>OZ026820.1:6125604-6725604 GCA_964023185.1 Macaria liturata | reverse complement strand
TGTCATAAAGATGAAAGATTAAGCAAGTAATAAAAACTGTTAACCGTAAAACTATAAGTTACACCCTACGTACAAGAACAGATACATGCCGTAACTGTAAATTAGTTTCAGTGCACGGTTTTGTTGAATAAATTAACACTGAATACTGGAAATAAAAATAAACACAACTCACCACTCCAATCCCCTCAAAGGCGTAGATAGCCGTCCCGAAGTACAGAGGCAATTGATGCCAACTCGCAAACGATGGCAACTTGTTCGTGTTTGGCAAATCTTGCAGGATATAGTAGAATGTGATGACCAGCCCCCAAGCAGTCATAACCGACGCTAACAAGGAAACCGGCGTCAAATACTTCAAATTCTTCACCATGGCCAGCGCCATGATCAGGGGAAATAAGAGAACTAAATATGTGTGAACTTCCATGTATAAATGGAAGAACCGCATCGTGTCTTTGAGGTTGGTGGCCACGAATAAGAAGTAGACGCAACAGAAGCCCAACTGTGTTAGAACCAGAAATACGTTCACTATGTTCCTGAAACAAGAGAAAAATTTGGTGTTAAGTTTTTGAACGATAGATAAACTCTTTATTTTTGTCACAAATTTAAAAAAAAACAGTCCATAAAATGAATGAAACTACGCTGAAATAATATAATGATGTTAAAATATTTAAGACGCTTAACTAATAGGTATGAATGGAGTCTTCTTAAATCGTTTTTCTTTTTGATTAATTTCAATTACCCTATTAATATGCGATTATTTTTGTAACTACAAATAAACCTCATAAACAACATGCCTTTTGGTAAGATAAGATAGGGAGTAAAATCATATTAAATCTTCAATAGCAACCGCTTTGAATGAGAAGTGGCAATACGCCAATCCACTTTCGTTCAGAGCATAATCGATTGATTTTAAGCTTTCCCGAATCAATTGGAGTTTCATTTTATTAGTTACTAGGCATCAGAGGCTTTTATCAGTTTCTAGGCTGCTTAGGTTTTTTTTTTACTCGGAATAGGCCAACGTTTGACTACAGCCTGCCTGATGTTAAGCACCACTGTAGTCTAAGATGTGGCACTTTTGCCTAGAAGAATAATTTGTATACCGCGATGAAACTTAGTAGTAAGTATCTAAGTTAGATTAAAATTACCATGCTCGTTGTCTCAATAAGAACAATTATTGATGGCCGTTCCAGTAACGGAGTTAAGTGAGCGTGTCCGGGACACATCTTTACTCGTAATACCTACACTATACCAACGCGGAAAGGACGTGGGTGCTATACGCGAATTCTATGCGAGGGACTTACATATTCATTGTGTTATGCTCTGTATGAATTGCGTAGGTCTTGGTACTAGCTGCGGATTCAAGAGCATGGAAAAAACAAGGACGAGAACCCACAAAAAAACATAACAGAAATACGCAGGTTCGAATCCTGCCGGTGGTGATTATTTTCACTCATTTTCCAACAAACATTTAAGTAAAACAACCATAGTGCGGGTCTAGCACTTGACAAAAATAACTCATAGATATAAATAGGTAGGACACAAATACTCTGCTTATTTCATTTTAATTTCTCAAATAGGTATCAAACTGAACAGATACATATTTATTAAAAGAGAGTTATTGTATTACATCCGCAATCTAGCACCAATAACACAACTGTTTGCTTATTATGGGGCTAGATGAACCTGAATGATAAACCCCGGAATATTTATTAATATTTAGGAAGGAAGGTTTCATAATATTAGCTAGGATTAGGATGTACACAACCATATCATATGTGTATAAATATCTATACAGACAAACGTATAAGCAAATATCAAACATAACTTTCCAACTCATAATACTCATACCTATATTACAGCATTATCTTTTGATGACAGAATACATTGTTACGCTTTTATGATGATTCTATAAGACGTGATATACTGATAATGTCTAGATAACAATAGCATTAAGTTCTTTTCTTTTCATGATAGCTTAGCTTTGGGTTATCAAGCCGAATGTTGGTTTCATATAAGGTACCTATAACCATGTAGGTGTGTCTTACCAAGAGCATATAACAGTAATCTTACTCTAATTAGTGATCTGTGGTTTTCCACAATGTACTTCCGTAAACTTCCTCAATTAATTAACTGCGGGGGGAGTTACAACACTCAATAATGAGGAATGCGACGCGAGGAGGAGGACTCCTGGATAACTATGTCTTGAGACGACGACACCAAACCGCAGGGAAAGACCGAATAAGATCTACGCTAAACATGGAAGAGTAGCATAGGTACCTAGGTACTAGAAGAGGCCTATGCTCAGCATGACATTATTAACAGACTGATGATAATAAAGACAACAAAACATTAAAGAAAAATAGAAAGTAGCGAACATAAGCTAATAGTAGAAAAGTTCGTATGAGAAGCAATCTCTGGTCTCGAAAGATTTTCAAACCACCTAATAGGTTTCTGACATGGTTTTAGAGCTGTAGTTCTATGTCTAGTGGTGAACCGTCCGCCTTGTAATCCGAATCTCCCGGTTTACCCGGCCAATGACTTATTATACAAGTTACGTGTGCATTGACGCTCGCTCAACGGTGAAGGTAGAATATTGAACGTTGAAATACGAGCTGACGACATGTTATTATCACGATTTTCATGGACATACATATGTACGTTTTTGCATGGTGGTTATGTAGGTACTTAGATTCTAGGATATGCCTATGGCTAGCTATTACTATATAGAACTAGGCGTAGGTATGTTTTAGCAACCTCATTTGAAAGTCCGTCTTATTCTAAGCTTGTATCACCTATTTAAAAGTGGCATTTCCAAAAATCCTTCTAAGCGAATGCCTGGATGCCAAACTGAACATTTACCTGCATGCCTAATTTCAGTCCGATCCGTCCAGTGGTTTGGGATGTGCGTTAGGTATATTGGGATAGATTACTATGTAAGTCAGTCGGTCATCTTTGAAACATATTTAGATTAGTATCAGCTCAACTTTCGACCAAAGTGTCGCTTCAAGCTACCTTATTGTGGTACCGGTTCACTTTGATTTTAGATCATGTATCATTATGTATAGTTGGTAGTATAGTTGGTTAAATAATTAATTATTATTTTTCTTCCCTCGTGCAAGGGAGGACGGAGCGTCGGTTTTTTTTCTCAATTTTCGGTACTTATACAGATTTAGGTTCCTGAAAATATAATAGGCTGCTTTTTTTCCGGCACAACACTAGCGAAGCTATTGACTTGACATCTATTAATCACCAAATATTGCATCGAAGATCTTGCCTATAAGGTATTGTTCCGACTAGGTACATTATACAAGTATGACCATTATGAGTATGATGAACCTTCCCGATATCGACCGTGAATGACATCAGATAGTTACGAGAAATAGGTCAGTGTGCGTATTATCTAACGAGACGGTATTTAATTACTATGTGTACAATCAATATTGATTTAGGGACACTATTTACATACTTGCAACTAGGAAACTTTCCTTGCCAGGTGATTAATTTTATGTAAATAATTACCCATGATAAAAAAATAAGTTGTACATTTCCTTTGTTTGCTTTCGTATTTGTAATCGATAAGCGTTTTATTGGGTTTGATTAAGCGGTTGTAAAAGTAAGTACGTAAATGTATTAGCATCATATTTTATGGCTAATCGATAATGTTATATATCGTCGTTTCGTATGCGAAGTATTTTATTTTACGAATATGCTAAAAAATTAACGACCACAATGGCTGGAGTAGGAATGTTTTCCTCTTCATAATATTTGATATTTAGTACAAATTTTCACTCGGGTCAACTAACAGTCTTTCACAATTATAATATTGTTGTAATAATAATTTATGTACATATTGATATTGTAAAATACAGTAAAATGAGGTTTTCCATAAAAAAAGTTATGTTTTTGTACTAATTCAAATAAATCCACAACCACAAATATTCTGAAATAAAATCACACTTATTTAGAATTTTTATTACTTTCTTCTTTGTTTCTTCAAATGAGAGTGGCCAACTCTGGTGTCGAGAGTTTTCAAACCGCCCTAAGGGCCCCTGACATGGCTAAACATAGCAAAAATATATTGAATTTTTATAATTAGATTTCAATACACTTATAATACATTTGCATTTTATTAATAACATATCAAAATGGTATTATAACTAGACACACTCAATCATAGTGTATAGGATATAGGATAGCATAGAGGATGGAAAGAAATACAATACATTTATAGTTAAACATACCTCATCTTTTTGGCATGTGGCCTGAGCGCCACCGGTCCAGAAGCAAAGGCATCTTCAACTACTTCGGAGAAGCTGAGCGCGGGCCTCTGACTCCGTATGCACAGCTCGTGGGAACATTGCACCAACATGTGCATGCAGTGAGTGCATATTGCTCCCATGAATAGTGTGCCAAATACACCTGCAAGAAAATTATGTTAAGTAAATAATGAATCCAACATGAGTGTTGAGTACGGACTTAATTTAACTTTAGGTTTAATCTTATACATCACAGTGTTATTTGTTTTAATCTTTTAGCCTGCATTTTATGTCTGTACCTTTTGGAAATAAATAATTTAATATCACACAGCGACATCTAGCACTATACTAAGCAAACACTTGTGTCATTGGTACAAGATAACAGATATAATACATATAACTTTTTTGTGAATATATGTACTTATACAATAATAAATATTTATATTTTTAAAATGTAAAATATTGTAATGATATAAAAATTAACAACCCATTTAAATTCAGAGTAAACCTATTCTACACAAAATGGTAAAACAAGTAAAAACTAAGTGAAAAAAATGTTACATACCTATTAATCAGGTGGTACAGAGAAATTACTAGATTTTGTTAAAGTCAACTATGCAAAAATAATAAAATTATAATTAAGTAATATTTGATAGAAAAATTATTGAAATTGTGTTAAACATCTGATTAAGATTACATCAATTTGCATCTTATTAACATGTTTTTAAAAGCTGTTAGTTACTATCAAAACAGATAAAACAAACCAGTTCAGGTCAGTTTTGGATATAGATAAGTAGGTAATTATTATTTATCGCAAGTAATTTATAAATAGTAAATAATGGCTAAGTTAACTTGGTAGAATGGCAAATCAGCAAAAGAAATAAGTAGCAAGAAATTTCCTTCTTATTTTCAGAAAAAAATACCTACTCTCTACTAAAAAAAATCATGTTTCCATTTTACATAAATGTTGCGTTTTCTATTATTTAGACTGTTTTCAAATTTACCTAAATTAAATTATTCTTTTCACTGCAACTGTATACGAATTTCTCATATTATAGGAAGGTATGATTTTTAGGTAAACACAGCACATACCAAAAATAAGGCCTGAATTTTTGAATGCATCGGGCATAGCCAGAATTCCTGTTCCAATGTTTCCCTTGAGAAGGTGGATCATGGTATCGAAGTTCGACGTAGGGTGTTCGAGGCATCTTTCCGCGCCCGGCTGGTACTCTCCCTTGGGCTTGTCATGAGTCAACACTGGGTCTATCTGTAACTCCACTCCACCCTGAACCTCGTTGTGCTCTACAGGAGTATGAGGCCCAATAAGAAGAGGCTGCTTTTCATCATTCATTATTTTTCTTTGCCAGTTCACGCGGGTTTTTCAGATATTTTTTTACCGAAGTTACCGAGACATTCACGCCGCTTTCTTCGGCCCGTTACGAGATAATGAAACGAAAGAATTATTGACGTTGAAACGGAACGGAATTCACAGCGACAATGCGAATAATTTCAATAAAAAATAAATAAGTTTTATCACTTGGAATTCTCCGCTCGTTCAGTTCAGTTCGATTCGATTTTCTTATCTTTCTTCCCTCCCTCGCTCATGACGTACCCCTCTGTTCAAAATCTATTGACGTTCTCACTCTTTCTAACTAAAGTAGAAACGCATAGTTTTGTCTCTTTCTCATGCTATTGTTGACAGTAAATTCTAAAAATGTGACAGTACTATCAGAAAAAAGCGACTTTGAAAACCAACATCCAAGTGACGGTGATTATGACATCATTGTCATCATTGACAGTAAACAGCTGATTGAAATTTGATAAAGCGCAGCGTATTGAGATTTTTTTTATACATAATAATATTTTATTAGTTACTAACAGTCAGAATTATCAATTGGATTTTAAATTAACTAGGCTAGTGCTACTATGGGAAATGCTGGAAGTAATCATCCCAAGGAATGGCAAAGGGATTCCGTTACAAAAGCACCAGACGCAGGGCCGTCGTCGCCTGCCAAGGAAGGTGAGGCATTTACCTTCGATAAAAAGGTAGATGATGAGCGCAGCGGTAGAGAAGACGAGAGTAATATTGAAGATGGTGCTCCGTACTATACCAAAGCAGTGCCAGAAAGCAAAGAAGAGTACACAGGGCCGCGGCCACGATCTAACACATTGACAGAGAGTACCAAGACAGTTGACGAATTCAAGGTCCTGCCTACGGTGTTCAAATGGGAAGGAGGCGGTAAACAGGTCAGTTAATATTACATAGCGCATCCTTGTATAGCAGTAAGCTGTTACTGAAACTGTAAGGCCTTTGATTAAGTTTTAATACTGTCTATTTTTTGTGTCTTATAGGTGTTCATCAGTGGAACATTTACAGATTGGAAAACAATACCCATGGTGAAATCTCATGGTGACTTTGTGACTATTATTGACTTGCCAGAAGGAGAACACCAGTATAAATATTTTGTAGATGGGGAATGGCGCCATGATCCATCAGTTGTAAGTAACAGAGTTAAACTCTATAGCAAAGTATTTTCAAATGCTACTTTGTATTAAAATGCAATAATTGTGCTATGCATAAATCAGTCTTAGCAGTACTGTATGGTCATTGTTTCATTGCTTACTGGATAGATTATTATTGAATAATTTATTGGTTTGTTATAAAAAATATATTCTAACTTAAGTATGAAATTGATCATTTACTTTACCAGATTTCTATGTTTTGGTTCAAGATTGATATTCTTTAATACATCAATTTTATTTAGTGTCTTAGGCTATAAGTTGTATATATTGGTAATTGGGTACACTTACTTTAGATTAAGTAGTATGTATTGTTTGCTTATAATTTTTTTAATTGGAGGTGTTTTATTTGAACATTAACATAATTCAAGAAGAAGAGATCACTTTATTGATAAGGTTGCCCAATGTCCCTGGTTACCTTCTACTTTTTTATGTAAATTGTATTCTTCATTTTGGTGTACAATGAAGTATATTAATTGATAATTTTACCATATTTTTGTACAGAAAGTCATAGACAATGGGATGGGGTCCAAGAACAACTTGGTGTCAGTGAAGATGTCTGACTTTGAAGTATTCCAAGCCCTTGCCAAGGACAGCGAGGGCATCCACAGCAGTGCTCAGACTGAGTACTCTCAGGTATGTAGCATTTTTAAATTTAATAAAGTGTTAATTTGTTGTATTAATCATTTAGATCTCTCTCTTTGAGTCGTATTTCCTCATGACTGTGGGTCGTGACTCCCCCACAGAACTAATTCGTTAGGGGAGTTCTCTTGGGCAGATACACCGTGGTGGGCGCCCAGGTCCTTCCATGGAAACATGTCCTTGGATATTGTGGTCCTCAAACATGTTGGTTTCCTCACGATGTTTTCCTTCACCGTTAAGCGAGTGCAAATCCACACATAACTTGAAAATACAAGTCATTAGTGTAGGGCCGGATGTGAACCAGGGTGCGTCTGGTTGAAAAGCAGACACTGGAACCGATGAGCCACACTCGCTTATCCTATTATAATCATTTAGATAATGAGTATAAAATCTCATTGTTTGTATATTTAAAGTGCCAGAAATCAGTTTGTACACATATAAAGCATACATTTCAAGAAAAAAAAAACTTAATGAAGCAGTTACACTCTCAAATACTTTGTAAAACATGTAACAGACTTGATTGTAGTCAATACTTATTAACAAGTACCTATAAGATTCACCTGTAATGAATCTGGAAAAAAGTAACCTATGTATATCATTTAAAGACCCTGTGCTATGGCCACACAAAAATCATATTTATCTGTTGCAATGTGAAAGAGTAAAAACCATCAAAATACCAACACATGTGTGATTATGATTTTAATCATTTTGCTCCTATAAAATTTCCAGGAGATACCTCAATCCAAGCCGTGGGAAAAAGTATCTGGGCCTCCAATTCTGCCACCACATCTACTGCAAGTTATTCTCAACAAGGACACACCACTTTCAGTAAGTATCAAAACAGGACTTCTGGTACCTAGCGCAAGAGTCAGTCATTTCACTGCATACCAAACACTTATTATTGGATTTTCATATCCTAGATAACATAAAATAGGTAAGTATGTTTTTACGTATGTATTTTTGACCAATGAACTATTTGTATCATACACCAATTTTGTGTCATACTAGTTTCAAATTCCCTTTAATTTGATTACCAGCACGCTGATGTTGATAAATGGTAGGTATAATCATAATGAGTGACACCAATTCTAAATGATAATGTAGCATTACTCACAGGTATATGTGAAAAATATAAGTTTTTGGAATTGGTACAATTTGCTAACTGTTCAGCATATTTTAGTTAGTAACATATTTTTATTATTTCTTTATTTAGCTTATACAGTCCCACTTCGAGCTAAAGGTTTCCCCAATTCCTTGTAATTTCCCATATCCTGGGTCAGCTCCTTCCAATTGCTATTGAAGTCCACCATATCTTTGCACCATCAAGAAGGTGGTCTATATAAAATTACAATAAATAAAGTGTCCTTACTTATACACTATTTCAAAAGTTCTTAAGTGGTATAACATGGTTATTATTTTCTTCTTCTAGTTCCTCTCCTTTATAGAGAGAAAAGGAGATATATAGATATACGCAAATCGTTGATTACAACGTTGCTTAACATCAGGCAAGTTGTAGTCAAGCGAGAGCCAATCTCAAGTGAAGTTTTGAAGGCTGTCTCAGCTTAAACCTGTCCCTATCTTGTTATAAATTTTCTTTGTTCTTGTTTACAGTGTGAACCAACTTTACTACCAGAACCGAACCACGTCATGTTAAATCATCTCTACGCGCTATCTATCAAAGATGGCGTAATGGTGCTATCGGCCACTCACAGGTACAGAAAGAAATATGTCACCACACTCCTCTACAAACCTATCTAAGTATTATTAACGCTATCTTGTTAGTTCATTGCTATCATTGTGAGACAAAAGGTATTGGCATAGTAAAGGTATGTTGTATACAGTATTTTATTTTCGTAGAAACTGTTGTAAAGTAGCAAATAAGCCGTGAAATCTTGTATTAAAAAGCAGTCCCGATCATTTAGCTAATAAATGAAATTCAGTCGCACTATGGAGTGTTTGAAAAACTGGACAGAACCACAGACAGAACTATGCTATATGGTTAATCAAAACTACAGTTTTAGTGAGAAGATGATTGATACAGTAAATAGACAGTGATGCTAAAGCCATGTGTTCGCGAATTTTAACGGAAAATACTGTATGCGATAAATACCTTTACTGTAAACATGCCCATGAATTATCCTATTGCATAAAAAGTATGGTTACTCTTTGTTGAACTGAGACCTGTCATAAAATAAAAACGTATAAATTATTGTTTGTTTAAAAAACATTTTGTTAATGAATAAAAAAAGCTATTACAGATTATGAAAATGTAAGTTTTGGATCTTGCTCTTGATCATGTAATTGTAATGTAACAAGGTTTTTGCAAAAGTTTGGACGAATTAAACGGAGTTATTTATTGTCAGGAATTTAACATTGGAGTGAAGATATATTTATAAAATTGACAAATGAAAGTGCTCTTATATTCAGTAAGTGTTATTTTCTAGAGAAAGTTTAAAATAAAATAAAGAACACACTATATGCAATGGAAAAAGTGGAGTCCGTTTCACGACAAACAAATTTCGCGACAAAAATTTTGGTAAATATTTAACCATACAAATATTATCATATTATATTGGAAGTCAAGATTAATATATGATATTGGAATTCAAGATTAAGTCTGCGAAATAAGTTTAGTGACAAAGGCTATATACCGTTATTTGTATGCCTCTAGTATGATCGCCATAAGCATATACCAAATTAAGAAACAGCACGATACCTATATACTTATTTATTAAAAATAAAATCTTGTAGTCGTAAGGCAATTTTATCGAAATCATATTTCTAACAATATTCCAATTTTAATCATATCTCAAGCTGCAAAAGTATCAAATTTTAGCTGGAAAAAGTGTCCACCAATCAAAGAAGCTTAAAATGACGACGTAAACTGTGACTTTATGGACTTCTGTGATTGGATAAAATTCTTTCCGTTTTTTGCCACGCTCAGTGCTTTAACCAGCTAGTCGAGATCATTTTATTTAGCTTACAAGTCATATTTTGATGATTCTGCCAGCACTATTATACATTTTATAAACATAACCTTTAATAACTTATAAGCTGCATGTTTTTAATAATTTAAAATATCTTACTTACCGACTTCCTAAGATGGAATGGGTACTCGATTAAGGTCTTTCTATGATTCAGATAATTGTTTTTTTTTTTCTTTTATAAAATAACGTATTCGACTTTGTTAACAATTTTTAGGTGTAAGTAGTCAATTGCGTTTGAGTATTTTGTTGTCCTATACATAGTATGTTGTGTCTATACCTAACTGTGATTTTTAGAAGTGTATTTTACGTATTATGCCTATTCATAGTCACGGACAATCGTTGGAATGTAAATAAAATTACTTACTGCTTCCAAACTTTCGTTTATTTCTCTTTTTTATGTATTACTGACCTGTAAGATAATCAAGGTAGGTATACAGTTTATAGCTCATTTTCTGTAAACAATTTCTGTATTTTAGATTCAACTATTTAGTGCAAACATCAGTTAAAACGGTAAAATTATTAAATTTATTATTTTACACAAATAATTCCTTGTATACAACAAATTGTCTTTTATCACAAAAAAATTAGTTACATATTGATTCAGGTTTTTAGACGGTATAAACACGAGTATTAGTATTTGCATTATATGAGTTACAAATTGAAAAACTTAAGATTCCTATCTCGATAATACACATGTATGAATTATTACAATAATAATTATGTCTTAATCGGTGCAGAATTTATCACAAATTAATCAATACATTATTGCCAAAATATATTATTAATAAGTTAATATTTACAATTTATTAAAATACTTTTATTTGAGTGATAATTGTGTTAATACTATTGTCAAATACGAAAACGACAAATGAGAAATAATTGACAAGAGTAAAATTAAATAATATTTTTGTGTGATGTTCTAACATAATAAAATTAAAGCAATACTTTTACTTATCACATCATAAAAATAATATTTGAGATTCATGAATAAGACATTTCTTATTCATATTTAAGTGTGATTTTTGGCGGAAAATTAATAAAATAAAAATGCAGTTTATATACATGCAATGGTAACTTCTGTCTATCTACAACTACACTAACTTAAACAATATTAACTAAAATAAAAACAAACAAATAGTAATTAATAACAAATTCCAACTAAGTAAATCCTTTTAAGAATATAAATCGAAACAATACTTGGTTTAAAAAACTTCTTTCTGACAGATCTGCGTTCGAAATAATAGCCCTCATAAAGTATTGAGAAGTCATAGAAATATGAAACAAATTATATGAGTAGAAAATAGGTATATTAGAACAGGTTTACCCTTTTTACTGTGATGATAAATGTCAACAACAATTTTATTAAAATCATTACAAGTGTGAGTATAAATGGTGTGATATTCGTTTTACTTATACAATACCTACTTTATGTAAAGTAGGTAAAAACCGGGTTCGAAACAAAACGCCAGTAGATATATAAACTACAGTCAACAGAAAGAATTAAAAAATGTCAGCGCTTTTATTTTGGCAAATGATATTTGTGGGTTAAAAATTGTGTACTATTTTTGTTGGAAATTGTGATATCTGACCTCTAGGTTTTTTAACTTATGAAATATCTTTAACCTACCCTCTTAGGTTTCAATTCTTAGCTATGATTTAGGCAACGATAGAGATCCGTACGCTCATGACATATAAAATACTTATCGTATAAACTAACTTACTCCGTTGTGACTTCTAATAGAGGAACTTTGTCTTTCGTCTCGACTTCACTACTGGTATTATTTACAGGATTTTTGAAATACATCGCCACCGCAATGCTGACTAGACAAATAGATACAATAGTGTACCACGTGATCAATATACCGAATAATAAATAGCACACTACCGCCGTAATGACTAACTCGAGGGCGCTGGCGTAAGTTTTAAGGATCGAGTTGAGATTCTTCAAGAAGAAGCTGGTTACTATGCCTACAACTGCACTGTTAAATATAATGAGTATAACATACACGTCACCTAGCGGCGTGAAGTCTTCGAATACAGTTCCTAATTCTCCTTTGAACAGGAGCATGACTAAATTACATAATACAGAGTCGAGGTACATGAAGACGTTTTGTAGAAAAATGTCTACGCTTGAGCCTTGAGTTTTGAGCAGATACTCGTTGTATGTTCCGGCTAGGCAGGAACAGAAGTTCTGGAAGTTGATTGATAGGAAGTAGATATTGAATACTTTGGACCATAGATCTGTGTCTTCCTTGGATTGCGTTGCAGCTGCGTCGAAGTTCTTCAGGATGCAGCCGAATGTGAGGATGCCGAGAGACACCCATTGCATGAACGCGAGGTTCTTCTTGAACAGGAACTGGAATAAAGAAATAAATATGATCAAGATAATTTCAACCAGAAAGTGCAGGGTAAAGATGTTGATAAAGCGTATGGACCTTTATATTCTCATGTTACTACACCATATTTAAAAAGATCGCTCTATCCGATAAGGCCGCCCATTGTACCTAGGTTATGTCTCTTTAGATTGTTTTTTTTTCTGGTGTAGGTACAATAAAATTATATTATATTCTAAACAAATTAGTATAATATAATCAGTTAATTATTGCCGCTTAACTACATAACTAATTAGTAGGTAAGCTACATAAAAATGAACCATAACTATTTATATTTTCAGGCAATAAAGACTAACAAGCTAGCAACTGACCTCCACATAACTACCATTCACCTATCCATGTTCCATACCTATTGATATATGATTTATCAAAACGAAACAATTTTCCGCGTGGATTTTACGAATAGCGTTGCAATGAAATAGCGATAAGACGATTTAGTTATACCTTGATACTAAGCTTCAAGATCAACTGTTAACAACGTTTGTTTTATAAGCAACATTTATTAAATAGGCTTTTATGGAATGAAAAGATTTTGTAATAAGCTGCATAATGGGCTTTGAAACTCAATACTCGAAGTACCATAGGCGTGCAATATAATTCTTAAATAAAGAAAAAAAAGCACCAACTTAATTAATTTTTAACTACTTTTATGGTCAAGGTTGCCTGAAAGATTTGGTGTGATAAGGCAGTAACTGAATACGAAATTCGTACGAACGTTTGTCGTGAAATAACTAACTAATAGACACATACGTTTAAAAACTTATGCATTTATAAAATTCATTAAAAAAACTGGTATTATTTATTTCACGGTCACCCATCATACGTCGTGACCAGCATTCAATATGTGGTAGGTGTTAATTGCTTTGCCCTTTGTAACACATGATGTTTCTACATTCTTATGCATATGATATTAGTTTCAAACGTGTGTAAATAAAAATTAAGATGCTGCTAATATTTCATTTTGCACCTTTACTAAACGTGACTAAACCCAGAAAATATTTACCTGTACCTAAAGGTAGGCCCAGGACCCGCTGGCGTCGCGATCTCGACCAGTTTCGGAGTGACTGGCGTGAGGCGGTTATCGACAGGGATTTATGGAGGGAGTTGGGGGAGACCTTTGCCCAGGAGTGGGACAGCATAGGTTGATGAAAAAAAATAAACAAAATAGTTCAAGTTTGATTGCAGCCAGATGCAGCATGTTTGTCTACTTTTTGAGTCGTAATTTTCCATTATTAGGCATGTGACGATGCCCAGCATAAACAATGAGAGATGCGTTGTCAACTTCTCGCGAGTCTCGTCCTGTCAGAGCCCAGGATACCGTATCAACCAATCAGAGCACCTGTTACCAACTTCACCATTTGGTCACCAGAGAGGGTGGTGGATCACCTTCCGTCATAGCGTCGTTACTTCTCGAACTGAGCACACGTTCTTCGAATTAACGCGTTTTCAAGCATTCTCAATTAATTAAAAAAAAAAAATTAAACTTAACGCTTTATTTTGGATAAAAAATTTCAGTAAAGTAAATCGAAAGGATTTCTAAGAAATCTAAAGCAGAAAAATCTTCTGTGTATTTCATGTAAATTCAGTGCAGATTTGTAGTTTTTTAAATGCAACGGAAGTGTGTGATTTAGTGCTATTCTGAAATATTTAAATCTAACAGTTTTTCGTAAAAACCTTATGGACTATTTCGTGCGTGAAAAGTGCAATATTGAGTCATTTAAACCCAACGGTTTTTCAGAAAACCTATTGGACTGTTATAGTGTGTGAATTAGTGCTATTCTGAAATATTTAATTCTAACGGTTTTTCGTTAAAACCTTATGGACTATTTCGTGCGTGTTAAATGCAATTTTGTGTTATTTAAATACAACGGTTTTTTAGAAAACGTAATGGACTGTTATAGTGTGTCAATTAGTGCTATCCTGAAATATTCAAATCAAACGGTTTTTCAGAAAACCTAATGGATTGTGATAATGAGTGAATCGAATTAATTCTGCCCCGAGTCACAACCCTCAGTCATGAGGGAATACGACTCAAAGAGAGAGACGTCTAGTATTTTATTCTTGGTTTTTATTTGTTATTATCAATATTGTATGGATATGTTACTTTAAAGGGAAAATTAAATAAATTATATATATTCCATTCTTACCTGGAACAATAAAGCGGTGAGCACAACTCTAAACTGCAGCAATATGTAGTAGGACGTGGGGTCATAGTGTGAGAGGTTCACAAACGACAAGTTGTTGTAGAAACAATACAGCAGGGATGGTATGAAGTACAGATACAGCAGCTTTCTGTTTATCACCACAGCCTTGAATATGTTTGGCTTGTTCCTGAAAAAGGGAAAAGAGTTACAAATTAGTTTGCTGATACATTTATTATACCATAAATGTCACATATATTTACAAGAAATGAATAATGCATTTATTATATTGGTTAAATAATTAATGTTTTCTTATAAAGTAGAGGTTGAGAGTGTACAGATTGCTTTTTATATCAAAATAAAGTGAGAGAAGCTACAGGCAACTATGTGTAGTTATTATTTTAAAATACAAGTATGGTTAAGACATAGAGAGAGTTGTATAGTTATACAATTAAAGGCTACCAGGAAAACATACTTATTGTGTTTTAATTTTGTTTGTATCATTATTTTACTAAAAGTAGTAGAAGAGGAAAATATTGAATCATTATTTTTGATGTTTAATGAGTTAAATTTTATACATTATTAGGTAACATTTTCCTCAAAAACTTACCTTCTGAATTATATTATAATATTTGTAAATACCTACATATGAGTAAAGCGAAATATTTAAATAAGTAATGTGTCTATAATATTACTCACAAATCTATTGTTGTAATTCTATATAGTGTATCAAAGTGTAATGTAATGGGTAAAATAACTGTCATTTCAGTCTTCACCAATTTACTTTATGTATATTTGTATAATAGTTTAGTTAACAAGGTACATATCTACATATATGTCTCTCTGATAAATTCTTTGACTTGGTTTTGTAATAACAACAAAAGAAATAGAAATACATGTGTCATAATAACTGATTGTCAGTTACTTTGCAGAAATACATTGTAAATGGTGTTGGTAAGATCTTAAGAGCCACGAAGGCCACTTTGGTTAGCAGACCCAAAAAAAAACCACAAAGTTTGTGGTTTGAAACCGGTTAAGGAGAAGTCGCAGCGTAAAAACACTACACATATCTCCAGAGTTTCATAATAGATTTGGTTTGAAGCAATATTAGTGTAGTGAGTGAGTCCACATTTTATCTACAAGTGTAATGTACATAGATTGCACTGGTGGGTGGTTTCATACACATGTACTTCACTTTATAGCTGCATTGTTTCAAAACAATGATAAGGATAATAGGTCATTATAAAATGCTAGGAAGTTAGGACACAACCAATAAAGCTACTTACTTGTACTATATGTATGGCTGTTTGTCATAGACATAGTACAGTGTTAAGCCATGTCTGCAGCCTCTAAGGTGGTTTAAAAACCCTCAACATCAGAGTATGACACCATATGGTGATAATTATTTTACAAGACAGTGAATTTATGCTAAGACATCAATGGAGACATTACCTACTGTTTAGAAGTGTTTACCTATGTAATTTGACTTGCCCTGTAAGGCGCGATGTCCTAAGGTTAATAAACATTATGATTTATGCTTTATGAAGTGCCGAAATATTTTGTCTTATAAGCCTACATATGTACATACATACAATGCCTATTTGTGTACATGAAGAGAATATATGTTCAACATTTAAAAATCTAAATAAATCTTTAGAAGCATGTGTGTAATAAATGAAAGTTAACAAATATCAATGTGAACTAAATACTTCACAAAATTTACGTATAAATATATTTGCAATAGTCTCCATGATATTTTTAATGACTTACAAGGACTGTTTATTCTTTACTCTTAATCCAATTGAACAGGATCCACTGAAATATGGTATTATATAATGCACATATTTGATTTAATTCTACAATCTAATCTTGGACTTTTAATTTTTGTACTTATAACCATATATTATGCAAGGGAATATGTAGGTACAGTGTGTAAGTTGTATGTACTTGTGTATATATTTACATAGCCAGTTAAGTTTTAAGCATAATCTCAAAACATGAAAACAGGGACACTACTTCATTTGTATAACTGAATGAGAAAAGGTTAATGGTCTGTACTCCTCACCTTGAAATAAAAACAACTAAACCTTTTGAAGAGCTGATGTATTGTGATTGAGCAAACATGTACACACATACATACACATACATGTCATAATACCTACGTACATTTAAATGACAATATAACATGAAATGTGGCCAAAACAGTCCCATGAGAATTACTGTAACCTCTGGTATCACCAAGTTCTCTGTGTTTTACTTTATTCAGATTATTAATATAAGTATGTATCTAAACTCTAACTTGTGCATTATTTTTACTATGATAAACTAAGCCATAAGAGATCCATTTTGGCGCAATTATTTTCTATGTACAGTCCAGTCAAATTTATCCGAGAAATATCTACATTCTCTTTCTATAATGCATTTATTTCGATACAAATAATAAGATTCCACTTACTCTTTTCTCAATGTGTAGAGAGTAGCGGAAGCCACAAGTTTGACCAACTCTGAGAGGAATACCACAAGGGTTGTGTTGTAACTGTATCCTCCATTTTCTGATTTTGATGCTGTTACAAACACACCTGAAAATAAACATTCAGTATGTATTTATAATGGCTGTTTTTAAAGCAGGCTAGGAAATACAGTGTTATATGTACTTAAAAAAGTCGCTTTAGACAATTTTTGTGTGATAAGAAAATTACATGAAACTGTAAATTTATTAAGAATAACTCGGAAGCTGGATATCTTTACAGCGTGCGTAAATATTAAGAAAGATACGCCTACAGGATACTGACCAAACCTGACCGCCAAATTATTTGTTTTTGATAATCTACCAAGGTATTGTACCAGTTATAATAGAATAAAAGCTTATAAAACTTACCTTGGAATACAAATAGTATAATATACAGTGAAAATACAATGAATGCCTCTTTATTCGGGAATAATTTATTCGCTTTCATGTTGGTTTTTCCTCTATTAGTTTCCAAAGGTAGATAGTAATCGGCGATTAAATGTATTCATTTGAATAAATGCCGAAACCTTGAACTTCACAATTTCAGAGTCATCAGCTCGTAAATTCTTGTCTTGTGTTATTCAATTATTATTTTTACAAAATTAAGTGGTCTTCCAACCAACACAGACTGCGCTCGATTCCATAGAAAAACTAATTTCAAAACACTCCTCCTTGTTGAACTCGTTGACTTTTTTTTTATAATTTATTCATGACCATGGATAAACTCGTTGACTCGCGAAATGGTGATACCATATTTTGGTTGCAGTAACTAGCTAATATACCATCGACAGTAAAAATAAAAATGGTGTAGGTATTCCAGTAAAAAGTACCTAATGTCTTTTTCAAAACAAAAAAACAAACAAATTCGTCGAATAGTAGGTAAAATAATATGAATTGTTAACGATTTAAAAATGTTCATCGTCGATGGCGTCGTAGTCTCGTCTCATTCATAATTAGCGATTTTCAGATCTTCACTTAAAAACAAGTAGGTAGTATGTACAAAAAGCTGACTAGGTGTCAATAGTAATAAATAAATCAGTGAGAGGGGCCATGTAAACAGCTGCCACGCTAGAAAAAACTACATTTCTGTTTATCAGTGTCATTGGTTACCTACTTGCTTTGTTTGTGTATTTGAGTTTAAGTATTTAGTCTATTGTATTTTATGCATGGTATGGTAAGTATTACATATTATATCAGGAGGAGCTTAATAAATTTAATTTGGTATGTGGTAAATCACTCATATACGTACTTACCGTACAAATGTGTGCAGAAGTAAAAATACATAATATTTGAGAACGATTTCTGTTATACTTTTAAATAAATAAATTTAAAACTTGGTGGTCCAGTGTTGTACAATACCTATATATTTTTAAACTGAATTTAATGCGATTTATATGAACTGTACCTAATAACTTAACTTTATTTAGTAAATTTTACTTATTTGCTCATGACGCATGGTAACTCTCTTGTAGTTTCTTGTGCTTAACACCTAATGTGAGAGTAATTTTCATTTTGGAATAGTTTCTTGAAATAGTCTCAGGTCATCATTTTATGGCAAGGTTAGCTTAATCCTTAGCTGTCAAAAGTGTGTCAACCGTATGTATGTCATAATCAAATTCATTGACTTCTTGCGGTTCACGTATTTAGATTAATTTACACCATCATCATTCAAAGTCGGTTTTTTCACTGCCTGGTAATGGCCTCTCTCTTTTATTTTTTCGACATTGTTGTATGTGGTCTAAATATATCGTTAAACTAAATTTTATAATGGTTATTTTATAAGGAAACAGTATAAGGAAAGGGATAAATAAACTGAAGATGAACACTTATTACTACTTCTGGCGCCACCATACCTACCTATTTTTTATACTTTTTGTTTGGGGTCATACATCTGCATAGTTTTTAAATTCTATAACAAATAAAACAATGCTTTGAGAGATTGTATTTTATTAATAAAAATTGTTAAGTAGTTTTTACATTCTGGATGCCGCTGTCTTAAACGTACTTACCTATTAATTAAACTATTTACAAAACACTTATTTACTAATGATATGTATTCGTATATAATTACAATTATTAGGAATAATAAGGTTTGATGGCGCTCATAAATATGATATGTTCGTTAGGTATAGCTAAAATATTTTTACAGTAAAATTTTTAATCATTTTATTAATTGGTGGTATGGTAAGCACAATTTGATAATAAATATCTAACTGAGAAATTATACATATAAGTATATTAACACAAAGTTTTGACTATCGCATCGAGGCCCTAATTTTACACTTTGTATTCTTTTTGAGAATGAGAATTTTAAGCCTCTCAGGAGGCAAATGTTTTTTTTTTATCTATCTAACGTATGACGAGCAACCGGGTCCTACAATTGAATACACCCTCGCATGGAAGCGCCCAGATGTAAAATCCAATTTTTCTTTCTGCACTCATAATAAAAAATGTTAAATGTTTAGTAGTGGACATTAATAAAATTACATATCCACCATTACAACAACAAAAAAACTTTTACTCTGCGAAAGGAATTTAGCATCGGTTATAATCTAGGTGGCATTTTTTATATATACCTAGCTTTGATCCCTATTCTTTAATATCCTACATTACCTACGCCTACTATAAGAAATTGTTTAGGAAATACATGTTTTTAATTGTAAAGTCCGATCGTAATTCTGATGGAATATGTTATCACGCTCACATCGATGATATTGCTCCGCAGCAAGTGCGACAGAAACATCGGGCTGTATATAAAATTCTTCTTGTTAAGCTACCAGACTATATAAGCCATAAATGTTATGATATTCGATGTTGCACAATATTCTATTAGTTTTGTTTCTACATATTTCAAAAATTTCATAATTTGACGCGATATTTAAAGTCTTTCTTAGTTTACTAGGGTAAATAGGGTTAATTTATTTGACAATTGACTGCTGTTGATCTGCAAAACAAAACATCAATTACTGTTTGGTCACGAACTTAGGTAATAGTATATTTGCTACAAGTAGGTAAGGAAGCCATAGTAAATAAATCTTTTATAACCAAATTGAACGAAATTTCTTATGCCATTCGATTAGATTTAACTCCATCCCACGGATTAAATTATGAGTTAATTTTTATCTGAAGTAATGCGGCTTAACCGCGGGACGCCAATAGACTTAAACATTGAAAAAGCAAAACAATAATAATTATTATATATCCACTGTCAACCAACCCACCCAATTAAGTAAAGTTTTGATATGTTTCTGTTTTGATATGCTTTTTTTTACTAATAGTAAGTTATTCGAATTATTTCTATTCTTAGCATAAATTACAACCTAGTTTTACTCCCACGGAGTACATTGATATGTTTGTATGAATGTTGGCAATTTATTCAACTCTAGGCACAATAATGGCAATTCAATTTATATCATTTAAATCAAGTCTCAATTATTGATAAGCTATAATTTTTAACAACATTCGGATATTGAACAATATAAAAAGATCTGTAAACTATTTTATTTTAAACTAGCTGTCCCGGCAGACTTCGTATTGCAATCTAAACTTTTGTATAAATTAATTTCTATAATTTTTTTTCCCCTTTTAAACCTTCCCTAGACCTCCACGAACATTTCAAGACTAAGATAAGATAAATCCGTTCAGCCGTTCTCGAGTTTTAATCAAGACTAACGAACAAAATTCATTTTATTTATAAGAAGAAGAAGATGTACGTTAGAAAAAACATGGAAATTAAACATTTAGTGGAAAACACGACCAATTCGTACGGTATATTTTTTTGTAATGTTTTTTCATAAGGTTTTTAATAAGGTAACAAATTTTGTTGAATAACCTGATTTATCTTATTCGGAATACATAATGTTTTTTGAAACTTGTAGGTTGCTATAGTAATATCTACCTATAATATACCTAATAAGTCGAATTCCAAAATTAATACATATGTAGGTACCTAGTAGAAACCTAGCTAGATTATTTGTTATAGTGGAAATGCTAGGAATATAAAAAAAAAATAGGTAGTCAATAAATAAACCCTAAAGTTTGTGATCGATAATTTTAGCCCCATGTCATTTATGAAGTTAATGACAACATTTTTGTATAGCATGGCATCTGATGGTCAATAAAATTAACTTTTACCAATTCATTTTTGTTAGTATTTAGTTTTTTTAATTAGTTTTTAACAAAATGTAAGTATAATTTAAGTATACAAATAAAGTGATCTAAATATATAAAAACCAATTCATTATTTTCTGTTTGCTTGTGTTATGCTTAGTAAAATTAAATAGCTAATAGTTTTACAACAGAGCTATTAAAAAAACACACTAGGGCTCCGTTTGTATGAGCCAACCAAAGTAGCCGAAAACCATACGATTTATTTAACAATAACGATTTGGACTGCCTAACTGTAGCTTGATTTTAGAAGCAAAAGTTTTCACGGTCAGAATCGCTCTAAAAACTCTTTTAGAAGAATTGCTAACCTAATTTTAAGAGTCGGTTTAAAAACTGCCAAAATTTTGGTTTGAACATCAGCAAAATCACACAGTGACAAATTACACGGAAACAAAGTCGGAAGGCGTTTTATAACAAATATCACACTCGCGAAATAGTGTACCTATTTTAAATGAACATATGTTTTTATCACAGCCCGTTTTATAATGTAGAAATGTTTAACTATCAAGCGTGATTTAGTAAGCATATGAGGAGTAATAATAGTGAAGGAAGAATGGTTCCTGATCTGGATATGTTGGACTCGGGAAGCGTCAGGTTGGCTGAGGGCTGCATAAATGTTGACGGCCTTATCACGTCCACTGGAAAAGAAAGAAATAGAAAATTAGTAATTAGATTAAGAGTGAAAATATAGAAAAATAATTTAATTTATTTATATGAAAAATATTTTCTTACGGCAACAAATCAATAACGATAAACTTTTACAGAATCTGCATTTTCGAACATAAACTACATACGAGCACGTAGCAATAATATGTATGTATGTCTCTGTAGTTGAATTATCCCATATCACAGAATACATAATACAAGCCATATTAAGAGACAGACTTATACCCAGCAGTGGGATAAAACCGGCTGTGGATGATGATGATGATGTAGTTGATTTCGTAGCACAATATGGCCGTAGACAATTGTAGCAAGCGTAGCACTATGGACAAGGGATTCCAGCCATTCCAGCGTAGGTTTAGTCTTGTCTATTCCCAAGGAAGTTTTTTTTAACTAAAACAGGTTTGCACTTGACCATAGTTTGCCTGATGGTAAGCATAAGTTGTGGTCTAAGTTGGATCGTGCTCACCCAATAAGAACCGGTTCACTCTCGCTTTAAAGATCGTAGGATTATAGTTCGTGGGAAAAGAAAGTCAGGCAGGGAGTTCCACTACTCAGCGATACGTACAATAACCGTAGACGCATACCGCTTCGTGCGTTTTTTTTTTTACTTCGGGTTTGCACAATAAATCTGTTCCGTGCTGCCGTACCCTTGCTCTTCCAGTGGTAAAAGGGGTAAAAGTTCTTACCAATGACAGTATCATTCCTAATATCGGCGAACTTGTCCTCAATATTCCTGAACTCTGGTATGGTGCTGACGCAGGTGATCTCCAGGCGTCCAGTGGCTACCAGCTGCAGCTCTGAGATGGTGACGTACAGGTCCCTCTTGTTTGGCTTCCTGCTTTTATGTCGGCTGGTCGTGGTGCGGATCATGTTGAAGTCTTCGTGAGTTTCGATATGCTTCATTTCGCCTATCTGAAATGGAAGATTGGTAAATGTTTAACATACATTCAGTAGAATAAAGAACTTTTTCCTTTTTAACAATTTTGCTAAATAATATGTATGTATATATAGAATGTGGCATAAAATACCTCTTGTAAAAATTTCAAGATTACTCGTAGGTATTTAAAATATTTTTACTTTTAGTGCATAGTGGGTTTACTAAATAAATCAGAAATTTTGTACTTGTATTTTAACTAGTTTGTTTAGTTGTGTGTATAGAATATTTTACATAATACTATGTGTAAATATTAACACTTTTAACATAATATGAAACGTTTCAACTTTACATTCATTTTAATTTAGCATTGCGCTTTAGCGTATTTAGGTATCAAAAGCTCTTATAATATTCCCAGAATTACAAAAGTGTGGTAAATCTACGACTCATGTGGTTGCGTTCCCCACATATTTTTGAACCTCGTTAAGTGAAAACTCATAAAGCATACCCTCGGGAGAACACGTTCCCCTTTGTTCCATGCACGACAGTACAAAAGGTGCCATCAAAATTAGTAATCCGTGAACTGACTTCACAGGACAATGTATATGGTAGCTCCATACAGTAAGCTTTTGCACGTGCGAACATAATGGTTAATTTGCATAAAAGTAATTTTCTTGAAGCAAGATAGACACAGTAACCGCTTTATATAATTAATTACTAGTGGATATCCGCGGCTTTGTTCGCGATGTTTTGTCATGTTAAAACAAAGCTTATTCGTTTGTTTCTCGTGACGAATCATCTTAATATTTGGTAAGTATAGTGTCCTCAAAAATTTCATATAAATTCATTTTATCCAGTAAAAATATAAAGCCGGCGGTGTCCAAAAGTTTACAATTATAGCATGGTTGTTATTTTTTTTAGTTTGGCTAAAAATTCGATCTCATTTTATTTTTATCGTGAAACAAAGCAGGGAAAGTCGCGGGTAACAGTTAGTTTCAAATAAAACAAGGTATTAAATACTTAGGACATTAAATTATATCTCTGTCGCGATCTTAGCGCGTAATAGCCGAGAATTCATTATACTTTGGCGTGATATCGCCGGCTTGATTAAAAGTTTAAAGTTAATTAGAAGGAGATTGATGGGTTCGCTGGTTAACACAATAACAGTGCGGCTCGGGCTATGGTGGTAACTTGTTATAACTTATTTATGCTTGAGTTATAACTATAATTAGCAAATGTGATAAACGTAGGTGGTGATTTACATGCTTATGTGGTGGAGCATAAATGTTATTTGTTTTTGTTAGCATAAAGTCTTGGTTATTACCTGTCTTTGATTGCGATTTGGATCTTATACAAGGCGTTTCTTTAGACAGAGGCCATAACATTGGTATTTTTAAATAAAAACACGCTTGCGCGTAGGCCTATCAATCAGTTTCCATAAGTATAAAAGTCTGAATTTCTGTTTTTTTTTTACTTTTTAAGAGATCCGTGATCAGCGAGTGAGATCGTGCTCACATTATCATGCTCAAACACCTTCAAGCCCCTTCTTCCATTCCTCTCACTCATCGGTACTTTACTTTATAATTGTTTTTAGTTTCTAAGGCATACTTTTTAACTTTACTTACATGATGATCTTTAGATTGCATCCAGGCGGTCTCGTAGTGACATGAGACGCGTGTGTGAGCGCAACCAAAGTTGGCGCCGTGCTCACATTATCATGCTCAAACACCTTCAAGCCCCTTCTTCCATTCCTCTCACTCATTGGTACTTTACTTTATAATTGCTTTTAGTTTCTAATGCATACTTTTTAACTTTACTTACATGATGATCCTTTAGATTGCATCCAGGCGGTCTCGTAGCGACATGAGACGCGTGTGTGAGCGCAACCAAAGATGGCGGTGTGCTCACATTTTCATGCTCAAACGCCTTCAAGCCCCTTCTTCCATTCCTCTCACTCATCGGTACTCGGAACTTGTGTGAGTGGGCGACGAGCTCGTCCATCTGAAATGACATTTTATTTTACGAGGACGCTTCAAACACTACCGGTAAAGATCAGTACTCACTGAGGGAATCAAAAGATAAAGTATGCTATCTGTTTTTGAATATTGTTATTGGCTGTGTCGTTGTATAGTGGAGTTGAACTCAATATCCAATTTAGATTTATATTGTGGTCCCTGGATCTATCAAAAACCTGTAATATACATATATTACTCGAAATATTGTCAAAATTATGATTTATATAATTCATATGTTATGTTTTTACTAAATCATTCAATATCTGTCAATGATCTATTTATTTCCAAAACATCCTTTATACCATTTGCATGATGTTTGTTGTTTACTAATATGTAGGTACTATTATTCTCATTTACATTTTCTGCGCAATAAATGTCCTGAATGACTAAGTATCCAAGTAAATCAGGCCAACGTCTTGAAAGCCAATACTAAGCAAGCCAGTACGTACTTGCCTTTAATTTTAAATGGAATGGCTTTGGAGGGCTTCACTTTCAAGTGGCGAGTGACTGAGTCTGTTTCGTGTTTTCACCTACACTTCGTTAAGGCGGTATCAATAACACTTGGATTCTATTTGATTTTGTTTTGAAATGTCTTTCGTTAGCGGAATTAGTTTGTGTCAATGGCCTGTGAATGTTTTAAGATTCGGCACTTTGGTAATAAACTTATTTGAGAAGTAGTGGTAGGTATAATCCTGGTAAGTACTGACTTTATGATACAAAGCTACACGTAAGACTTACATGCTTCTTCTAATCGCTAATCTATACTAATATTATAAAGCTGAAGAGTTTGTTCGTTTGTTTGTTTGTTTGAACGCGCTAATCTCAGAAACTACTGGTGCGAATTTAAAAAATATTTTTGGTTGAATAGACCATTTATCGAGGAAGGCTTTAGGCTATATAATATCACGCTGCAACTAATAGGAGCCAAGAAACAATGGAAAATGTAGAAAAAACGGGTAAAATTATTCATATTTAAGGGCTTCCGTTGCGTGAGATGCGAAAACGGTTCAAGATTATATAAAAAAAATAATGTATGAAAGAATTAATGCCCAAAATAACTATTCCACGCGGACGAAGTCGCGGGCACAGCTAGTAATTATATGTTCGGTGCTAATGCATATGATTCAAATGTGGCTTTAAAATAGTAATAGGAAAAAAAACTTAAGACTTGGAAATTCTTGCCTTAATATTATCATAATCTTACTTCTTTTTAACCTTTAACTTGTGGACGTAGTAGCGGAAGCAACTTTGTTACTAGATGCGGTACTAAACGTTAAGAAGGTATTAAAGAACCTTACTGAAATTGTAAGTGTCTTGAATCATCATAACTAAGCTTGAACTAAAGAGATTAAAGAGCTAGTTTCAGTGGATTTTATCATACGTACGAGTTCTTAAGAGTTTTAGATAATATCGTAATATTAGATAAGATAATTAAATAGTATCGTCGATAATAGTTTCTAGCTTATTATCGGTTTTCTAATCACAGATCTGTGTGAATCTAGCAGACTCGTTCGTGAGCCCGTTTCAATCCAATACAGTTATGCTCCATCTTTTGACAACAGTGTCACTTGAGCTAGTGTCTCAAGTAATTATCTATAAAACCCCAACGGAAGACCAGCGCTGGTTGCTATGCAGCCAGCATTATGCTGAGTTGGGGTTGTATTGTGGCAAATATGTATTTTATTTAAGTAGTTATATATATATTTCTTGCTGGTACTTATTTGTTTATTATTTGCTACAATAAATATTTTTCTTTCTTTCTTTTTCTTTTTTTAATTTAGTAGATAAATGCCTATTTTTATGTAGATGTAAAAAATATATCAACCCACCTTCCTGCCATTGATGAACCAGGTGATGTGCGGCGCGGGCTGCGCGGGCGCAGTGGTGCAGTTAGCTCGCAGCGTCTCACCGAAACTCAGGAACCGGGTGGGGAAGTCTATGCGAGGGTGGTGCTTCTGAGGATCTGTAAATTATATCTGTTGTATATCCATATGACAGGATATCACATTAGTAATTATCTACCTAAGTCGTTATTAATTATCTACTTGCATTCTTAAATAAATCAGTCTAGATACAATTGATATACGAGCTCCCTTATTCTTAAATAAAGTAATATCATACTAATATTATAATGTAGTGTGTGATTGAGTTAGTATTTTTTCTTTTCCACAGTTATATGGCTGAAGTAGTTTGGCTCAGATATTGTACAAAGATAAGAATTTGGGTAAACGCAGAGATTACTTCAATTCTGGATTAACGTAAGGAAGGAACATATCAGGACGTCGCTTGTCGCGTTATTAAGATATTTATTGTGAACCGCTTGCAAAAAAGAGGTTAAATGTATATCTTATCATTATAATAACAAGCCACTAATAAATACTTCCAAATCACGTCTTATAGATTCATTAAATTATCTTTAAAATTTTATGCAATTTATATTCCCAATTATCTAGAACGCTCCTTGATTTAATTGGACCAATTCCAAAACCATTAAGTTCTTTTGTGTATATATGTATCTATTATATATCAAGTATAGCAAACTAATAAATAAAAGTAGTAAACTTTAGTAAAGCGCTACAAGCTTATGTGTCTTAGCTAATATAAAGTAACTCAGACAAGTCCTAAGTCCTGGATGCTTACTATAAAACAACAACACTGAAGCTTAAAATTGTTTTCATTCTGTTTCACTTTTAAAACCAGTAAAAAACGAGAGGAAAGACGAAAGTAATATCAATACCATAATGTTTTCTTCATCATTGTAGACTCTTTCAGCAGAGCTAGAGTGAGACTAAAATGTACTTTACGAAGTAGATTTTTCCGCATAACCCTAAGGAAGTAGTTGGAGGGAAACGGCTTGGAAAGGGGCTTATTCTTACATAAGTTTGAACAGGCAAGATTAGCTAAAAAGATAGGTAAGCGTTTGTGAGCTGAATGTATAATGTGGTCGCGAGCAAAGTTAGCTCTCGGCTTATGACATTTTGGCTGAGATTCATCGATGTCAGGGAAAGAATTGGCTCGATTCATATGATATATGCGTACTCATGCCTAAATCTTATCCGTAGTTCTATAGGATAAAATTCTTAGCAATTTTGTCAGAAATTCTGCCGATTTTGACTTATTATAAAATTGATTTTTTGTTACAAAATAATTTGTTGAGAAAGCTGCGTAACTCATTTTTGTGTAATTTTAGTGCCTTAATTGATAAATAACTGCATTTTATCATAATCGGGTGAAAAAATATTGCATAGCTTTAATAAAATAGCATAGTAATATAACATAAAGTAGGCAAGCTTCATCATCAAATAATGATTAATATTTTTTGAAGAGCCGGGTTATAATAACTAGACTTGCTAGACTATTTTAATTTGAGATTTATAAGCGATTTAAATCGATTGTCAATCGTCCCTGCACTTTATTTCCGCAAACACTCACCACTGACCTAAAAGCCGCTCCAGAAGTTATATATATAAATGTTTAATTCCCCAACTCCCCCATTATCAGCTTGTTTACTGTCAGTCAACATCGAAACCTAAGCGTTAATTACCATAAGCGTAACAGTGAAGGGAGGGTCCACAATATTTGCCTATAAATAATGTATGCCTTCTTTGTCAGCCATTAGCCCAATTTCCTTCGTCCCAATATAACATTGACTTCCGCTCGCAATTTGTGCAAATCATGACTTGAATTTCATCACAATGTGCGGCCTTTGTTTATGGGATTCCGGGCAGGTATGTGTACCTCATCCCTTTATTTTTATGGCTCCACAGGGCTTTGCAAAGCGCAAAGATACGGTAGACTATAATAAAAAAGACAAATACCTGGAAAACTCACTCCGCCATACAACTTATCTAAACAAACGATGTTTAGATTTATCTTACACTATGCTTTATTTAAAACAATAAAATAATATGCGTTGATCATTTCTAGTAATCAATCTTATTTAATCAAACATTTTTCATGTGAATCAGAATTGCTATTGCCTGAAGTTATTTTTACACTTGCTAATCATAGAGGAATCACAAATGCCTGTGAATCCAATCGATGAATTTAGGTACACTTGCGAAGGCAGAAGGATGTCCTAGTTCGCATCCATCGTATGCAACAAAAGAGCTCACACCAAGAAGGATTTCTTGTCCTCCGTTTGCGAATATCGTCAGAGGTCCGCCCGAGTCGCCTTGACAGATGCCCACTCCACCAGCACCGTTGGTACAAACATTGGAGTCCAATATCACATGCTTGCCGTACACTCTTTGACAGTCTTCCAAAGGCAAAATTTGTAGAACAACGTTCCTCACCACCGTGTTGGTTGTAGGTGTGCTAGAGTCCGAGTACCTTCCGTAGCCGCTGGCGAGAGCCCACGACCCCGCGTAGTTGAAGTTCAAGAACGTTCCGCTCGGCAGACTGATCGGCCTAATGGCGTTATTGAACGGGATGTTCATGGGCAAATACAGCATGGCGATGTCGTTAGCGAACGTGCGATGGTCGTAATTCTGGTGAATGGCAATGGAGCTAGCGAACATTCTGAGGCCTCCGTGAAAAAGGAAATTCGAGCCCATGACTACTTGGAAGCGCCACGCTTGGAACCTTCCGTCATTCCAGCAGTGGGCTGCTGTAAGGACTCTGTTGGATGTGAGGATGGAGCCCCCGCAGGCAGAGGGAGAGGTCAGGCCCCATACGTCGATGACTAGTCCTGCGAGGTACGGGTGAGCGTTGACCATCGCCACGGAGCCTCCGACGATGGGGCTGTGCATCTGCACCGTCTCCGAGAGCATTATGTCCTGTGCGATCTTGATCCCGACTCGTTGGTGCCACCCGGAGTAGTCCACTGTCTCCTGCAAGCCCCACGTGGCGTGGACGCACAGAATACCAAGTACAATAATGGCACGCATCTTGAGGGATCTATGCGAGACACACGTTACGACGATATTTATAAACAGGACCCGCCACTAATCTGGGCAAATTTTAACCATGATAACATTAAATAATCAGTTAACATCTTTTATTGCCGCTATTAGAAGATTAATATGTGGATAATTAGCGATAAATTAGCAAATTTTAAGTAAGGGACTTAGCGTTGTCTGTGGAATTAACACAACGCACAAAGAGATTAGGAAGTTAAATAACATTAGTTTCTTATGACAGCTAAGATAATCGTTACTCGAGTTATCATGATTAATTAAGTACTCATTGGTAGTATTATGAACCTGCGACAAACTTTTGTTCATTTGTATTTTTAACAACTTATCAAGTCAATAAATCATGTCACTTAATGCGGTATTTTAATCCAGAACCATTTTGTTTTTGATGCACAAAAGGTGAAATTGTCTTATCTACCACCTCTTTGTGTAGAGTAGCAAAGGAAAGAGTACAAAGATACCTTTAAGCACCTTAGCGCGCTCTCGAAATCTCTGAAATAACGAGCTCAAGATAAGGGCATAATAATTATATCATTAAAATGTTAAAACTGATTTGCATTCCAGCAACGTCAGTGAGATAGAGATAGAAGCATTATCTTTCTGTTTTTACTCGCCACAACTAACGAGAGGGTTCGAGATATTAGTTTATGCAAATCCTGTTAAATCTTTCCCTATACCGTGATTAATAAAATTCACTGTACTGTATTTTTTTTTGATGAGATACAATTTTAGAATTTCTTGTCTTTAGACGTGTGTGTTTCATTAATATTAAACATTTCAACAAGATCACTCCAACACAGATATGTTAGTTTGTATGTTGCTTGAAAATATAATTAGCATGGACGTTAGCGTATAGCTAAAAATGTCCAAAATACCTATAACTAAATAAAATCGCATGCAGAGAGCTGGTTGAGAGCGTTCTTGAACTTCAACTACGCGGGGTCGTGGACTCTCGCCAGCGGCTACGGAAGGTACTCGGACTCTAGCACACCTACAACCAACACGGTGGTGAGTAACGTTGTTCTACAAATTTTGCCTTTGGAAGACTGTCAAAGAGTGTACGGCAAGCATGTGATATTGGACTCCAATGTTTGTACCAACAGTGCTGGTGGAGTGGGCATCTGTCAAGGCGACTCGGGCGGACCTCTGACCATATTCGCAAACGGAGGACAAGAAATCCTTTTTGGTGTGAGCTCTTTTGTTGCATACGATGGATGCGAACTAGGACACACTTCTGCCTTCGCAAGTGTACCTAAATTTAAAACTTGGCATTCTGATCTTATTAATAGCCTTTATGTTTTTCCGATAAAATTTAAAACGTATATTGTATTAAGCGAAAAATGTGTTCGATATAAATTAAAACAACAAAGGGGGAGAGAGATCATAAAACGATTCAATTGAAATTGAATAACAGCTGAAAATGATTGCAGTTTGCATTGCAATCAATGAATGAACCTAAACTGTATATTTATTCAAGTCATATCCCAAACTTCGTCCATTCCAAAGCAAATTCTGAACCTAATCAACGTAGCGGTCCTGATTCGGTGTTGAATTCTATTCAGCTATACAAACTTTCTGTGAAGTTTAGTTGGATGTTTCCGCTCGCCTAACTGCCTTATTGTGATGGCAATATGGCTGAGAGTTCAATAAATTCAAGCTTGTTATGGTATATTAATGATACATGTCTACAGTGTTGCCAGGTTTACAGGAACTATTAGACACACTTGTATAAAGTTTTTTTTATTAATATTTGTAGCAAAAGCGTAGCAATGCCTACGGTATAAGTATGCGCCTAGATTACTTTTTTCTACCTATCGATATATTTTTTTTAAATAATGCTATCATAGTTTTGTTTTCTCAGTATATGATTGATTTAAGTATACGTTCTTTACGTTACCATTACTTAGTGAATGATGGGAGACTATTAAATAAGTACTACTTCGGTTTTTGGCTATGTAGTTTGTATTTGAGTTGTATCTATTTTTCCAGACTGAAATAGGTATTATGATATGAAGCTAGCAACACTGTGCTAACATATTTGCGATGCGTATCACGGATCGGCCGGCCCACTCTGTGCATCCAAATAGATCGTTAATGATGATGTTTTGGGCCGTAAATGGATACTTTTATGAGTAAAGTAATGTGTTTTATCAATTTATACGCTTTTTCATTATTCTGGCTTAGCGTCGGTCTTTATTGGTTTGTGTATTGGATATTTTTTGGCACAGGAATATGTTATGGTTACGGTAAATTTTTGACAAATAGTTATAAGTAGTAATAGTATGTTCTGGTCAGTATCTTTGCCATTTTTTATTAAGTACTAAAAACAAAACATGAATTACTAAAGGTAGAAAAATAATAATTTATAGCCTTAGATTCATCTCTGTGTGGGTGAAAATAAAACCAAGAAAGAGGAGAAATTGAAGTATATAAAGGCATGAAATTAATAACACTAGACTTCAAGTATCCAATTTTCTTGAAAAGAAGTGAAAAGTCTTACGACCACGCATTACTAGAGGCGCTGAATTTTCCTCATTTTGACTTCATGATAGGATTATTATTCACTCGCTTGAAGCGTGACTACTTACGACAAGTCAAAAAGCCAAAGTTCATAGTTCAAGTTTATAATAGTTACTTTCTTTCTTTAATAAATATAATAACATTCTTTTTTTGCGTGGTAAAAGTGGGTCGAGATATATTATTTATTTTGAGCACTTAGACTATCTTTAGGCTGTTCTAAAGATTTTCTAAGTCCTTTTTTATGTTGTAGTTAGAAGTAGTATGTTTAGTGTTTCTTCTATTGTTTTTATGTCATAAAGTTTTGAGACAGTATTTACATATACAAAAAATACTTAAACATACAGAAGAGAATAAAAAACTTACAAAACACAGATATTTAAAAAAAAAATTAGCACATTGTCCATACTGCCGCTGTTCGGCACATCATATCTTTCTTATAAAGTCTTGTGTTTAAAGTATGCCGTTTTTTCGAATAATTATTAAGAATTATGTTATATTGTTACGTTATGGACATACCTAGGACAACTATATATCACACAGAGAACTACTTTGTCTACTATACGACCTAGTTTTATTTGTAACTAGTGGGTGCTCGCGGCTTCGCTCGCATGAATAAGTAAAACTTGCATCCCCTATTTCACCCCTTTAAAAGTGGCATTTCCAAAAATCCTTTCTTAGCAGATGCCTACGTCATAACATCTACCTTCATTCCAAATTTCATACCGATCCGTCCAGTGGTTTGGGCTGTTCGAGATCACTACATCAGTCAGTCAGTCAATCAGTCACGTTTGAGTTACATATACTCGTATGTATATATATATATATATGGACTAGTGGACGCTCGCGGCTTCGCATGCATTATTATTTTATGATAACTAGGTAGCCTATGACACTCCTAAGACCTCATAATACCTACATACCAAAAACTATGATGATCAGTTCAGCCGTTTTTGTGTTATGAGTGTTTAAATAAACAGACAAACATACAAAAATTCTAAAAACTGCTAAAACGTATTCTGTTATGGATTTAAGGTATACCCAAACAATTTTTTTTTCTAATATCTTCTGTGTTCAGATATTTGACCCTCTTTAGCTTTATTATATATATAGACAGATGTAAATTGTTACTGTAGCTCTGGTGTACTATGATGATATAAATTGTATTGTAACTTTGCCTTATTTCATAGGTCTGCAAACCAGCCTTTATATATAGCTATTTATAGTTAAAGGTATATATACGCAATCCGGTCCCATGTGAATGCGTCCTGAACGTTAGGAAGAAATTAATGGAGTTGTTCGGTGCCAATTCCGTGTCAAATCGGAGCCGATATAAATTGTGATTTATTACGGGATCCCGAATCCCGATAATAGAAATGGTACTGCGATCCGCGTATCAGTTAGGTGGAGATGAGGACTCTCTCTCTGGTTATATACCAGAGACTCATAATTATATGTATTAGGGACCTAATAGGTGAATAACTGACTGAACTGAACTGAATAGTTATATTAATGTGTTACAATGCTATTTTGGTAGGCATTTCGGTTCTCGAGTCTAAAAATGATCGTAGAATCGGGCACTATCTCTTTTATTTAGTATGTGAATTTCTTAACGTTTTTTACATGATTGGGCTCATGCTTGATTACAACTTGCCTGATGTTAAGCAACGATAATCGGTTAACAATAATATTATTAAACGGTTAACATCTTGCTAGCTTACCTAGAAGAAACCGGTTTACTCTCGATTTGTAAACCATATATTGAAGAAATTATAGTTCAAGGGAGACGATAATCCAAACCTGGAAGATATTTATAGTGATGTTTAATATATGGCCTTTGACTAGGGTATATTTTGTAATGAAGCTTATTTTAACCTCGTTATTGTACATCGCCATTAGTGAATAACACCTTTTTTTAACACGGAATAGGCTTGCGTTTGACTAAAGCCTGCATGATGTTAACACCTTTACTCGTAAGCTATAATGTTAATAAAATTTAAAGAAATGTATGCAGGCTTGTTTTGCTTTAATATAAGCCGTCTATTTTATGATGTCGATGTATGAAGGCTATTTGTAAATACGTAGGTAATAGATTCCCTATCGATTGCCAGAGCAATGTATGGGTGTAACATACGTCTGCTAATCTTATCGTTGCTTACTATGATTACTTGTTGTATTGGTCTATTATAATATATATGTTACGGCTAATACCCGAAGTGCGGCTACACCTAGTTTTAGCCGGTTAGAACTAGGTGTAGCCACTTACTCTTGGTTAAACCCCGAATCGAGACACGTTTTGAAAGAAGTTGGCTCCTCCTCGCTTCGCTCGTCGTCGCATGTGCGTGGTAGAAAGCAACCTAACGAACCTAATCTACCTTGTGTCACAGACAAGTGACTTCGAGTCCAACACTTGCACTACAACAGGACTTGAGACCTAGTTTTACCCGAAAACAATCGGCTCGTACTAGGTTTAACCAAGAGTAAGTGGCTACACCTAGTTCTAACCGGCTAAAACTAGATGTAGCCGCACTTCGGGTATTAGCCGTAACATATACATATATGCAAGTATTATAGGTACGTTTCGTAGCAACCATAGAAATATAAAAAATCTCTTTGCAATTATTGATAAAGTAGAAAGACAGTAGCTAATTTATTTTATCATAGTTAACAATTTTTTTTTTTATTAAATAACATAATTCCAGTAATTTATAAATATTATTTTAAGTTTGTTGTTCACATTTTTAGGTTCCTTTCTAACAAACGCTTTGTCCAGAGGCGGCTATGTTGTCCCTTAAAACGATTAGTCTTCATCACATTAGACATTTATCCGAATCAGAAGCATGTGGATTGATTTGAAAGCTTTCATAAGTACAGTTTGCCACTCTCATATAAGTACGAACTAAGTTTGCGGGACAATAGTTTTTCAACAAGCAAAAACCGCACGTGACTAAGATATCTATCTCAACCTCATTCTTAGTTCATTACGATTCTACTCCGGTCATGTACAAAAAACGCCTAACCTAATTGCGTAAAGCACCTACTTTCAGCTGAACTTTTTTAATCTGACAAAAAGTAACTTACGGAATATCGTGGGTGGTGTGTTTTTTGGCGTATAGAGGAATGTTGCTAGAGTGATAAATATGATTGGGTGGAAAAAGTTGTGATAAAGTTTGATAAGTAACGTTAATAACTTTTTCAAATTTTAAGAGAAAAGAAAAATTGTGCGAATATTTGTTCTTTGTATAAGCTTAAACAACTGAACTGACTTATGGAGGATTTTATTGAGTTAGATAATAATGACGGACAAAATTTGGGTTAAAATTTAAGCTAATTGTTATCTCGGATCAATGGAGTAATGCAAACACCGTGCCGTTATATAAAAGCGAGGGTATGGTTTGTACAAATGATTGATGAATGAATGATTTTATATGATGTGGAGATTGGTTTAGGGTTCTATAAATATCATAGGCTATTTACCCCGTAACAACGTAAGCAAAGATATCGACAACAAATGAACTGAAATCCACTGCTCGACTCCGTGTTCCCCAAAAATTAGAATATAGCAATCTTCTGAGCGAGGGTGAACTGGTTATTATTTGGTAAGCAAACTCTAGCTTAGATCTCACTTATTGCTTACCAATTACCATCGCGCAGATTGTGATCAACTGCAAATTCATTTTAGGTACACATACAAACTCACGGAACACAGTAAGTTGTTTTTCGCTAGATGCCTTGGTGTAGATGGGTGTTTCCATGGACACCTCGCAGGAGTAGACCGCGCTAGCTGCGAAATCCAGGTTCTGGAGGACTATGGAGCTCTCTGTAGCCAGGGCGATCTGGAATTAGAAAAGTGATTGAGTTTTAGCCAACAATTTTTTTAAATATATTTTAGCTCTAGATCACTTGAAGGGACATCCAGCACAAGCGAAACTGAAATATCGTGGGCCATATTACATCTAAATGCTTATCCTGATGAATAATAACGATTGTAAGCTAATTACTTTTGAAAAGAATATTTGCTTAGCCTGTAAGTGATTTTCATTTCTCATACTCAAAGTAGGTAACTCCAAAATTAACAAAAACGTAATTTTCTTTTAACAATTTTTTTTACTTAAAAATTATGGATAGGCGTTAGGACCACCAACAAATCATAGATAGCTTCTGAACAAGCAATACTGTGGAAGAATTTAAAGTATTTATTTAACTAATACACACGCCTCTTTCTATTGCCGTAGTTTTGTTCTAACAAAGGTTCTAACAAACGAAACTGGTTCGTTGGTTAGGTTTACAACAGTAGCAAGTTATCTAACTGGTAGTTTGGCACAGAGCACGGCAACTATTCCTAACCGCGAGGTGCGTTCAGTTTTGCACTATCTATTTGCACCGTAGACAATGTAATCTAGATACGAGTACACAATTTCCACATATACTTTATTCATTATGAGATGATATTTTGTTAGCTGTAATTTTTATTCATTTTCCGTGAATTTGACCTTAAATGTGCGGTAATGACAGCTGTCAATATTATCATAATTTATTGGAGAATATGAAAGTAAGAGAGGGATGAAATGAAAATCCTTGATTAAAGTTAACTTCAGTTTTTAGGATGAAATGAAAATCCTTGATTAAAATTTTACTTCAGTTTTTATGTGACAAACCTAACATCACGAGCCTGATTAAGCATCGAAGTGTTTTCGGGTGTCAAACTACCTAGAATGTAGATAATTATTTATATTTTAAGCGTCTTATGGAATTGTAATTCTCGGCCACATACGAGTATAATAAAAAACATTTTTTTAGCAAACAGAGTATTTAAGTGACTTCGGTGTTTTTTACTATAATTCGTAGCCTATTGGGTGTGATGTTGAGTCACACAAATACTAGGTTTCGTGTAAATTCATGCTCGAAGTAAAATATGGAGCACCGATGGAAATAAAACTTGATTTTAGGAAACCATATACCTACAAGTTATGTAGCCATATGCACTGCAATAAACTTTACCTATTTTATTTTAATAGAGAAAATTAAATTCAGAAAACCTTGGCAAAATGCAGCTAAATGGTTCCTTAATTAAACTACAGTAATATTCTTAAAGAGAGTTTTATTTTACAACACCTAAATTCTTATACCAACTTCACGTGTTTTCTAACAGGGTGTCATGGCCAAAATTTTTCATAAAATTTAAAAACCTGGAACGAACAGGCAAGTTTAATAATCGATCTAGCTTTTTAACCTCAGACAGGTAACAAATCAGGCGTTAACCAATCCATCATCTTTTTAAATAATATTTTTCTTCTTATCGAATGAGAGTGGCCTACTCTGTTGTCGAGAGTTTATCTAGCCGCCTTAAGGGCCTCTGACATGGCTTAACGAGTGCTGTACTTGACAAACATCCGGGACCTAAAATTTACCGTGTCATCCACGAAAGCGCCCAAAATGGAATGCCACTTTTCGGTCACCCATCCAAGGACTGACCGCGTCGACCTTTGCTTAACATTGGTAATTTGCCTCCGCTAGCTGAGCTACGGGCGCTACATATATATTGAATATAATTAAATACTGGAACGACCGTTACCAGCTTAAAACAGGCATCTTAAAATCACTTAAGTTTTAACCAATCCATCCAAACTAAAAAGGCACTGGTTGTCCACGAAAAACATTGAATTCTACGCCCCCAAATTCCCGTATTCTACAATATGTTGTGACCTAGTAGCGAGGTCGACCTGTTACGCCCCGCGAACGTAAACGGGCTGAGCGCATGCAATGGAATGCCAGCGCCGAATTAATTTAATTGCGCTTTTGCATTACCACCTGTTTTCAGTTACAACTGAATGTGGGGTCGTGGTAATGTTTTTTTGGGTGGTTTTTAATTTGACTTGTATAATGTTTTGAAAATTCATCATCTATAGGTACATAGGTATGATATAGCTGAAGAAGTTCAATATTCTCAATTAAGAATATATTAGAGAAAAATATTGGGTATACTTTAAATCCATAACAGAACACGTTTCAGTAGTTTTTAGAATTTTTGTCTGGTTACGAACGGATCATCATGATTCTTGGTACGAGTATATAGCATGAGATCTTAAAAATGATCTTTAAAGATTTTATCTCAACATAATGCGAGCGAAGCTGCGGGCGTCCATTAGTTAAATATACATTAACACACATTAATATACATTAAGTGGTCATTCAAAATCGATCCCACCTAAAACATTCTGTAAAAAATTAGCCAAGTCTCGATGGAGCTGCTTGTTTATCTCTAAAAAGTTATGAAATATAGACAAGGTCCAAGTCTAAGGTTCTTTACTGCGATATCTTTATTATTATAGTTATATGACTGGCCGTTGAACATTCTTTATAGGTACGTTAGTGGGTACAAGTCAACGGCCAAGTCACACAACATTACCTTCTTATACCGTTTACGGAACACCTAGTTTATCACAGTGGAATGTTTCCGACATTGTCTGATGACCCATTACAACAGTTAGCCGGCGTCGTTTTACAACCTACTGGTTCAGATCGTGAACTACACAATGAACTAATTTGACTGGGCGTGATAAATGTTACTTTGACTGCCTCAAGTGAAACCCTATTTTTGTAATATTTTAGTATTCAATGAACACAAGAAACGTACACACTAGGTATTATATATATTGTAGATATTATATCCGTTACCTATTACCCATGATACAATACCGTAAAATACATGATATACCGTAAAGATTGCTTACCATCGGGCGAATTACGGTCTGGTGCAAACCCATTCCTTGTAAAAAAAAACCTATGATACAAGCGTAAGCTTAGTATGGGGCTAGATGGCGCTGATATGTCCTGAAATATTTATTTATTAAGTAACAGAAAAAATATGTCATGTAATGTTACGTTTTTGAAAGTAATTTTACAAAAGACTATCCGTATCTAAAAGAAGCAGCACGGGATCGCAGAAAATTTTGCCTAATGACCTCCAAACTTCTATATGAAGATGGCACCCGATGATGATGATACAAAAGGCTGTTATTATTTTTGAATATTCATTCAAAGTTGAGAGGGACTATGAAAATAATATTAAGTTTTTTCCCTTGACAATAACGCGACTTTGTTCCGGTCTAAGTGTAAAATGTGTAGTTAGTAATTTGTGCTTCCGATACTTTCTTTAATATGACATTTACGAGCGGTGTCCTGCCCTCCACCCAAAAACTTTCACATGATTAATATTAGTGGAAGGATTGTAGGTACAAATTACATAAAGAGATAGACCCAGTTTACGAATTGTGAAATTTTATGAAGTTACATAAACTGACTATAATTAAACTTCTGTTTAAATGTAGATTAGGCGGAGTTCTTATTATTTCACTTTGCTCAGAACAGAAATGTATAATTTTGAGATCTTTACTTTTGAAATAAAAGGTCTTTATGGTTCAGGCTCTAATGGCAATTGACCCTAACAGCACTTGATAATAATGTTCATTCAAATTTATTGATAGCTTTTTTATTACATTGTGGTAAAAGTTTAACTCTGTCATAATTTGTTAATTGTTAAAAAATATTGATTAGAGATATGTCTTTGTTTATATTTTATATCAAGTTTTTTTTTACATGAAATAGGCTCACGCTTGACTACAACTTGCCTGATGTTAAGCAACGTTATAATCTACGATCTACCGCGCTTGCCTAGAAGAAACGTTTGAGAGTTTGTTTCGTTGTTTGAGTTTTCGAGAAAGTTTGTTTGTTTTATGCAATCGTTCAGTACAATGAATGAACAATATGCCTACTGTTATAAAATTAATATAATCAATAGATAAACATCCTAACACAAAAAACGGTAGGCTACTTTTCTAATCACATCAAAAATAAGTCACTTTTTTATCAAATAACTAATCGCGCAATATTTATGACCACGTAATTACCAAAATATTTCATAATTTTGATGATAATTAATAATATTTCTTTGGTGTTATTTTAGAATAGTATTAGCGTGTTTATCGCAAGTAATTTATTGATTTCGTTATTATCAAGGATAAAAACGGGAACCCAATAATTATGGATCTGCTTCCCGCCTATCCGTTTCTCTGTCTGTCTGTCATCATTTTGTGAATCGTGATAGTTAGAAAACGAATATATGTAGCTGCAAATGATATTTTTATGTTGTTACTATAACGACACCACTATTATTATTTTAAGAGCGACTGCCATACAATAAACGTGTTTTTTGTCGATACTGATAAAATTGGTAAAAAAGTCACACGGAACCCTTACTACACGATTCCAAATCGCATTTGGGCGGTTTTTGATAGTATCTAAATAATTGACCAAGGACACTCATAAGTACCCAAGATATAATTATTTTGATTTCTAGAGTGAACTTATCTACATGATTAATATGTAAGTTAGAAGTAAAATTAAATATAAAATGTATGCCTACTTATTTTTGGAATATATTACACGTCCGTTTTTATCAACAAATCCTTGATTACGTTTGTGTCGTTCAGTGAATAAAAGAAGTGTGATTATTATCTTCCATTGTGTACGAAATGGCGACGACCCAATTTAGTTCGCAGCCTATTTATTCAGCTGCTTGAGCATGCAACACTAATGCTCACGATAAACGAGCCGCGCCAGGGGTCGTTGGCTCAAACCGTTTAATTCATTAAGAACATACAATTAGTTGGGCAACCGGCGAAACGCGCCTTCCAAGTTTCCCCTACGGTGGCCATCACTCCAACTTTTCTCCGGAATTTCATATTCAAATTATCGTGCCGCGGACTTTAATATATTCCAAAAAGAAGTGGTAATTTCCTGACCGAAGCCCGAGTAAATTGCTTAAGAATATCAACTGAGTTTTAAAAACTTTGTAGATTGTGTTATTGTTAGGTAAGTAACTGCGGGAAGTTGCTTGCTACAATATGGGTAATTTTATCCGGATTTGTTGCTAGCTCGATTTGTTTTTTTATTTCAGATTGAAAGACTTTACCGTCGTATTGTGTGAGCTATTTCACTATTGAATGAAGAGTGTAGAGAAAATTGCAATTGTACGATAGCTACGGAAAATACAAAGCGTTTTCCAAAATACGAACAGTATCGAATATTGGATTACACTTAGGTACCTATCTTTTGTTCACTCGCCGATTTGATCATATTTTATTCTAAACTTGTAGTTATATAATATTTTTTAGCCTTCTGTAAAGCCATCTTCAATGTGTATGTACACACATATGTATGTATGTACTTGTGACATACAAAAGTCGCTTTGCCAGCTCATAAATTGAATAAAAGTAACTTTTATGACCCCCTAGAGACGCAACAAACAAAGTGAATGCGCCTAGCATCCTCGTACAAATTAAGCAATTCCCCTGGACAGCGACACAAACGTAGAACGGTCAGTTTACGGTGTTTCATGTGCCATGTCCGTATAAAATACGGCTCGCAGCAGTGTTGCCACTTAAAACTTTGCCGGCTAGTAAAGTTGTAAACAGCGATACAACTGCGCGAGTTTCAACCCTAGATAAGTGCTGCGGCCTAGACGCGGGTAACTTCAATTGTGTGGTAACCCTAAGGTGACGTCTGCGCGGAGAATTAACAACACCCACCCTATTACTCGAAGCACTACTCCTACCTATAAAATGCTAGTACCAAGTACTAAACACTCTACTACTTTGTCGATATGAGAAACTCTTATTTTTCTTCTACAAGGCACAAAGAATTCAAAATATTTCCTACGACAAAGCGTTTTCCCTCGACCGATAACATTCGTAATTTGTTCCTAGTTTGTACTCAGGTGACTAAAGTTATGGAAACGTGTTAGCATAAATAATTGTACGTAATTATATTTCTGGATAATAAATACATATTACGACCTAATTGCCTTTCGTCAGGCGTTAGTAAAGTTATTTGGAAACTCGGAAGGTGCTGAATACCATGCCAACTCTAAATAATGAATTCGTGGCCAACTAATACATGCTTCTAGTTGTTTAGTTACAATAAGTATAAGTACAAAATGAATGAAAAACAGCACGCAGACAAAAATAAAAGTCGAATAATTTGAAAAGCAAAAACTGTAGTTATTCTTCGTTTTGTTTGTAACTTTCTTCATTTTGTACTGTCTAATTGAGTTGGTACTAAAACATTATCTATGAAACTTGGTAAACTTTTGCGGTGAACAAAAACTTGTTTTCATATTTAGTAGCGGCTTGTTTTTACTGAGTATATATGTGAATTAAATAAACTGTACTGGTAATAGCTTCGTGACATCTTATCAAGCTTATGTCAGGAAATTAATGGGATCGAACGTACCTACCACAGAGAACTAGACACGTATTTTTGGTACTAGTATTAACCAAAATAATTTCAAAGGCCCCTGTCAGTGAGCAGTCTAGGCACTCTAGCTACAGTTCTCAAATATTTATTATTCAAGCACGTTAGGTTCCAGCCCTTACCTTTAGACTAAGACTTACCTATCCAGTCTAACGTTAGTATTCCAGGATGTTCTCGAATATAAACCCAAAATAGCATTGAATTATTAAATAGCGTTCTTCACTTGAGCCGTCCTTTGTGTCACGTTCAAATAACGCTGCTATTGTGGTCGAGAGATAGAGATCGAATGACAGCTCTCCAGGACGAGGAAAACTATGAATGCTCGAAGGACAAAGGCCATTGTGCCCTGTAAAGATTTTATTATGGAAATATTTTATTTACGTACTTATCCGGTCGGTTGATGCGGAATTTTCCGGGAAACAGCGTAGGGTTAGTAAAGATTTTGTTTAATGTTTTTGGGATAGCGTAGATCAGATAATTCGTACAGTACATTAATCAGCCAAATAATACATGAATTATCTAATCGCGTTATAATGACTTGCTCACAACAAATTATACATTTATGTTTGGTTCTGATTAACACTTTATTGTTACTTAAATATTTATTAGTTCTGCATAATTTGATTACTTTTAAGCGAAATATGCCTCACTAAGAACAAAAGCCAACCAGAATTAACGCAGCCAAAATAAGTTCTAGTAACTTAACAATGGAAAGCCAACGTGATAATGCTGCCAGTATGCTGGGAATGCTATGCTCTGGCTGTGAATGCTAGGCTTTTCTAAAGATTTTCTAAGTGCCCTAAGTTTTTTGTTGTAGTATAGGTTTAGTTTTTTTTCTCTTGTTTTTTATGTATTACTGGGTGCTCGCGGCTTCGCTCGCATTAAGAAGTAAAACTTGCATTCCCTATTTCACCCCTTTAAAAGTGGCATTTCCAAAAATCCTTTCTTAGCGGATGCCTTAGTCATAAAATCTACCTTCATTCCAAATTTCAGCCCAATCCGTCCAGTGGTTTGAGCTGTGCGTTGATAGATCACTATATCAGACAGTCACCTTTGAGTTTTATATATAAAGATTGTTGAAAAAAATATTTTATTCTGAACTAGTATTATACTGCCCATATTAAATAAAATTGAAAGCTAATATGTAGTCTACACCTCTGAACCAATCACGTCAGTCGTCATTTGAAACACGTGTTTTCATGGAAACAATAAAAGGGGTTTAGTGTTGCCTACGGCTCGCTGTTTGCCTCGATATTGCTTCTCGGAATGAGGATTGGGGAAATTCATTCTGTTTTCCAGTGTATTGGGGACCTTGTGATAGTTATGTGACTTTGGATTTGAGGTTTTGAATGAATTTTGGGTAATAAGTTGAAGGAAACAGTTTGCTGTAGGAATCATACCTTTGTCGTCTATTTGTTGGTCTGTTTAAGTTTTTCACGTATCAAAAGAAAAAAAAGGTTACTTATTACTAAGTTTTTCAAACTACTTCTTATCCCAACTAATACAAGAAGCAAAGCTACAGCATTGAAAATATATTATCTGGTATGTAAACTCACAACAACTCTAGGTACCTACTGAGAAGCTTAAAGTAGTTTTTTTCTTAAAATTTTATTGGAATATGAGCGAAAATAACCACGACCGACAGGATTAGAACCTGCCATGCTTTTTCTTTCTTAGAAGTAAATAAATGAATGAAACTCACATTGAGTACAGCTCCAGGTACTGTAAAGTTTCTATACGGTGGTTTCCTATCCCTAATGTACTGGAAGATCTTGATCCCTTGGCGCAGGAAGACCACCTTGTCCAGCAGATGTGGCGGGACGTCGTGTACGCAGCGCAGGCGCACGGAGCCCCCGCGCGGCGCCCAGCGCTCCATCTGCAGCTCTACGCGCACTTCTGTGTGACCGCGAACTGGAAGATAGAAAGAGATTGGATAGATGAGAATTTATGGCAAACTAGTGGGTGCTCGCGGCTTCGCTCGCATTAAGAAGTAAATTTGCATCCCCTATTTCGCCCCTTTAAAAGTGGCATTTCCAAAAATCCTTTCTTTGTGGATGCCTAGGTCAACTACCTGTATGCCAAATTTCAGCCCGATCCGTTCAGTAGTTTGGGCTGTGCGTTGATAGATCAGTCTTTTGAGTTATATATATTTAGATTATACGAGTATGTGGGTAAATCCCACGTGGGATGTCCGTGCAGGATCTTATCGCCCTAAGCAGAATCAAAATCAGTCACAGAATCGTTGTAATATTTTTGCATCTATACAAGGTCCAAAAAATCTGAACTTCAATACAGAAAACAAAACATCGATTTTGGGTTAAAAGGGGAGAAGGCGAAGCTTTTTTTTAATTTCTAACCACGAACATCTATTTTGGAAATATATCTTTCTATATCCATGTTAAGAACTGGTTAATATAGTCAAGGAAAATATGGGACCGAGTATACTCATAATGGTACTAAGAGTGAAACGGTATGTCATATAACTCACAATGACTCACATTTATTTTATATGAAGAAACTTATAAATTTCATCATCGTTAAATCGATAATCCATATTTTATTGAGTTTCTTTTGGATCCTAGGTCATGACTAAATCAAGTGCCATTTTTTTTGGAACTACACTAAAGTTATCCTGCCAGCTAAGCCAGGAAACTAGTTAAATTCTTCAAAAGCCCAAAACTTGAATTTAAAATGTATTTACGGAGCTAACGCTCCTCGTTAGAGCTCAAAAGTTTAAAATATAAAGAACGAGCTACACAAAAGTAGGGAGTTGTAAAGAACATTTATACAAAAGCCCAATTTTCGTTGAGCTTGGTTGGAGCTGTAGGATCATTTTGCTCCTAACTGAAGCCAGTTTTTCCTTTTATTAGGGGCATGGAGAGAAAAAAAAGCCTCCGCCATTTCTAATAATGGATATGAAGATCGAAGCGAATGATACGAGCTTTGAAAGCTTCACTGATATACCAGATCTAAAAGACCAGTTTAGGAGAAATTAAGAGACTGATTTTTTTTCATACAATTTTTGTTTCATAAATTCAAGCTCATAGTTCTTTGTTACCGTCAGCTTGGGTTTATGTGTCATTTTTTTCACTTGCAAATTATATTGCATGCTCGCTGGCACAGGCCTATCCCGGGCTCCGTTGATGTTTTCCCTCAGTTACCGGGTCTCAGAGTGTCGTGGAGGGTCCCTTTTTATGACTTTTGTCACGTTTTTCGGAAATTGCCGGGTTGCGGTGGAAGTAGAAACATACTGTGTTTTCTCGCGACGCACACCCAATACATTTTCATTAAATTTTACGCCCCAACACATGTATAAAATTCATGCTATGGCTTAGTAGAGGAAAATGCCCACTCTATTTTTCATAAGCTAGTTACGCAACATTGGCATACATATCCATATATTATTTCTTGAAAGAAGTAAATATTAGATACTTATCTCGGATTCATACAAGTAGAAAATAAAATGACCTAGAGCTAAGAATAAATAGAGTAAATAGGTTTCTTCTAGGCAAGCGTGCTACATCTTAGACTATAGTGGTGCTTAAGGCAGGCTATAGTCAAACGTAAGCCTATTTCGTATTAAAAAAAAGAATCCACGTTAATTTTACAGGTCAATGTTCTAAAGATAAATCTGTTTGCTCCACTTACACCGGGAGTCAATGTCGCTGAAATATCATACGCAATCAGGCGGAATGGAGGCACTCAGCGAATTGCGGCGCAACCAGACATTACAGCTTGCCGCGTGTAGTCAACTCCGGTGTTGAGTAGCCAAAGTCATGTAGCTGAGCGGGAAGAATTTTGAACGGAACTACATTATGAGTATTAGTGCTTGGAAGAAAACTGGCTCTCAATATGCCAAATATAAGTGAAGGACATTTTTTTAATGTTCGTTATTGGACTTTTGTTCAAGAGTATTCATTTTGAAGTTTGATGTTTGGTAACATCGATTTCTGATAAGCATAGCAAGTTTGTCATGAAAAACAAAAAGGATTATGAAAATCAATTCATAAATAGTGGATAATCACGTAACATATAAAAAAGTTTTAGAAGAATTGATAACCTCCTTTTTGAAGTCTGTTCTAAAATTAGTTTTCACTAAACGCCATGTTTCGGTCACCGTCCTCAGACTGACTGAGGTAATAAATTCTTCAGTTAACTAAAGCAAAGGTTAAATAACATGAAAAAGAATAAATAAAAAAATTAGAATGAACATGTCGTGGTACAGGCGTTTCAGTGCCTCGCGTGTCATAAACCATTGTCGGCTATAACCTCCGCACGTATATGAGACTTCATTGCATCGATTCACAGACATTGTAATCTAGAAACACCTATACACTCCGATATAATATCATCTTTATGAATCATCATTATATGAAGGTGAATTCATCGGTTTGTTTGTGGTTTGTTAACCTTCCACGCTATGATGGGGTCACAAATTTTCAAGATTTTTAGCATGATGGCAGATGACATAAGCAAGTAGCCTTTTAACCGAAAACAAAACGTGTAAAGCCACTTTCCTAGCCTAAGAGGCTACTTAGCCTTGACCTTACCATTAGCCATATTTTTATTTATTATAATGTTTAAAATGTATTTATATAAGTTATACAATGGTAAAGCTCATTCATTGCGACGAGCCAATCAGCGCGCGGACGTATCGCGTGATAATAAATCTATACTAATATTATAAAGCTGAAGAGTTTGTTTGTTTGTTTGAACGCGCTAATCTCAGGAACTGCTGGTGCGAATTGGAAAATTCTTTTTGTGTTGAATAGACCATTTATCGAGCAAGGCTATAGGCTATATAACATCACGCTGCAACTAATAGGAGCGAAGAAATAATGGAAAATGTGGAAAAAACGGGGAAAATTATTCATCTTTGAGGGCTTCCGTTGCGTGCGCTGCAAAAACGGTTCAAGATATCAAAAAAATATGTATAAAAGAATTGTTCCTCTTAAAATGATCTAACCAAATGTCCGCGACAGTATATGTCTATCTTTTAAGGTTAACTCACTAGAACCGTTTTTATGGTAATAACTATTCCACGCGGACGAAGTCGCGCGCACCAGCTAGTATAGGCAATCATTACTACATGGGTTCATTTAGTTTATAGATAGATGGATAGAACTAGTTATACACACTAAACAATAAGTAAACTATAAACAAAACTTAAGGAAGCTTAAAATCTAATTGTATATGTATATGGGGTGGACTTATCACCTATGGCAATTATTGAATATTTTCCATTAAAATGAGACGTTTATTGGGCGAGTTGTGGTATAGATGCCACAACGAGAATTAACTCCGTGATAACTTCACTGGTGTAATGGGTCTGGTAATGTAGCCACGTTTGATTGAAGGTTTATGGTGATTCTCTGTTTTGATTAAATAATAATCGTAAAAAAAACGTTCGTTTGGACTTTGACAAGGTTGTATAGTAAGGGTGAAACATCACACTTAAGCTTTAGAGCTAAACCTTTTTTTTAGCTTTAGAGTTATAGGTTCCTGTGTGATGACATCCAATTATTTCTCAATTTAATAAAGACAGAGTAAGGAATGTCTTGATTGTTTTAATGATAAGCAACTCGCATCTTGATAAGCCATTTGCAAATAGAAAAACTGTCATTTATATATCTTATATTAAAGCTTTCGTGGCTCATATAATACGATAAGTTACAGATCTAGGTTCTGCAGTAAAACTTCAACAGTCGTTTTAACATTTGAAAGGAAATTTTTAAAAAAAGTTGTCGGTATTTTTGCTGTTCTCCTTCTTCTTATCGAATGAGAGTGGCCAACACTGGTGTCACTTGCCTTGGATTTTGTGTAAGATTATAAATAACCCAGTATGTTGTATGCATGGAAGTAATATATAGGGAAATATTACTGCTGATCCAATATGAGCAGAGCGAGGCGAAGTATGACAGGCAGTTGTCTTTTTCTAACTAGGGTGACAATAAATTATATAATTAGGACATACCAATTCATCTACTTACCAAATCTGGAGCAGTCTCTTTTGGGGTCCTATTTTACCTGCAGCTTGCCAGTCATGATGATCCCTAGCTCTATTGACGCGTTAAGTAACAAACACCAACAAACTTACAAATTAAAATGCACTTTAGTTTGTAACTTATAATAGTAAAAGTTTTACGGTCTTATTTATAAAAAATGCCTATAGTATGCTTTAAGCATACTATAGTTAAAGTGTTCAATAAGCATTTAAAGTGTTCTATAAAGTTTACTATTTATAAACGTTCTATAAGCCTTCTATAACTATAGTTCCCACGTGGTACCGACAATAAGCCAAATCATTACCAGTATAAAGAAAAAGTCAAAGAAGAACGAAATTAACCACAGATAATACGTATCTTAGTGCCAAATATATGCTAACTGCGTCAAAAACACAAAATTTTGTCTATGCTCGGACACAAACAAATGTCAAAGTCGTTGATATTCAGGCGCGCAAATATCATAGTTTACGCAAAAGTTTGAATAAAAATAAAATAAAATGAATACGGAATTTAGAAAAAGGCAACGTAGTGAAAATTGGCTGGAGGAAGATAAGGCCCATATGGCCAACGAGCAACAAAAATTAAAGAAAATAAAATTAAAAGAAGAGCTTTTGAAATTAAAAATAATTTATTATTTAGCACGTGACGATGGAAAAAGACCTGACGGTATGACTCTTGTGCCCTGGAAGTTGGGTCGACCCCTTGTGTGGGACGCAACTTGCGTCGACACATTGGCGCCGTCTCATCTGTCTTTGACACGGTGTCGGGCTGGAGCGGCGGCTATTATTGCCGAGCATCACAAGAGACGCAAATATGCTAACCTCGGCCGAGGTTACATATTTGAGCCTCTTGGAGTCGAGACTTTGGGGCCGTGGGGTCCGGGAGCCCATACTATTTTCCAAAACCTCTCGGAGCGCTTGGTTGACGCGACGCATGACCAAAATGCTGGCCTTTTTCTGGCTCAACGTATCAGCATTGCCATCCAGCGTGGTAATGCGGCCAGTATGCTGGGCACACTGCCCTCTGATAGTGGGCTGGAGCACTTAGATTATCTTTAGGCTTTTCTAAAGATTTTCTAAGTGCCCCTTTTTGTAGTAGTTAGAAGTAGTATGTTTAGTTTTTCTTCCCTTGTTTTTATATTTTATTATTGTAAATAAAGTAAATGATTTATTATAAAAGTAAAACAGAATGAAATACATAGAAAGACTTTTATTAACATGTTTATCACTAATCACACATACTAAGATACTTTCATTTAGCATTATCACATGTCTGTACTATTAATTTATTTATTACAAGAGCAGCAGTGTCATTGTGTAGGTACAATAAGGGCTAATCTTTATATATAATTCTGAGTGGAGACACATAATGTCACCGGATCTGGTTTTACAATTCCACATTTTTTCTTGTTTTAGTTTTGGCTTAACAGTAAAATCATAGTACATGCTCCAAAGCATAACTTTCTTTCATGTTATGTTCATAAAGATTATCACTTCTAGGTATATGTAAATCTGTCACCAAGCACCTAACAGTATGTTCTGTCAATTAGTAAATTTGTTACCAAACACCTAGCGGTATGTTCTTGCAGCCTCCTTTGAGAGCCAGTACCATTACAGTACAGTTATATGCCAACTTCAACCACAGTATCACAAATTTTACTACTCACTAAAATGTGACCTAATAAATGATTGCAAGATGGCATTTGAGCGTTCACTTGCAACTTGTCCTGGCTCCTCTTGGACTACTGGATTTGCCTGGTGAGCATCTGAGTTATTTGCAAACACAGCATCCCCCTGGTCAATGGCAATATTATGTAATACTGCAAGTGCTACTATTGTAGGCTCTACATTCTCCAATTTGCAAGTGATTCCAAACAAAAGGCACTGAAAACGCTGTTTTAAAACCCCAAAACATCTTTCCACAGTGTTTCTTGTTGCTATATGTGCCTCATTATATTTTTCTTCACACCTATTCTGGGGCCTTGATATTGCTGTGAAGAGATATGGTTCCAATTTATAGCCGGAATCTCCTAGGAGTCTTCCTCTAAAAGGCCCCATCTCAAAGCGCTCCTTGAGTGACGACTCATTAAAAATTCTTGCATCATGAGTGCTTCCCCTCCACCTGGCCACAATGTCTCTGATGCGGAGACGTGCATCACAGGTTACCTGTAACAATATATTTTTTTAACAAATACTATTCTACATTGGATAACTGATATAATTAATTCATGAAGTCTTTAAAAACATATTACGTAGGTACATACTTGCACATTCAGCGAATAAAATCCCTTTCTATCCGCATCGTCGTTTCTTGTTCAGTGAAAGTGTCAGGCATCTTTATAAAAGATGCTGAAAGCCTTGCCAGTGCATGGGCTACTCGTGCTCAAACCATGCTTGTGGTCGGCTGCGACAATCTGTGGTGGTCGCCAGCATCTTCTTGTACCTAAAATAAAAACAGATGACTTGTAAAAAGGGATTTTGAGACGAACAACAGAAACCGACTCCGTAAACAGAAGGTATATAGGTACCTCACGTCGACCCCAACACCTAATTGCAGTCAATACTTGCAGCTCTGGTGAAATGCTCGATCCTCTTCGGTCTTGCTTGTTGTATCTCTTGCCTGACCAAGTCGATGACAAAATGTGCCGTTGATTTATAAGGCGATACCGTTTTCTAAAATCTTCATCGTCCAGAGAAAACGGATCAAATCTTTCTCTATAATGTTTCGATAGCAGCCAAACTTTTTAAAGCTTGCATAGATGCCGAAAACTCACAAGTTCACAAGAAATTTTACAATTGAAATATATTACCCTAGTCACAATCAAAGACAGCCGCTACAAAAATTGTTTGTTTTTATTTTACTCCAAAGACAGCAAATCAGCTGATGACAGGATAGTCGGCCATCTTGGATCTTATAGCAACGCTATAGTACGGTTAAAGTGGGGTCCTCGCTACTATAACTTTACAATAGACTTATAGAACTGTTTAGCGCTATAGTGCGTTTATAAATACCGATTATGGTCATTTTTCTTATAGTGATGTTATAGAACACTTTAACTCTTCTATAACTTTTTATAAATAAGACCGTTAGTTTATAAGTTAGGTATTAATTACTTAAGTTTTTATTTTAAATTAGTAAAATTTGTTTTATAAGTTTTTATTAAATAATAGTATCGATTCGGTTAATTGACTGGGAGGCAATGTAATCAAAATCATAAACATTTTGCAGTTATAACAATATTTATCGTATTGTATTTTTTCTATATGTGAAACCATGTTATAAGAACATACGACTTGGCTACTTTTTATCAGCACTACTACTAATAGCTACAAATCAATTACTAAATTTTTCTTACCACGGCAGGAATTGGGATAGCGTCTTTTTTTAACAAACGGAGAGAATTTGGAGTATAAAAAGATGTTGGATCAAAGTGTAGACTGCAAACTTTGGAGAATTTTGTAATAGGTCGTGTAATATTTAAGTTCTTTTGCCATTTTATTTTGATGTTTTCATTTTTAGGAAAACTGAAAAAATATCATATTGCACAAATTATTTAAGCACGAGAAAATATGGTCACCTTAGTCCCAATAATGTAATCTTACTTAAACTTTAGCATACCTGTAGAAAGATATATTGCAACCACTATAAGATTCACTTCTGCATCCCGGTACACTACAAGTTCTTACCATTTTGTTTTTTTTACTATAAAATACATTTAAATTATTTTTACAAATTACAAATGAGATTATTTTTTTCCCGCCATCTTTTGTCATATAATGTCATCATAATTTAATGTTGCTTGTGTGAAAAATAATATAATATTAATTTGTTACTTATTTTATTTTGTGTTAATTTCACAAATTAATTCAGATTTCTTTGTGTCGAGTAAAACTTATAATAAATAAAATTAAATAATATAATTTATTGCTAAATATTTCAAAACTTAAGTTGACAGTGACATTAATCACACATTATTTTTTAAACTGGCAAGCTGTTGAAGCAAGACAACAGCCTGCTCTATATGCCTTTCATTTTTGACCGATCTCACCCCCGATTTACCATTTATAGAAAATAAACTTTAAATGTAAGAACATAAGGTTTCTATTCGTATAAAATCTATTTCACAAAACAAAAGAGAGAACAATCCAGAGGAAAAGAGAAGGATGATATAAAAAATCCTTGGTTGTATGTGTATGACATCATATCAGTGTCATGTATGACACTGTATAGTATGACATCATCATTCAACTCGGTCTTTTAAAATGTCAAAAACTGTTTCAAAAAATGGCGAGTCTCCAGAGCCTTCTGTGGGGTAAGTTAGTTTGTAAGTTGCCAGTACTCACTCGTACATAATAAAATATGAAATAGCAACACTTGCAGCGTTCACAGTGCAACTATATAAATAATGGATGGCATAGAAAGTGAGTGGGCTTACGTTATAGTTAGTGTTTTGGCTGAAATATGTTATTCTAGTTGATGGAGTGCATATTAAATAATGTAGTTGTGTAAACATTTTGAAAGTACGTTTTTATTTATGTTTAAAACGACTTGTAAATGCTCGGACTTCCTGATTTTTCGTAAATACTTTGTATTATGTGTTTTTTTGACAAGATAAGCTGTTTTGTCGATAACTTGCCTTACCTTGCTTTTACCTTGCATTATTGCTGCTTACGATTCAGCGCGCTTGTCTAGAAGAAAGTGATGTGGGTGCGTAGTACGTTTTACATTTGTGTTTAGCATGTATACGGGAAATTGCGTAACGTTTCTTTTACAGCAATTCTCCATAATCGCGCAAGCATGACACGCGGAAACTTTTCTATTCCATCATCGCATCAAAAAGGAATTAACTACAAACATATTATGTCCCATGCCATTAGCGACCGCGGTATCGTAATCGCTAAAGGTCACGCACACCACCATCCAAAGGAAAATATTTTCATTCAACTTTCTTGGCTCCATTTTTCTGCGTTAATGGAAGCCGGCTATTTCGAGCACGCTTTTGATAAAATACCTTGTTGGACACGGGCCTTAGAAATACGCAAACTTAAACTTGATCGATATTTTATAATTAAAACTGTTATCGTGATTCGTTTCTCATGCTAATATAATATTCAAGCTTAGCTTTTTATAAGCTGATATAACCGTCAGATTTATGAAGGTGAAAACTAATGCTGTAGTTTTATTTTACAGTTAACAACGCTAGTTTTTAATCCTCACATTACTCAAAGTAGGGTGCGCAAAAAGCCAGTGTGGCTGACAGTACGTAAGATTTTTTGCAGCGCATGTGTTATAACTTATCATATTCGCGCCATTAGCTGTGAAAAGGAGACCTATTTTCCTCACCTAAGAATGAGTACGGTTGGTGTAATGTAAAGAGGTGCTATGTACGACTCGACACGTTCGCGGCGAAATTATAGCGGGAATTATTATACAGGATAGAATTACTGGCGGGATCTACGGTAGATCGGAGAGATGGAATTATTTTTTGCGATTGGTCGATTAAGAGGGTAAGTTTTGTTGGTTTTGAGGAAAATAAATACACATAGACACGATCGTGTTCAAAAAAGTACCTAGTTTGAAAATTTTGTCTACAAACCAATAAAAAAATACAAAGAACCTATCTCACGGATATCATCAACTTCTACATTAATTATAGTAATATAAAAACACTATAATGAAAGTACTTTTTTTTAATTTTCGCTGTCAGGCATTGCAACACGATTGGCTTACGATTTTGTTTCTAATCGACACTAAAATTCACTACTCTGTAACTGCTATCTGTGTCCACCCACTGCTGAGTATAAGCCTCCTCTCAACACACAGTACCAGTAGTATACGTATCTTATCGTTGTAAATACGCACGCTCGCTATGCACCAGACCAGCAGTTCAGCAAACGTAGCTCAAACGGTTTAGCTAAGCGGCGTGACAGGACAAAGCTCACCTTTGTCAGTGACGAATTAGCCGGCAGACGTGTCGTGTCTGTCGCCAGTCAGGGGTGGCCATCATCCTTTAATCACTCCTAATCTTAGGGTGGAATGGACACTAAGATGATTTAGATACGGTATCGAAAGTACAACAATTTCTTTGAATTCCGCGAGCTATCTTAGCAGTAAGCTAACTTAGCAATGAATAATGATCATGATTAAATCTAATATGTTAAAAACTTAAACTTAAAATAGTATCTGTACAATATTTTTTTTTTTTTTTTTTTTGTAATAAATTGAAGAACAGTATTTATACTAAGTTTTAGATTTAAAAATATTTAGTTTTAATTTTAGCTACGCCCTAATTCCCCTCTTAACAGGGTAAATGTAAATACATTTATGCATATGTTAAAAACTAAAACATATCTTTGAATAGTCCAGAAGAGTTTAAGTAAAACACCAACATTAAGTAGTTGTATAATATGTACTTGTAACTTTATTGTGCTAATCGCACAATCCAAAAACCGAAGCATAAACTTTATCAACTTTACTTACATAAGAAATTGAGCCTATTTTACGGACTGTAGCGTAAAGATTAAAATAATGAAGTAAAATTCAACCTTATCTGTAGAAAACGGGCTATAAAACTTTAAAGTCGCGGTTTAAAGCCTGTGTCACCGACATTAACTATACCGACACGATAGAACAATCAGAGGAATTATTTATTGAACTTTGCATTAGAAATGCTATTAGATGTCTAGACGAGATCCATAGGTGACTATAATATTTTACCTTCTTGGTATTTAAATCGTTAAATATTCTGATGTCAACGTTCTTCAATCTTTAACAGCCAACAGCTGTAACAGTTCTATACTGTTATCTATTGCTTACAATTTTGAATTTTAAATTATCTTGAAAATGTATCATCTGTTAAACTTTATAGTCTCAAAGCTATGGTTAAAGTAATCAACGCTGCATGCTATTGTATACTTATTTCCTAAATCACAGCTACTTATATGAAACTGAAATAATCTGTAACCTGAATAAGTCTTTCATATTTTATCTATAAGTGCACCAATGTTTTTAATGTTTTCATGGTAAATAAATATATTTTTGATTTGATTTGAAAGTAATATTTCAATTTGTACTAAGCAAAAAAGCAAATTACTATAGACTCTTAATTCAATCGCAGTACTGTTTGATAAGTAGATATAAAAGAGTATTGTTTTGACAATAATATATAAAGAACATATTTATCCAGTTAGAAAGTCTATCTGTTCTAGAATTCCTTTACCTGTAAGAATGTAAAATGTATGATCGTGTTTGTAACAGTGATGCGAGACCTTTCTGGCAACATAAATGTAGGTACGTATTCTGAATTACTTATAGACGAGCATGAACTGAACATCAAAACTTTATGATACTGTTGCACTTACTGCTTTTTCAAATTGAATGAGAAAAGGAAGAACACGAATTATTCAACACTATGTCTTAAAATAGGCTCTATAAAGCCTAAATTACACTGCACTTTATTACGTAGCATGCTGACAAACTTTGCACTTGCTATGTTATTTTGTAGCTCTTAATTTTGTTGCGAACATCGTGTGGTTCAAATAATAACTTCTTCACACATTATGGTTAAAAGTTATACGGTCGGGAGGGAAATAAATGGATTCGGTCTGCTCACTTTGGAAGTAAGAGGTTTCATTAATCTTTCGAAAAGGCTTGATACCAAACAACATACATAAGTTAGGTGTCGTAGACGTAAAATTATGATCTTATAGATCCACAAATACAACAAATATACAGTTACGACCACCATATTGAATTTAAAAAAAAACAAATTTTATGGTACATAAACACCGATTCTTCAATCAAAAAAAAGTACAGTTGCATATCAATCTTTTGATATGTACTTTTATTCGTACAACATACATATGTACATTTACATACATACATATATCATAGTTAAACTGCCTACTCTAAGTAAAAGTGACTGAGTTTTACTTGAAAAGTTTCACACCATACTTGTTTAACGGTATTCTCACACGTGTACAAAACACCGGATGTTAAGCAAAGTATGCGTGAATACGAGCAGTTTTCCCTGAAAACTTCGCTTTCTTAATTGGGTTTCCAAGTTATAAAATCTGGTTAACTTGTATAAACGCACCGCACGCTTCCAAACTAGTATAAATTGGGGGAAAACTCGGAAGACAAACCTATTTATCTGATGCATATCTAATACAATCTTTTACTTTTGCATAATTGGTGAATGAAAACTTCAGCGCAGTGGGTTTATGAAACTTTTATGTGAGTTTTGTGAACTTAGCTACGTATTCTTAAATATTTTTAATCCCAATTTAAAAAATCTCAAATAATATGACCCATAACACAACCGTTTCATTAATATGGGGCTAAATGGCGTTGTGTGAAATGTCCCGTTTTTTTTTTAATAGGATGGCAGATCATAACAATTTTAACCTTGCACTCTTGACTGAGTGACTACCAAATATCTACTATTTGATACCACTCAAATACACAAATACTTCACAACACACACTACATCTACATATATACACATTCACACACCACCGCGTATTTTAGAGACTATTATTTTAACATACTTACTGAATAACTTGAATGTAATCTTACTTAATTAGGATATAAAATAGTGATAAGAACATTTGTATATGTATAAAAAAACTGTTAATTTTAAAATTAGTTGGGAGGTGCCAATAATTAAACCAATTAGTTCCACATAGCACAGCTGACCGAGCTGTGGCTCAGACTGACCGAGTCTTAAAACACAGGCTTAGCCACAGAATACATAACCTAGTGTAGGACGCGTAATGCTTGCGCTACACACAGCAATAATTATTCTTATTTTGCCTTGCAACACAAGTACATCATCTCTTTCTTGGCACCTACCAGCCCATTAAAATGTATGTCTAAAACTACGGAAGAGCCTACACTCCACAATACAGGTAAATTACATCCTAGTGTGGAGTGTACGGAGCAAAGTTGTATAAGTACCTGAATTTTTGCTAAATAAAGTTATCTTTATCTTTATCTAGTGAACGTGGGCAACATTCATTACTTAGTATACGACTATTTAAATGATTGTTTGTCATATTTTTGTGTATTGTTTTTAATAAAATTAGACAAAACATAAAATGATAGGTTGTATTAGTAGGTTAAGTAGAGTGCTAGCTTGTATCACATCGACAGATATCTCCGTGGCGTTGTAGCGGAGTTCCGACCCATTTTACGAATCTCATCTATTATTAAAGCCTTAGTATGTCTCTCGGTTCCCGTTTATTGCTATGTATCGATGCTAGGGCCGGATAATATCGTATACATACACATACCTATGTATGTTATATGTATGTCACGGCTAAACATAGGTATTAAGTAAATAAGTACGAGTATACGAGTACCTACTTATTAGCTGTTAGCTAATATTAAATGTAACGATACCTGCTTGGCTTAGCATGTAGAAGCAAAGGATACATCAGATATATTAAAAGATCTAGTTTTAATCGTCTGCTAATTTTTTTTTTTTTTACTTTAATTAGGCTTACGTTTGACTATATTTCTAAGAACAAAAAATTACTTTACTATACAGTACAATTTTGTTTTGCCTTACGAAATATTATGCATCGTGTGGGTACCTACATATGCTGTATAGCAGAGCTCTGTTTTGTATAGTTATTGGAAAATGTGTAACAAAATGCTAAGAACAAATTCTTTCGCCTATAGTTTGTCCAAAACAACTTTAAGAAAGCGCGACCAGATTTTGGCCCAGATTACTTACTTTTACGCGGCGACAATAAAAAGGGATGTGAAATAAAAAAAAAACAGGTGGCTACACATTCCAGACTTTGCCCAAGAGAGTCGTAAGAGCATGTCCCTTCCACAGGCAAACCTTTTTCTCGGCAAATGTTTGGAATAATGTTTATGTCATGTAGTTATGCGAACGTATAGAGGGTCCTCGGGATATTAGGTGCTTTTATGATATCGATGTTTTGATAGGCTTTTCGCATATCAATGAGGTCTGATTTGAGTTTTAGTGTTTTGAAATCTGCGCTGCGGGTAAGTAGAAGGATTCGATACCTGTTTTAGGATGTGGATATACATTGTTCGATTTTTACATTAGGTTGGTTTAATTTTGTATTTTAGGTTTAGTTTATAATTAGTAATTAGTAAACAATATACATTATGTTTGTTTAGGCATCAAAATATTTCTGTAGTTGATTTTAATGAGTACAGCATTTAGGATCGCAATGTTTCATAACTGAAACATTGCGATCTTAAAAACTATACTTTATCTTATCAGAATACTTTACCTTATTTTATACCTTAGCTGGTTATCTTCTACTCGTTAGACTAGAAGATAACTCTGCTACTAAAATGACATACTTAACTTATAAACATATGTATACTTCTTTAAAAAGTAGGTAAATGATACCCCTTTGAACAAAGTTGCCACACAAAGGTAATTTAAATCAAATACAAAACTATATTAAACTAGTGGGTGCTCGCGGCTTCGCTCACATTAAGGAGTAAAATTTGCATCCCCTATTTCACCCCTTTAAAAGTGGCATTTCCAAAAATTCTCTCTTACCGGATGCCTACGTCATATCATCTACGTTCATTCCAAATTTCAGCCCAATCCGTCCTGTGGTTTGGGCTGTGCGTTGATAGATCACTATATCAGTCAGTCAGTCTCCTTTGAGTTTTATATATTTAGATACATAAATATTCTATTCTACTAAAGTTATAGATACATTATCCACGCTCGATTAAGCCCCGCCGGTGTGTGTCGGCCTATCCAGCAGTTTTAGCCACAGGTTCGGACGAGAGTACTCGACCCATATTCTGGAGACGTACGATTGTACCTATCTGTGTTTGATGCAAATATGCCGTGAAACCAGTGTCTCCGGAATAGATCATAATTTCTAAATAGATCGCTTTTGTCTAGGCCTTTTTCGTGTTTCTCTTTTTTGCCGGGCAGCTTTGTAACCAAGTACGTGAATACAATTGGAATCAGAAAAAGTTTTTGCCAATAATAAGCGAGTTTCCGTGAAATGTTCTAGGTGTATAGTTTTTATAAATGAACAAGTTTTTGAATAAAGCTTTAAGGGTTATAAGAAACTATACTCATATATTTAACGATACACTCACAACAAAGTGTACAGCAAAGAGTGAAAAAAAACCTCAATATTGATTAAACTTCTAATTTTTTCTTAGCAATATTTTGATTTATTATCCTCTTTTTTTCAGGTTAAATTGTAAACTCTTTGTGCTATCTTTATACCAGTAGCCCAGTATTCCGGTATGATTCCGTTTGTTGTCACGTTGCTATAATTCCACTTTTCTCGCGAAGCACCTACTTAACAACTGGAGCGAGTACAAAATTTTGAACATTCATTATTTTTCTCGTTTCTCCGAGTGCGGTTATATTCCAGGTCAAGTAGTTTTCAATATCCTTATATATGTTACTTCCACGAGGTAAGAGCGTCCTTGCTTCCGGTATTTTTTTATTTAATTTGATTTCTGTAAGAGTCTTCTTCTTATTGAATGAGAGTGGCCAACTCTGGTGTCGAGAGTTTATCAAGCAAAGTTAAAAAAAAATGGCAATAGAGTTATTGCCAATTTTTTTTTACTATGCCCCACTGGATGGCGTGTTAAGCCTTATTTTTATTTGTAACTTGATTTTTGGTTTGGATAGTAGTAAATGAAACTCGGGAGAAATATGTAGTGTTTTGTCGCAGAGGAAAAATACTACATACCTATTTCTCCAGATTTTCATTTACAATGGATTTCCGCAAAGTGACGTCGGATTCAATATCTAATAGGTTTAGTTGTTAGTCTATTTTTTTTTTACAAGAAATGGGTTTGCACTTGACCGTAATTCGCCTGATGGTAAGCAATCATTACGGTCTAGGATGGAACGTGCTTACCCAGTAAGAACCGATTCACTTTCGCTTTGAAGATCGCAAGGTTATATTCCGCGGGGAACAGGGAGTCAGGCAGGGAGTTCCACAATTTAGCAGTTCGCACTATAAAAGTGGAAGCAAAACGCTTAGTGCGAGTCTTGGAAACTTGGACCAGGAAGCGGTAACGACCTGCTGTTTGTTTTTATTTGCTATGGGCATTGTCATTGCATTGTATACCTTATATTCAAAGCTTTTTATATATGCCGATATCCAGCGGTCCAGAGTTTCACTTTTAACGCCACAATCGTGTAATAACTGCCAGCCCCAACGGAAGACCAGCGCTGGATGCTTGCATTCTACACATGCTGAGTTGAGGCTATGGTTGAGACCGGATTGTGACACGAAACGTATATCTATGTATTTCTATCTTTCTGTTTTATTGTGTAATGTTTTTCGTGTTGTTTTGTGTCTCAATAAGTGTATTTTATTATTATTCTTTATTCTTATAATATAGGGAAATTTTGTAGGTGTATATGTAGGGCTGGACTCTTGAAATGAGATAATTATTATAATTGCTATTTTAATATCAAAACACCACTTTGAAATACATAAAACACATTCAGGGATCTTTTATATCCATGTTACATACAAAATTGCTTTGCAGGCATCCTCTAGCTAGGTTTCTCACTAACAAGCTGATATTAATCTGTATTAGCGCGGCGTAGAACGCACCTACCGCCTTCCGGTGTCGGCCATTGGACCGAACACTGAAATAGCTACGCTAAATCGTGTGTCTAGCTAAAAGATTATATTGTATTTCTGGGTAAAAAATATGTTTATTACCTATATTGCTGTGTTTAAGCCGCAATATGTATGTATGTATGTGTGTTTGTTTTGACAAGATTTAATACATACTTTACTTGTATTTTTATGTATTCATTTTATAACATTAATAAATTTATTTTTATCATTATGGTTTTATACATATGTATTATAAACTTGAAGATGCAGGTTCGTTTTCTGCCGGTCGTGATTATTTTCGCTCATTCCTAGTGCTGTAGCTTAGTGTGGGACTAGATGGCGCTGTGTGCAATGACCCCGAATTTTTATTTATTTATTTAGCTATTTCATACAACCTGTCGTAAGAATTAAAAAGAAAAGGAGATAGAGTGATGATTTCTACCTCACATCAATGGATACAACAAAAGGGCTTTCTAGTTTTCTATCTGGATAACTAATAACATAAGTGTCAGGTTTTGTTTTGTTTAATATATTCTAACTAAAATGTTTGGATGTTGATAAAAATACATGCTAATCGGGGAAATTGGGCATAAACTTAGAGTTACGACCGGTGACCCCCGCTCTGGATCGTTTCTGGTGCAACGGCTATCTATTGCCATCCAGCGCGGAAACGCAGCGAGCTTGATGGGCACATTTGCACCGGGAACGATTAACTTGACATTAAGAAAATTCCTCATAATGCCGTAGATTTATATTTTTTGTAAGGTTGTAATATACATGCTTTCCCATAGATTTCTGTCAAACTGCAATTATTGTCGAGATATTTTTTTATTCAGAAGTCAATCTAATATTTAATTACAAAAACTCTCTAGATATCTGAAGTTAGTACTCAACACATTTTCCATCTAGGTACGACATTTTTAATGGAAATCAGATGAATATTTTACAAGTTTAAACTCCTGGTTCGCGATAAATGTGCTGAAATGACCTGTCAAAACTTATTTCAGGCGAATTCCCTCAGTTTATTTTGTTAGGATTACATTTTTGGCTTGACTCAGCCAATTTGGGATGTTGGACGAATGAAAAGGTTTTGTTTCGTACATATTGAAATTTAATTTAAAGTCCATTAAAATTTTAATTAATTATGCATTCTAATTATCTATTGTGTCACTTTTCAATGTTTCAGGTAGTATATTATTTATACCATTAATGTCATAGCAGCCATTAATAGGTTTACATAATTAGCCATGTCAGAGGCCCATAGGGCGGCTTGATAAACTATCGACACCAGAGTTGGCCACTCTCATTCGATAAAAAGAATAATACATATTTTTTTATTTTTTTTGGGTTTATTTGGATGGTTGAGGCTTCGCAGGTATTCTACTATTTTAAAATATGTACCTTGGGGTCGTATACTACTTTTAAACCAAAAATCACGTAGATCCGTTGCTTTGTATAGTAGCATTTAACCGCAACAAACCAAAAACTTGCTTTCGCTTTTGTTATATTTGGCATTATAACAACCTACATCAAAACACTAGGTAAGTAAATAGCAGACGCAATGTTTCATTTTTAGTATTTCGATATTTTGAAGGGCCAAAGTAAAATAATAATATGAAAGCTGTGTAATTATTAGACACTGGTCATAACAATGGTGTCGTGTTCGACGGCTCAATTATACTTAATACTTTCCTAGTATTCATGTTTGTTACCATATGAATAGTCTATTACTTTTAAACTACATAGTTATATAATACTAGCGGGTGCTCGCGGCTTCGCTCGCATTAAGAAGTAAAACTTTGCATCCCCTATTTCATAAAACGTGTTTAAAAAAAGTTTGTAAAAGTGGCATTTCCAAAAATCCTTTCTTAACGGATGCCTACGTCATAATATCTACCTTCATTTCAAATTACTGCCCAATCCGTTCAGTGGTTTGGGCTGTGCGTTGATAGATCACTATATCAGTCAGTCAGTCAGTCATCTTTGAGTTTTATATATTTAGATAAATTAATTTATAATTTAGATTAATTATTCTAATGAAAGACCATTTACCAAAGACACGTGATTCAGGATTGTATGGTAAATTAAACTTACATAATATATTTAAATAAATATTTTTAATTAATTAAGTACCTCTGTAACAATAATTAGTGGCTGACATAATTGTCTTATTGTTATTAGGATATTGTAAGCAACTTATAATTATTAATGAAAACGAAAATAACTTATAAACCAATAATATTTTTATTAATAATAACGGGTCTTATAAAATATTAGGAAGTACATAATTTACTATTAAAATCTTTTCGGTAGCACGAGCGAGACTACATAAAAACAAAATGATTTGTCCTAAAGAGCACCAATATTGACAACCGGCGAGTTAAAAAAATATCATAAAAAACTCATTGACGAAGATTAAAAGATTTGAAAGCGGGCCAAATTTATTACGGCACAATCGCGAGCAATTCTCGTTGTATAATTGAGCTGTAAGTGCGCAATGGAAAGATTATACTCTGTTTTTGACTGCCGTTTTACGGTTCCCTTGAATATTTCATCGGGAAAATACTGCCGGGGATATATCCCGGTGCGTGGGTGATAAAAACTTACAGCATTTTACGTGAGTGGACATGACTGTTGTCTACAAGTTGTGGGTAGTAACACGTGTTTTTTTATTGCCAAGCTAAAGGCTGGTGAAAAGGTACTTTAGAGATGAAATATACAAAAGGAAACTTATCACATACTAAATTTTGTCCATATCTATAAAAATACTTAATCGAATCTCTCTTAATCTTAATAGATGATTCTGCAGGAGAATCACGGCCATGCCCCAACCCTCAGTAATAAATAGACCTAAAAAAAAATTTCGTTTCGCAATAAAGGCTATGTATCATATAACATAATTGGTTTACTTGAAAACGTTATATTTTGGTTTTGATATTACAACCAGGTTTTTTTAAAGTTTTCATGACTTGCCAAAATTATAAGTCTACCTACAAAATAATTCTTGCCATTAATTTGGGGCATATTTAAATAATTCAATCGTAGCGCCGTAGATTACGATCGGGCTGGCTGTAATCGGTCGTTCGTTATCAAGAAAAGACATTATGATGATAAATGGACGTGCCTGCGTTTAGCCTTATTGAGTTACCATTTTAGTAGCTTTTACACAATATAAGACAAAAACTGTAAGTACTTTTTGCCTTAGAAATACGAACAACATTTCCTATACAAAGTACAGCCATATCTACTAGGACGATATATGGACTTACAAATAGCGCACATATGCAACAAATATTATGAAGATATAGAATCATATCAATATGTTTTTTTCTTAGGCATAACAATTCTAAGCAATGTACTCTAGAGGAAATCCCATTTGCACGAAGCGACAAACGTATCTAGTTAAAAATATAATGTTGGTAATTGTTTTTGAAATCGTTGTGCAAGTGATCTGTAGCAAGCTACATAAATTGTAAATTACTATAGCAAATCTAAAGTTAGACTAAAGTTGAACTATTACCCGTCTTAGTTTATTACATAATAAACAAAATCTCGAGTCCATTAGTCACTGTTGTAATAAGTGGTGTTCTTACCTTTAGATAAATGAGGTCATTACAACGGTCTGCGCGATGCCTCTGAGTCTCGACCGGGACTTTCCAGAATCAATCACTAAGGGCGCTCATTTCACTTGTATCGAGGTGTTTCTGCCAAGGCTGGGGGATTTACTAATACTCGTCGTGTAGATATGCGATATTTAATCACTTTTATTTATTTAATCTGGTGGTTTAAACGGTGGCTGGATGATATTAGAAAGTTAGAACATCTGGGCAAGAACAGCGCAAGTCAGTGAGTATTGGCGTAAGAGGGAGGAGGCCTATACCCTGCAGTGGGTCCCATTAGGCTGATGATGATGATGATGATTTATTTAATTGTATGGCAGTATGCAGTTGGATATACGGGTAAGTTAAGACTAAGCTAGGACAGCTAGCTGCGTCAGATGAAAGGTCGAACAGATCTCGCTTATTTGATTTATCGCTATATGCCTACGAGTAGTAATGTCGAAATTCATCAAGCATCATGTGTCATGTGAATGGCTCAAAGCGGTAAAATTTATAGCATTGCTATGTAAGTAAGCTCACTTATAAGTGCAGAGCGGTAGGATTTAGGGAAGAAACACTCCGCCAGTTTATGGAAATCATGCACATACATATTTTATTTGAACGTATGAAGGGTGCGACGTAAATATTTATGCAATATTTTTACTTTGAAGAGGAAAAATGCTGGCTATTATTTAACGTCTGCTCTCATAGTTTGTGGGATACATTTTATATTGTTCTGGATGGATTTGCGCGGCTTTGTTTGTTTGTGAAGGGAAACGAATATTTCAGACCGCGGATGAAATATCAAACTATGTTATATAGGATCAAGTTTATTTTAATATTAAAACTTTCGTGAGACATTTTATCAATATATTAACTAAACTACGCTTACTAGCGGCGCGCAGTCTTCGTGCTGCCGCGGTCCCAAAACATACGTTCTGAAGATGGATGTCATAACATCCGAAACGCGTAAACAACTTACGCGATTTACACGTGAGTGAAAACCGTTTAGTTAATATATGGATCAAGTTTAGTAAGGTACGAGTACAATTTTTTTCTAGAATACATAACCGGAATGTGTGTGTTAGAGGTTTGGTACTACGATTTTAAGACATACGACGTAATTTAGAGACAAGACGAGAATAATTTGTACGAGGACAAATATTGTTTATTTTTACTTATATTTTCTTTTTTCTGCTATATTCTTCTTTTTGTTACATTGTAGTAGTTACAATGGTATTTTATGTTTAGTTTATCCCCCTTGTTTATCTATAATTTGTTTATTAAAAAAACAGTCAATTTTAGTCACTCAACTTAAGCCTTACCTTCCCATAAGGTTGATAATCGTTTGATAGGCCCGTGATCTATCAACTAATGGGTCCCTCGGAGTCCACAAGTTATCAATATTCAACACGAACGTATAATAAACTAGGTTGTAGGCTGCAAAGCTGAACGGCTACTAAAGTTGCCTCCCGCGTGAATTACTGGTTCACGAGACGTTGATTAATAACTAGTCTCTACAATTCATATGAATTAGGTACAGATAGCTTACTCATGGTTGATCTTGTTGTGTCTATTATGATCTGTTTTTTGTTTAGCTTTTGTTTAGGTGGGCTATAGGTAAACGTATGTAGGTAGGTCTAAGAGTTATCTAAACATATAAAGCTCAAATTCAATGGGCTGGCAAAGTGATCTATCAACGCACAGTCCAAACTACTGGACGGATCGGGCTGAAATTTGACATGCAGGTGAAATAGGGGATTCCAGTTTTACTTCTGAATGCGAGCGAAGCTGCGAGGACCCACTAGTTTATCATAATACTGGTGTCTCAATAAAAAAAATATCAGGAGTTAAAAGATATATGTATAATAGAATAAATACTAATTAGTGTAACTATGTAAAATAATAGGTCATCATATGGTATTTATGTAAATCGATGAATTAAATAACTATGTATGTTAACAACTAGGTAATTGCTTTAATTGTATGGTTTGGTTGAAACAAACATTATTGCATTACTTCCTCGTCATAAACCGAATTAAAAAAACAATAAATTAATTAATAGACGTTAAATTATTATAATTGTGTACTTTCACTATTTGTGATCAAATTTTTATTAGGCTATATTCAAATAAAAAATAGAGAGAGAAAATGAGAAGTAACGAGAGTGAGAGCGTTCGGAAAGTATGTATCATGCTTTGTTGACAAACTTTTAGCAGCACTCTTAAATTTTAACTTTATTTGACACTACAGCTATTTTTTTCCGACCGTACCTTCACGTTGGTCTGTCAAATCATTTGTCACCTTTATGACACTGTTTGCCCGTGATTATAGATTACGTGCTGCGGAGGCGTTGTCTGTCTGTGTCATACAATTTATGTATATGTATATAACAAGAGAGAAATTACGTACGAGCATCTCTTGCTTTGTGTTGTGTTTTGGAATAAACCTTTGTTTGATTCATAATATATTGCAGGTTTGAAAGAGAGTGGCTAACTCTGTTGTCGTGAGTTTTCAAACCACCATAGATGCCTCTAGCTCTTGATATTGTACTTAAACTAAGAAACAAGAATAGAAGTAAGTAAAAAATTGACACTAAAGGTGGCCGCCTTGCACAAACTTAGTTGTACAACAATAAAATTCATAAATTATGATATATTCTGATCGATAAATACTGATATAATAAATAAACAATTTTACGGTATACTTAAGTGAGAGAAGGATAGAAATGTCAGCTCGTCTTAAAGCAGCTTAGGAGCTTACTAATCCGCTATTAGAGCGCCATCTATCAAACGGACAAACGGACAGCCGCGCTCGAGGCGCTGTTATAAAAGTTGTTGCGACAACTTTTTGCAGGAAAAACAGCATTAATAATGTTAAAATACATCTGTTTTGTTGTTTTTTTGCGATGAAAATAATATGTCAAATACAGTTTTTGAAACTACGTTAACTGAAGAATATCTGTTATCAAAGATATTGTAAATATGTAAAAAGTATATGTACAAGCAATATCTATACTGTATTTAAATCTAAGTAAAGAAAAAGGATTATGACTTATGTAAGTAAATTAATGTTATTAAGTTCGTATGAGAGTGCGCAACCCTGGTGTCAATTTTTTTAAACCATTCTCGAAGCAACAAGCCAGGACCTACAGTTTATAGAATACATACCACTTTTTGGTAACCCATTCATAGACTGACCGCGTCGACAGTTGCTTGATAAAATCGCAAATAACATGGATACCAGGTGTCTTCAAATCTAGAACAAATAAATTTCTTCTAGGCAAGCGTGCTACATCTTAGACTTTAGTGGTACTTAACATCAGGCAGGCTATAGTCAAACGTAAGCCTATTTCGTGTTAAAATCTATATACATATAATAAAGCTGAAACCGGTCGGTGTCTGTACATTGAAGATTATGGAAAAAAATAGTTGAGGGGTCTTTAATGATGCAATAGAACACAAAAATTGTCTTTAAAAAAAGTTTCTGTTTGTCTGTCGGAATGTTTGTTCGTTATAGACTCAAAAACGGCTGAACCGATTTGTCTACGGTTTTCACTAACATGTAGGTACATTTTTAGTGTTTATTTCATTCGGTTCGTAAATAAAAAAGTTATGTTCATTTTAAATCTTTTTATCTCGAAATAATGCGAGCGAAGCCGCGGGTGTCCCCTAGTAACAAAATAAATATACTTGCATATCGTCTCCGCCAGTCGAGCTACGGACACTACTTCTTCATCATGTAATTTTTTGGTGTGCATTAAAGAAATATCTTATCTTATCTTATCTTACTTCTGGCTAATTAATACTTGTTGATTTCATTTCCACACGTTGCTGAAATTGTTACAAAAAGTTGGTCGAGCTCTTTGCTCTTAATCTAAACCATTCTGCGCGCGCAACAGCCTGATGAGGTTCCAAAACATTTGCTCATTTTTAGGTTAGTTTGTTTATGTATATTTTTTATTTGAAGGTGTTATTTTTTTTTTGTATTACTAATATTGCTTCGTCATCTTTACCAACATCATTTCGATGGATATAGTACTTTGTTGGAAGTGGAAAACATAGTTCATGCTTTATGGATCAAGTTGGTCTTCACCTTGTTAGTTAGTAGTTAATTGTTCTTTGTATGACATTGATTTTGTAGTTGACGGTTATGTATTAATCGTTAACAATGAAGAACACACGTTGTTTGATTTCATTGTGAAATGACTATTTGTTGAGCTTTCAAAATTTCAACAATGTTGTCTATACAAAAGGCTATTTGATAAGCTTTTATAAGTATTAGGAGTATTTGACCGTGTTGTCGACATAAATACATTCTAAATTGAAAAAAAAAAACAAAGAAAAATATAAACGATCTAAACGGGTTCAAACAATTTAGACGAACATTATTTGTAAACTATTTTAATATACATTTATAAATTAGATCGGTGGTATTTTTTGTAAAGACTGTCTCGCAGTTGTATTCACTTTGATATTTCCGTAGCGCGGGTTCTTTTTTTACGGCAGAGCAGGTAGCAAACACACAATGTGTTACCAAACTTGTTCAGTTCAACTCGTAAAAGAACAAGCAGCAATATATTATTCAGATATGTGATATCTGGTGGTATGCTGCAACATAAATTGGCAGAACCGGCCACATCTGTGGGAGGCCCAAATATTTGCATGTTATTGTGTTGGATCTAACACGATGAGGTGTCGTGTGAAAATGTATATGGTTAAGGTTTATGGCAAAGAGTTTACTTCCTGGTATATTATATTACTCTATGGAGTTTACTGATAAATTTACTGATAAAAAAATTAACAAAATACAGCTAAAAATTTTTTCAAAGCAATTAAATTATTAAAAATTAAAAATTAATTAAAAAATTGGTTAAGGTATCTATTCATAAATAAAATCTTAAATCATAAAAATTCAGCTATACTATGAAAAAAAATCTCCCTTACATGTATTGATACGTCAACGATAACCGCCATTTTCATCAAAATCGACAAGAAATGCTAATTCCTATAAACTGGTAATGATTAGTTCTGTATTTCAATCGAATCAGAATCAAACTTTGAAAGATTCTGAGAATCGAATTGCCTTTACAATGTTGTTATACAGTCTAGGCGAACATAAACTGATGCCTGAAATAAATGAAACAACAATGAAACAAACATTGTACTATCAGACAACCCTATTTTTGTCCACGATTCTATTCCTTCGAGTTGGGAATCGTCTGCTAAAAAAAGCATGAAAAAAGAGACAGCTATACTGCAGAGGAAGAGACAAGAGGGCGTGATCACGCTGGTAAGGATATTTCGGGTTGAATTAATTTGAATATAAAATTTACATTATAAAAGGTTACAACTTACTATGAGGTTTAGAAAATAAAAACTTTTCACCTAGCAATAAGTTAGCCCAAAATAATTTCGCGTTAGGTTTTCGGCGATAAAGGTGGCAATACTAATTGTGACAGATATCAGTTCTCCTTACTTTACTGTTCTATGCAAAAATGCCTTGTCGCACATTATAGACATGTAAAGTCCATCCGATAGATCCACAGATAAAAGCCAAATTATTGCGGTAATAACATTTATAGTCAGACTTTATGATTGTTATCCGAGTTTTCTACAGCCGAAGTGGGAATTCAACTTATATTAGGCAGAAATCGCTGAATTTTGGGGAAGCGCAAACCAACCGCGTAGATTACGTCACGGTAGGTAGGTCTGGGTCACCGGTGGGTAGCTTACACAGGTTTTATACTTCATAGACTGGAACATGCTTGGCAATATAATTTAGAAAACACTCTCTTGAGTCGTATTTCCTCATGACTGAGGGTCGTGACTGCCCCGCAGAATTAATTCGTTAGGGGAGTTCTCTTATGCAGATACATCGTGGTGGGCGCCCAGGTCTTTTCACGGAAGACACATGACCTCGGATATTGTGGTCCTCAAACATGTCGGTTTCTTCACGAAGTTTTCCTTCACCGTTAAGCGAGTGCAAATCCACACATAACTTGAAAATACAAGTCATAGGGCCGAATTCGAACCAGGGTGCGTCTGAATGAAAAGCAGACACTGGAACCGCTGAGCCACACTCGCTTAAGAGGTTACGTATCGTCAATGACCTTGAGCGTTTGACGCCTAACTAGTATAATACGCCATCTAGTGATCAACGGTCACAGCTCGTGAACACCGAGCTAGCTGTTGTCAAGGAATAAACGAAATCAGATGGGACTGATTGAAAAACTTTCTTTGCCTACAATGTTACTTACTCGGTGATGTTTTGTCGGTTAAATTATTAATGGTACTTGGTATTTAATTTATGTATATGGTTTCTACCTATTTATTTATATGGTACTTGGTATTTTTTATTTAGTTTAATTAATAAATAAATAGTACAATATTGTTATAAAAATAACTTGTTAAAATGAATTGTAAAGAAAAAGTACATAGATTAAAAGTGATAAACTATAAACCTGCAGGTTTGCCCAATCGACGGCATGCAATTTTTTTTTATGCGATACTAATACATATGCTGAAGGCTGAGTATCACAATCACTTTGGTCATCAGACCTTGGAGTACCACAAGGGATCTCGAGAACTATAAGAGATAGCGGGTGGATGCTTGAACTAAATATGATGAGAACTGGTTGTTGGTATAGGATCATACGAAATCATCATCATCTTCAGCCAGCTTTCTACTGCATTCAATCTCTATATATTTTATCCGTTTGATAGTTTCTGATTTTTTACAACTTCAAGACATTTTGACTACATTTTTCATCATCATCATCTACAGCCCTAAACAAATTGGATTCGAGTTTTTTCAATATATTATATCCTACCGAGTTTGATGATAAGTTTGCGTTTCCAAATCCATATGACGATAAAGTTGCATATGACTACCGAGATCATTCAAAGAATATTTAATGCTTATGTAATAACTTTATTGACAACACTATGTAAAAGTACACAAAATACGCTTAACGTACTCAACGATTGCAATAAAAACATATTTAAGCCAATGAAGCTATGTAATTACCAGATATGAAAGGCATGATTATTATAAAAACCGGCCAAGAGCGAGTCGGACTCGCGCACGAAGGGTTCCATACTATCGTCTATTTTTTGTACCTATTAGTTTAGATATTTATTTTTATAGTTTATAATATTATATATTTCTAAATATTTACTTACAAACACATATTCATGTTTCTACCTGTTTATAAAGATCGAGTAAAATATTGCTTAAAAATTACGTTTGTTGTATGGGAGCCTCCCTTTAATATATATATTTTGTTATTTAATTATTTATTTCGAAGTACAAATAATATACAAGTAAATATTCTGTGAAAATTTGAAGCGTATACTTGTAACCGTTTTTAACATTGAGCAAAAAAAATACAGACTGGATACAGACAGCGGAGGCTTAGTAATAGGGTTCCGTGTTCATTCATGTACCTATATACTGTACTGAGAGCATGAAGGTTGCGATTGATCGTGTGACTGTTCGTTTTCTTGTTTTGGTTTTTTATTTTCTTTGTTAATAATGATCTTTTTAGTCGTTAATTGTTTTTTCAGCTTTGCTTCTATTATGTATTGTGGTTCTCTTATTGGCAGATTTCTTGGGTGCCGCGGGTCTATTATTTCTGGCAATACACAATCTTCATAAAAAGTTATCAATTTGGGTTTCATACATTTTTCACATATTTTTCCTAAAACCGAACTAGCAAGAAAGAAATAATGAAAAACGTGGAAAAAACGGGGAAAATTATTCATCTTTGAGGGCTACCGTTGCATGCGCTGCGAAAACGGTTCAAGATATCACAAAAATATGTATGAAAGAATTATTTCTCTTAAAATAATCTAACAAAATGTCCTCAACAATATATGTCTATCTTTTAAGGTTAACTCACTAGAACCGTTTTTTTGGTAATAACTATTCCACGCGGACGAAGTCGCGGGCACCAGCTAGTGTTATATAAATATCATTACTTATTAACGTAACAAATCTTGTAATCTTTGTATTTACTTTGACACCAGCAATACACCCTTTAACCGAACATAAACATAAATTGCGGGTAAAAAAATAATAGGTCTTTAACTATGAAATTGCCGATTTGTATGACGAAATTGAGAAAAATGATGAACAGTTTTTGAGAAATTGATATACGTAGTGCATAGCTTTTTTTCCATCTAACTTTAGTTATCAATTGCATCTATCTTTAGTTATCAATTGCATCTATGTAGATAGATGCAATTGATAACTAAAGTTAGATGGAAAAAAAGCTATGCACTACGTATATCAATTTCTCAAAAACAGTGTATATGATAAAAATATACCTAGTTAAAGTAGTGAAACCGACGACACATTGAAAGAGGTGTTTTCAATGACTTCCCTATAAGTAATATGCACTAGTAATACATTTTTTTTTTATCTAAAAGGTACATAATTCAACAATTGATACAATAAATATTGAATTTGGAAAAAATATAGCTGTACTTAAAAGTTACAAACAGATTAAAATGTAAGAAAAAAACGGCAATTTTATGGGTAAAGACCTATTATTATTTGGATTGAATAAGACTCACTCGAGTCGAGTTGTGACGTCAGGCGTTGGCGAACAAAAGAACCGGCATGTCGTGGCGTAACAACCATGAGCGCACGCGACTTGCGGCCGCTCGCCGCGCCTGCCGCCCGATCCGATACCTGCTGGTAAGGCGTATAGGACGATTCGCGGTACGCGGCAACTATTAAATCGCGTACGCCCGTGCATTGTGGCACAGCCTAATCTTTGCAGTCAAGAAAGATAATGGTTTAAAAAAATGGACGTGTAAACTTACCAATAAATGAGTTATGAGTTATGAGTTTTGAGTTTTGAGAAGTTTGTAACAATATGTATCGATAAAAGGTAAGTTTGACTTTCGAGATTTACATAATGTATTGACTAATTTATTTTTACTTTGGGAATTTTAATATAAATAGGTACCTAATTTTTTTCTGATAACTTGTAGATATAGACGTGAATTCTTGGAAGACCTATCATATCATGTAAATTAAACAAAAAATATTTTTTTTTTTACTCTCTCTTTTTTTTGCTTATAAAAAATATAGGCACATATTTGTAGGCAAAACAATTTACTACATATTATGTCTTAAACAATTTTTTTTGTAATATTTCAATGGACTAAAATGTCTGTTCTGTACGCGACACGAATTCACATCTACAACTATATTTACAAAATCACTTTTACTGAAGTCACTAAAAACTAACAAAATATCTTAAATAACTATATTTAGGAATTGTCTCTGTCAATTTAAACAATGTTTAATTAATAAATTGGGTTTAAAAGGAGAAAAAATTCGAAAATGTTCGGTCGGGAGACCGAATACGTCCACCCTTCGCAAGTTGCTAGAGCAGACTGACCCGCCCCCCGCCAAGGGCCGCGCGGGTGTCAGGCAATCAGAAAACCACAAAATAACACAAAACTCACAAATTTAGGGCTGTAAAAAATAAAGTTAGCGATCATTTTGAAGAGTTTTACATTTCATATCTGATGGTGTAAACATATTTTGCAATGCTATCTTCCATCACAAGTTTTGACAAGATATAAGAATGAAAAATGCTTTCACTAAATATATTTTTTTTTGCAATAGAAGCTTGTAATTCATACTTTTTATGGCAACATTTATTAGATTAAAATATGTTCTATTTGATAATATTTTTTATAAGTTGGTAGGAATTCTCCAATCTTCACACATATGAGTTAAATGTACCCATTTAGCGAATCGTAAAGGCTTAAGAAAACACATTCCTCAAAAATATGCGTAAATCATACGTGAATAAACATTGACGTACTTGGAAAAGCGACTGAAATTTAATTGAGACTATATTTGTTCTTCTATCACACAAATTTTTTTGGATAGTTGTAGTGAATTTGGCAAAAAATAATAATTTGGCTTTTAAATTTTTTTGATAAATGAGGACAATACTGCGGAGCTTTTGTAATAACGAACATACTTGGTAATCACAATAAACCGGATAATCTGTCATAATGTCACGTGGATTTATTAATCAATCTTCCCGATGCTAATGTGGGGCTAGATGGCGTTGTGTGCAATGTCCCGAAATATTTATATTTTATATATTTATTTATAATGTGTCAGTTGCCATTGACTAATCAACATGCAGTCTATCCATCTCATCCATACATGGTTAAGGATCCGTACAGAAAACTAGCGACGTCTCCCGGCATTACGCTAAGAACTAACGGAGCGGTTTTTTCCCGCGCCCACCGCGGTAGCGGAATCGCGTTTAATTTTCAAAACTCACGAAGCTAGAGTATTGTGCGGCACCGCTGCCGCCGCGGCAGCGATTATCGCCCGCAAACCTGGCGGTTGATTACCGCAAGAAGGACCTTCGCCGGACTTTGATCGCAGAGCCCGCGGGTGGAAACCACCGCGGCAGCGGTGCCGCGAGCGGCGCCCGCCCGCGGGTGCAGCGGGAGCCGAGAACAATCGCAACCGCCGCGGGAAACGCAGTTGTTTCGTGAAATGTGCGTGAGTTTTTTACATACATAAATGTATCTGTATTCTACAAAGGCTGCGGTGCCGTCACAGCGGCGGGCGCGGGAATAAACCGCTCCGTGAGTGCTTAGCGTTACGCGAGTAATTTAATCCGAAATTGTATAGATACTTTAAAACTATCACTATAACGAATTACATGCAAAGTGGTTCTACTGCTTAAATGAAACTCACACACTTTCTATATATATTTTGTACTAGAGAACGCCCGCGGTTTTGCTCGCATTATTTCAATGTAAAAAGTAGCCCATGACACTTCTAAACCAACATATCTGAAATCCATTTTTTGCATGATGAGCGTTTATATAAACAGATAAACAGACAGCATTTCTGTATCTCCAAATAATTTATTTTTCAGATTTCTTCATTGTTCAGACTTTCGACCCTCTTCAGCTTTATTATATGTATAGAAGATAACTTTAGTAGTGTGATTTATAAACATTCAGTCAGGAGTCTTAAGTTTCAAAAGTCGTCGTCAGTTCGCTAGCAAAGCTGGCCAAACGGTTGTGTGCGTGAGACTCGCTCAGTCGCCTAAAAATAACGACATTTGAATAGCGTTCAAAAACGCGTTTTCTTATCAACAAGTTACGACTTAATCGACATTCCACTGACGAACTTTTAAAAATGGGTATTATTCCTGCTTTAAATTAGAATTTATTGCTTTAAGCAGACCTGGGCGCCCACCACGATGTATTAGCCCAAGAGAACTCCCCTAACGAATGAATGCTGCGGGGGAGTTACCCATAAAGAGTTTTAAAGAGACTTCCGAAAATCGATGAACAAAAACAAAAAAAAAAAAACAAACGCAGTTTTTAGTTAAAGCTCTGCAAGCAAGGCAAGTAGACTCTGTTATTTTTAGAATCCTATTATTCTCTAACTAAAGGCTACGTGTAGTGATTGTGTGCCTAAAGGCAGAAGATTGTGCATCGTGGAGATAGTAGAAAAGCATATAACTGAAACTCTGGAAAAATATGTAGTGTTTTTCCGCTGCGACTGCTCCTTAACCGACATCAAACAACAAACTTGATGGTTTTTAGGTATGTTCCTCCATATACCACCGCCACACCAAGTTTCTTGTTTGATGTCGGTTAAAGAGCAGTCACAGCGGAAAAACATTACATATTTCTACTCCAGAGTTTCAGTTACAATGGATTTCCGCAAAGTAACGCCTGATTCAATATTTTATCGAAAAGCATATATTCAGGAATCGCAAAAAGTTAAAAAAGAGCTTATCTTTTTTTATCGAATGACAGTGGTCAACTCTGGTGTCGAGAGTTTATCAAGCCGCTCTAAGGGCCTCTCACATAGCTTAACGACTGCCGTTCTATGACAAACAGCCAGGCCCTACAATTTACCGTGTCTTCCGGCCCACCGAAGCGCCTGGAATGGAACGCCACTTTTTGGTCTCCCAGCGTTATTAAAAGTGTCTCTGATGTTAAGCATTGCTGTAGCCTAGGTAACTCGGTTACTTAGAAGGTATCTATTTACTTTAGATTTGAAGACCCTTGGATTGTAGTTAGCTGTACAGCTTCTGAACAAATGTATCAAAGTTTTGCCGAAAAAAGTTTGATTGAAAGAAATTGTTCATCACAGATGGTGAAGTCATTGATGATGAGTCAAACATTAGCAAAAACAACCATGACCTTAACCGGTGGCCTTTCTGTTGGAATCTACTTGACCTCAGTGTTAAGAAGATTTGCCGCCAGCCTGTGGTGAAGCTATTAGCGACTAGTAATATTTAATGATACTCTGTCTTCGCTCCGTATATGAACAAACATGTGGAGTGAACGTATGTTCGTGTTGAGGTTAATCATGGAATGAAATAGCTTGTAGTGATAAATATGTGACTTGTTGCATTTGCTCGTGTTTTTGTTACGGAATTTAGACCCATATAAGTTTTGTGTTATGTTTCATTCCGAATGTGTTCAAATGAATGTGTGTTTGTATGTGTGGCTGTATATAAATTAGTGGGAAGTGTAAGATCAGTACTTATATATAATTAAGAATGTATACCACAGCAATCAATGATATGCTAAACGTGCTGAGATATTTTTAATTGGCAGTATTTAGAATACAAGCGCAATTTAAAATATCACACTCTTGTTGAAAGAAACCCCATAAACTACGATATATGACACTAAAACAAAAAGACAATGTAGGTGGTACATTGTACATGGTACAAAACATTGCCCACATTAGAAGTATTACAAATGAGGTGCGCCGACGAAATTGCAAAAATATTTCCAGTGATTACGCCTACACATACCTACATATAGCTACACAAACCTACAGTACATACACCTACAAAAACGCCCTCGCGAATAATGAAAGTGGTTTCTATGGCACAATGTTTACTGTAATTATTTTTACAACAGTATTTTTGTATCACGATATTCTATTATCTTATTTCCCAGCTACCATCACTAAAAGTTGATGACAATGAAATATTATTAATCCTGAGCTGATTTTCATTGACGTATACACTGTTGTATTTTTAGTAGTAAAATTATGAAACCTGTGTGGTTATCTAGTGCCGAGATTTGTATGATTAATTTTATTGCCTATTTTTAAGATTTTGAGTGCATACTTGCAAGTTGGTATTATAATAAGTTCCACCTACTGCACTTCGATATTATATTATATGAAGTTTTCTTTTAATGTTTCCAAATAGCTTTTGCACAATGTGTGCCTGCGAATGTAGAAATGCAATTAGTTTCACATTTCGTAGCGTTCCGTAGCAGCGTAGCAAGTCCGTAGCTGCATCGTAGCGACCTCTACGAACTTGGAAGTCAACGTCTACCGGAAATACTGCACGTGACGACGCGGCGACGTTTATTGATCAATACTTGTATGAATAGGACGTAATCCATTTCAATTCACGCCAGCTTCCGGCAGCCGCATGAATATTCACCACAGAAACATTACCCTTTATAATTTACTGGCATATTTAAGCACGCGCACAATCTAGATCATAGTTTATTTTCCACTTGTCGCTCTACCTATTTCTAATTAATCCACGCTCAAGTTACACTCAAATAAATCAAACCTAATTATATATCGCGGAGTTTAATTACATTAATAAGAGCCGCTTTTAAAAGAGCTCTTTGAAACCTTTGAATTGAACCTTCTCGGTCATGCGATGCCTCGATAAAATTTCTATTCAGACTTTAGGCGGGTAGAGAAAAACTTGGGTCTTAAATATTTAGGGTCTGTGCCCAACCGCAAACTTAAATATTCGGGTAATTTTAGGAAGCTCTCTAGGTACGAGGCCCGTTCATACTTTTTAGCCAGACTGATGAACTTTTAAAGTATTCAAATTGAGCTTCTATTTTTAACGTTTAGGTAAAACCACAGGAGAGCCATAAAGTCATCGGCATGAAAACGAAACTTCATTTATGTAGTACCTAAGTATATATACCAGTAGATAGATAACTTTTGAATATATCCAGGATGAATATAGGTATCGTATAATACTTCCAATTCCTAGTTTGATGATACGTCCGATCATTTAAAATCGAAATAGGCTTATTGCAGACCGTAAAAATACCTTTTGCAAACATTCACAGCCCGAAATGGCTGATCAGAAACTGAGCTTGAGCGAGATTTAAAGTTAGTTCAGGCTAGTGCTCAGAGAATGACCGTTTTATTACCTACTCGTATGACAGAACAATTATTTTAATAACTTTTAAGAGTGCTGAACGAGAAAAAGTTTAAAGTTTTTAATTTATTTAAACATGTAATTAGTTTTAATTTTTAACACAAACAGTGGGTTGTAGCTTAACAATACACAAAACAAACTTATTTTAATGTCACGTCACTCATCTCATCCATGACTGCTCCGTTAGCTTAGTTGGTAGTGGCTCTGCCTTCTAATCTAGGGGTGCGGGTTCGATTCCCGCATGGCACAAGTAATTATGAATATCAAAATTTGTAATTACTTGTGTTAAGTCTGGTCGTTTCTATGTATAATAAGTATGTATTTACAACAGAAAAAGTATATATGTATTATATCCGTTATCTAGTACCCATGATACAAGCGTAAGCTTAGTATGGGGCTAGATGGCGCTGTGTGATATGTCCTGAAATATTTATTTATTTTATTATTATTTTTATCCATGTAGTATCCCATGTCCATCCACTATGAGTGTTTTCTTCTGGAAACTAATTGATTACATATATAAACATTTAGTGTAGTTAATTAAGTGTATCGATTAACATTTTTATGATTAAATTCATAATTGTCAACAATCAATGCATAAATCTTTTATCACAAAAATTTCCATAGTTCAAAACTAGTCCGCCGTATAAAATGAGAGCAACAGCCACAATATCAGCTGTTGAATCCCAAAGGGCGTGTGACAGTAGTTTATCCATCCACGCGCGGTGTTTGCATGCTATCATCATACTGATAGCTGGTACATTAATCACAGGCAGGTGGCGGGATTATACTAGGGGTGTACTATGAGTTGTTAAACATAACAAGCTTATCAATAAACAAAATATTATTGATGTTGAAATAGATAAATAGAAAATTCTTTATTGGAACACTTGAAATTAATTACAAAGAAAGAAAACAAAAAAATACTACTACTGAAATAGCCGCTTACTTAAACTTTGTTCTGTTTTATTTTGACAGTGACAAAAAGAAATTGTTGCAGAAAAACTGTTCAACTACTCAGCCATATTATATTTTGTAATCCAATCATATTAAATAATCGCATTGTGTTTGTTCTTGTGTTGTTTCTGTATATGTCTGTAGATTGGTTAACTATTGCTGTTACAGAAAGCAAAAAAGGGGGAAAAAAACACTCAACTGTGCAATTTAAAACCACCGTACATATCGATATTTCAATTAAAATTTCTCAGTTTGATGGCCTATCTTCCCACTTGACATTGGCAGAATTGCGAAGTTATATATACGCAAAAGCCATATTAAAAAAAAAAATCGCATGTTCCTAAGATAGGTGTCGGTTGTAAATCCAAAACTCGTAAGACTCACAAGTCATTACTGTTTTATTTCTATTTAGTAATTATAAGTATGATTGGTTAATGTTGCAAATACTTAGTATAAAAGAAGGCATCATCACTTGCCAGTTATCGCCTACTGATGAGCAGGTTGAATCCAGAAAAAAAAAAACTAAAAATATGTCATGACATTAATTTATTGTTCTACCTCAGAAACACATTATTCTATGCCTGCTTTTATATATTTTTCAGAACGTTTATGGTAGCCCTCCGGTTTGCCCTACGGATTAGCCGGAAAGACCGGCAGTTAATATCTTTTAATACTGACGTGGATCGAATGAGTTCCAAAATTTGTTTACTTTTTTTCTTTGAGCCCGACTTTTGAGATTTTTGGGCCAATTCAGAAATTGAGATTTGAAGGCGATTGGTTTTACTTTTGTATTAATTTCCTGTGACCAAATGTGCATAAAAATATAGTAATAATTTAAAGATATAAAAGGCATATCAATATCAAGCATTTACAATGATAAACACAACTCATTAATTAAAACAATTAAACTATCTGTTACCTACTAATTTTACACGTTTTTAAGCTTGTATAGATCCATATGCAATAACTTTAACGTTAAGTTATTACTGTTGAGAACTCATTTCACTTGCATTTACAGCTTATTTTCTAGTTTATGCATTTTAGTGTGAAACGGTGAGCAGTTCGCTTTCATTTGAACATCCATTCGTAAAGTAGGGCGAGCGTGCGCGTCCATAAATAACGAATGTCATGTAAAAGGCGTTTTGACGCGGAACTTCTTGTTTTGCGTACATCACTTGTAGTAGAAGGAAGGAAGACGCATTTGTGTATAAATGATGTGAATTACAGAGCGCGTGTCACTGTTCGGTAATAGTCTTGAAGATTCTACGTTTCATGTACTGTGGTTATTCTTAATATTACACATAAACATTTGACTGTATTGCCGGTTCTACTATGTTGTTATGACATTGATGGTTCTAAATTTTAATAAAAATATGTATTGTATTATATTCTTCATTTTAACTAAGATGAATACACTTTAAGTTCTCGATAAACCTCCTAACTGCGGAAGAAGGAGAATTTTGAGCATATCAGTTTGTATAAACAAAAAATACAGAGGCAGGCGTAAGTGAGTTGTAAAAAAACCAACCAATATAACAAAACCAATAAACATTTTTGAGTTTGAGTTTGATCGCCAATGATTTTGAAGATTTTTTTGCTACTGCATTCTAGTTCTGGTTGTTTTCCGTGTTTTAAGACAAACCAGAGTATATAGGTATACTTTGAATAAAGTGATACAGCCCACAGCAAACAGTCTAGGCTCGTAACAAGTTTATTACGGAGCAAGACCGAGAACTGCTTAAATGTGTTTCTGTTTACTACGTCTGCCAACAGACTGTAGTTTGTATTCGCTGAGCAAGCTGATATGCCATATACAGCATAGAACATCCGAGGTACAGAAAAATATAAAATGTTTTGAAAAAAAAATTTACATCTGTTCCTTACAAAAAAAAACATCGCACTCTGACGTGATGTAAGGAGAATCAATATTTTTTAAAGGATTTTTATAAGTCATTAAAATCACCCCTTAACAGGTTGTGTTAACCCTTAACCAGTTTTATTATATGACCAAACAGTTCACAATACAAGACGCGAAACGTATGCATGTTAACCTAATATTTTTGTAAATTGTTTTTTTAATGTACAAAATTAGTAAGTCAGAATGTGTCGAGCGGCATTTTGAGGCTTAATAAGTATAACAGCGGCTTTAGCGGCTAATTTAGTTGGAGTATTCAATTATATTATTAAAAAGAAAGGCCGCTTATCTCGCGAAATTTTGTGTCATGTTCAGAATTTGCAAATCTAATTTTCTAAAAATAGGAGAAAATTCTTGCGGTTCTATTTCTTAAACGTCTAATGAGTGGGAAAAATAATGTTTAGAAATAAACGAATCTTGCATAAATTGGGAATACAGCTAAAATGAATAAAAGTATCGATCAGATTGAAAAGATGTATAAGTAATATTTTTTTAAATTATAATTAAAAATTCGTTCCTGCAACAGTAAATAAATTTAAACCGTGAAAAATTAGGTAACCATATTCGACACAAATTGGTTGAGACTCAGCCGCTACTAAAAGGACCATAACTTGTCCTAAACGGTAGCCGGCATCCTTCAGGGAAGTTTATTATGCCCTCCACAGTTCCTCTTCTACGTGTAAATTAATTAACATACAGTTACGCAGCAAACTGCGTCCATAGCTCCACCTAGCTAACTGAATTTTACCGTTGCATGAAGACTAGCTATACATTCTAATTTTACCTTTACGGCACTAGTAATAAGGTCTACGGTTACTTGTTATGACGGCGCTTCTAATTGTCCCAGCCAAAGGGTCAAGGTCTTAGTAATACTTACTTGTTAATACTCTGCGGGTAGACTGGTTGATTATTCGAGTAAGCTTTGGATTCACTTAGAATTAGAGCGCGATGATAATTTTGGGTAATTAAGTTATTAACCTTGATAAATGTTTGATTAACATCTGGTCGAGAAGTTGAAAGAATTTGCTGTCAGGCTTGGATTTGTTATATTACAGTTTTATGCAATCGCAATTTACAAGTAATTTTAGGTCCTAATACTTAAGTGTTTTTAGTCATATGTGGGTCAGTCTTAGTTTAAGAACTGCAAGAGTTAATAAAGTCAAAGACTTGGGAGGATAGCTAGAAGTTTTAAAACATAATCATTAAGTTACTTATGTTTTAAACTCCTCTCTCATATCATACATGTGTAATGCTTATTGTACATACAATAGGTTATAACATTTTTATCTACACTAATGTTGTAACATTCTACTTATGTTTCCAATACTTGACTTATAATTACTACTGTTATAGCGCAGACAACAAAACACTCAATTTAAGCAATTTCACATGATGGTATAATATCCACATCGATATCGTAATATTTCATTATAACATCAATAAAACGCGACCAACCTGATTGCAGGGCCAATCAGGTTGGTCGCGTTTTATTGAGAGCGCAGCTGCGCTCTCATTGGTTAGATTTTAATGGCGGCAAAATCACTGTGACAATACACGTACGCGTGAATTTAATTTAATAAATTAAAAGTTAAATATGGCTTGTTGTTTGATTAATTAATAATAATAATAATAATTTACTTTATTCGCACAAAAATCCTTAGACTAGTATACATCATTTGTACTTAAAGAAAATTGGATCAGACAGGCCTAATTGCATTAGTGAAGATAAAGTAGTGTATGCAACTGCATATAACACGGGTATTAAAACACTCGTTACTATTATGAAACTCGCTGCGCTCGTTTCATAAACTCACAGTCGAGTTTTAATACCCTTCATTATATGACAGTTGCATAAACTACTAATATAGGTTTAAGTAAATGGAGTACATGTACCTATTGTACTTATAATTAATATTAGGTATGTACTCTATAAACTTTAAACTCAAAAAGTTAAACCGGTTCTTCTAGGCAAGCGCGCTAGATTGTCGATTATAACGTTGCTTAACATCAGGCAAGTCGTAGTCAAGCGTTTAAAAAAAAGGTAAGTTTATTTGACTAAAAAAAATCATGTTGCAATTTCTTCAACTACACAATCATCTAAGTGAAGTGATTACCTGGAGTCAAGTGACACAATTACGCGTCGATTCTAAGTACAGCAGTAATAATACAGCAAGCGCTGGGTAAATAAATACTAAGTCGAAAGCAATTTACCGAATGGAATCGTCCACCGAGGATCGAAACGCACATAATATCGGCGTTACTTGACGGATCATGGATTTATTGGGGTTTGTTCCTTTTTCGCATTCCTCCAGTTCATCCAGTTTATCTGTTGCACCGTAAAAAACACAAAAGTGACTGCCTGTAGCTCAGATAGCGGGTTTTTTATGCAATACCCAAAGTTAAATAACTGTCAACGCGGCTTGTTCTTGCTCAATGAATAGCATTTAGTTGGGCATTTTTGAGTGAAATACTACGAGTAGATTGTAGATTTGGTTCTTCGTCTTAGTACAACATTTTGTTTAGTGGTATCAGAGGTCTAAATAAGTTGGCGCGTTGAAAACTCTGGACAGAAGAGTTTGCCAATCGCGATAAGAAGAAAATAGAGTTTGAAGGTAGAAAATGTAAGGAAACGTAAGTGAATTTTATTTTTACAAATTAATTATTTTTTGTTCCTTAAGAACCCACTTCTTGAATATAGGATTATGGCTAAGAAAAACAACAGAATTATTTTTCTCATGTTTGTGCGTTTTGAGCGTAAAATGTAAGGTCGATACAACCCGTCAGTCTTCGGCCCTCCAGAGGAGGGTCAAAGACTAATGTCACGGTTAATTTATTAACACGCCTGCCTCTGTTGTAAAGAGAGTGATTTTACACCTAAAATCCACTCAAACTGATTAAAGTACCTAATTATTTTACGTAAAAAGTGAACTGGGATGAACATCGAGCGTACCTTTTTTTGCTTTGCACAAAATTGAAGAAATAGTAGGAAAAAAGTTTAATATATGTTATAAAAATTAGTTACACCCACTTTTGATTACGACGAAAGATATAATAATACAGTTTTTTATTGCAACTCAAAGAACCTTATATATTCTCTAGACTCTACACATTTAGGTATTTGAAACCGAAGTCTACCAGAGCAAATAATTCATTCATAATTCTTAAAAACAACTTATACCCATCTAGTGGTTTGATGAATTTAAATTCCTACGTGATATGCAAGCACTCACAATAAATAACATTCTAGCATTTTCTTCCGCAAACCGGAAATACTATAAGTATCTCGTACTCAAATACGGTAGGTACGTGCGCAAGAATTTACATCGGAAACACGAAGCTCATTCTTGTTATTCCCAGTAGCTAAAGCCAACATTGTTGATAAAACAACTATTGAGATTGCACACGAATTGCTATGGTGAAATTTATTCAGTACGAACACAAGTAAAGTAATAAAATAGATACGGCTGAACCCTGAGAGAGCTGTTTCGTGCAAAGAGACGCAGCCTACACTTTGAGTAAATTGTACGATGACGGGAACTACGCCTTTACTCCCCGGAGAATCGTAACAATACCATCTTAGTTTGCTTTATTTCCCTAGATTTTTAGAGTTTTTCAGGTGTAGAAGTGAACTGAGTACTACGGTATTAAAACACTTTAAATAAAAGCATACCCAGGTACTTAAAGTAACTTACATGGACTAATTTTAGTAAGTAAGTTTGTTTGAGAGTCTGGTGTCAGCAGAGGTTTCATACCGCCCCGGAGGCCTCTGACATAGTTAACTTACATATACATTTTTGTTAATCTACTGCATTATTTTTATTCCATTTTGTATTCAGAATATAAAAAAAAGATTGCAAATTAGGTCACTCTGAATTAACATAACTATCGAGTTGCTTTTTTTACTACAAGTGAGTAATGAAGCACTTTGGTCCCTTTGCTTGTTTTATTTGTAAATATTTGCAAAACTAGCTTATGTGTTATTATTTTGAATCAAATTACGACACGAAAATACAAACACATTGCAGGATTAACATACGTGGAAGGTAGTAAAATATTCGTAATTTTACAATTTTAAACAGTAAGTTTGAAGTATTAACTAAACAGAAAAGACAGCACTTTATGGTAAACTTACTCACCATAACTCATTTTCTATATAAAATGTCCTATGAATGATCTTTTATGTATTTTACATAAATAATGAGTGAATATGCTGTTATCTGTTCACTGTAAAACAAAAAAAAAGACAAGCTTTTTCTTAATATGAGGCTAGATGTAGCTAGAATATTTTTATATTTAAAAGGTACAATATTTTTTTAAACTTGAGCTTTTTTTTTCTATAATAATAATAATAATAATAAATTTCGTTTATTGTTCCAAAAACATAATAAAACTATACATAAATGCACTATAAACACCATAAGTAACTCGTGTTATATTATCGTACATGGTAAGTGAGTTAAATAAAAATTGAGCAATGGCCAGTAGGTATAAGAGGTAGGTATAACATATCTAGGTATACAAGAGAAACGCTCGTTGTTGTTCGGGTGTCCTTGCCCTTTAGATGAATGATCTTGCGACAACGGGCTTTTCAGGTTTGTCGTGAAATATGGAAATATATTTATAAAGGAAATAGAAACAACGGTATTTGTACCCATATTTCGTGTATTCTAGAACTGTTTTCTTCGCAAATTTGTGAGAAATATTTTAGGTTTCTTTTTACACATGTCAGTTAGACATTGGACCAAATCTTCACATATAGCAATACCCACACAAGTGATTCTGTGGTCGTATATAGATGCCTATTTCAACTAAAATCAAAATTTGTTAAAAATTACCTAATTAAAATCAAGTAGTTCTCAAAATATATTTTAATGTAAAGCAAATGCTAGAGATAAGTAAGTTTTTCTGTTCTGACAGACACAATACTTAAACAACACTCGTAAATAAGTAATCTTAGTTTCGTATTGTACATACTACCTACCATCTTCTGTTACCAAAGCTAGAGATTCGATTCAACCGCAACAAGATTAACCCCTGACGTTTAGATATCTCAGCGTATTGCTGTCTAGGCTCTCTATTGAATATTAATATACATGATTCATACTGCGCAGTCAGATAGACATATCTAGACTAAATCATTAGCCATAAGGGTAGAGTTATTAATTTTACGATATCGACAATTTAGCCAATTTACATTGACTCTAAACCAAATTTATATTGTCTCTAAACCAAATTTATATTGTCTCTAAACCAAATTTACATTGTCTCTAAACCAAATTTATTTTGACTCTAAACCAAATTTATATTGTCTCTAAACCAAATTTACATTGTTTCTAAACCAAATTTACATTGTCTCTAAACCAAACCGGCCTTGTAATTATTTTGTTAAAATCATGTCCTCGTTATATACAGTAATTATCACTGAATTTAATTTACTGGTGTGAGCTTGACAGTGAGGTAGGTTCAAAAGTGATAAGAATTTTATATCTACAAATACATACCTGATAATGTTAGTACTGGGCAGAAACTTAGAGTTACGACCGGTGACTCCCGCTCTGGATCGTTTCTGGTGCAACGGCTAGCTATTGCCATCCAGCGCGGAAACGCAGCGAGCTTGATGGGCACATTTGCACCGGGAACGATTAAGGGCGGGTTATTTAGTTAATTTGACATTTAATTTTATTTGACATATAAATTTATATTGTTTTATTTATTTTGAGAATGTATCAATAAAGGAGTGAATGATGTTAGTATTTAATAAAAATAAAATGTAGTAGCGTCGCGCAAAATATGAATAAAAATGTAAATAGTAAATTAGTGGGAGCTTGCTGAAATAACATTGTTGCCTCTTCAAACCAGATGAGTACTTTTAATATCGAGAACAGTTACGAGTCAAAAATATAAATAAGCGGAAATAAAAATAAAATAAAACATATCAAACAATTGTCGACAGAAGATTTACCTACGTAAATCTGCTTCGTGCATGCAGTACTAACAACATGGTTACGTGAATTTAGTCACACATTGGTGACGTCAAATGCTTGTTCAGGGTCTGGAGTACATGTCCTTAGACTGTATTTTAACAAAGCTCTTGTTTCTCAGAAGTTTGGTGTTAGTTGTGACTGTCAAATTTATAACACTACTGCTATATGGTTAGTTCTAGGATGGATAACCAAATTAACCAATACAAAAAGAAGTTGTGGCTTTTTTGTTGGTCAGATAAAATAATAAATTTAAGTTTTTTGCTATAAAGTATATTTTTATTATACATTGTAGTCGTTACTATTTAGTAATTAAACCAACAGCAAAGCCACCACACCATCGAAATTACTTTAATTTTTTTTAAAGTTACTTAACACAAGACGTTAGTACAGATACCTCGGAGAAATTTGTACATATGAAAATAAATTACAAACAAAGTGTTAATTGTACAAATCATCTCATTAAAGATGATCTCATTTCCGTTTCAATTCATCATATTAACGTATTGCGAACATGTAGAAACTATCAAGATGCTTACGCCGTAGTCACTTTGATCATTTCACAAATTAATTAAAACTTCGTCACTTAATTGAAATCATTAAATGCCCGTGAAATGCGCAAGTAATTATTTATTGCGTCAATTGCTCAGTTTGTCATGTTAATTCTGAACGATGTTTATTGGAACTGTATCATTTATTTATTTTAATAGGTTTATTTGTATATATTTTGTAGCAAGACTGTTATTATTATATTGACATGCTCCATATGTGGACGAAAATATCGAATAGCCTCAATAATTAGCAACGCGCTTAAATTATTTGACAAACTTATGTAAAACTATTCGTTCCTAAAATTTAATATAAAAAACATTAAATTTCAAATACCGAACACATCACATCTGCAAAAAAATCTAAAATACCTACCTGGAAAACGTAGTTTACTATAAAGCTAGCGTTCTTAAGAACTTCTAAAGGTAAGCATTACGTAGCTGTTATCTGGTTGATTTTTCAGCGCTTGCAATATTTCACGTCCATTCGGCGGCAACTACTTCTAGTTGAAACTTTATTTTAGTTGCAAAATATATAAAATGTCGCGGCCGCCTGATAAATGTCAGCTAAGTAGGTCAGCCGAGGTGTAAACGGGGGCTTCGAGCAGTTAAACAGCTTTATTAGTTCAATATACCTGAAATTTTATACCTGATGGCATTTACGGCCCTATCCGTGTTTCTGGTTTATCAACACCTGATAAGTCAAATGGCAGCTGCAGTTTACGGCGGGTCGTGTCATATTTTTTACCACATCGACTTTAAATCTTTTCATTTCACCGTTTTATTCAAGTTTAAGATACTTCACAAATTGCCAGCTCAAAGCAGTAAATTGTTTGAGTAACTATTGATAGCGACTCACACGAGCGGGAAACTAGCACGTCCTAAATATTACGAGTGAATTATCAATAACGTGTTTCGCGAAGTTTGCGGCGTCGTGTGCTGAAACTATCGTATGTGGTATGTAGAGAGCCCGTTACCGACGCCACTAGCAAATTGCTCAAGTTTCGGAGCGTTAACCGAGGACGCGATTTAGTAAATATCGCTCAGATGCAAATCCAAGACTCCCCGTGGTAATTCCAGAGTTATTACCTAACCGCAGCCAACAACTTTACCCATGAACGGAGGGACCTACTCGCAACTTGCTAAGTATTGTACGAGTGTTTTATTTACCAAGTTGAAGTTTCGCAGTGATAAATTGATGAACTTCGCAGACTTTGCTTGATCCAAACTTTAATATACTTGTTGTTGTATAATGAATGAACGCGTTAGGCGTTAGTTAGGTTATCATACCATTAGATTTTAGTGTAATTGTTTTGTTAGTTTGTTGGTCTGTTTGTTTCCTTGTCACCGCAATTGAGCGTCCGACCATCGTTAAATCGTGGTATGGTGTTAGTAGAGGCTCCCAGAAAAGACATAAGCTACTTTTTATCCAGAAACAACTCGCATAAAGCAGCAGACATTTACTAGTCTTCAATAAGCATACGTGAATTACTTTTTGTGTTGGTAGAATACATTTATTTACCTCTGTTTAAAGGATGCCCGTTTGTCCGTGATCCACGGCCGGGACGTGACGTACTGTTATTGCCAGAGATAATATTACAACCTTCATGCATCAGGACGCGACCCTATAAATTTTCTTCTAAGATACTTAGACGAATAGGTAAGGTTTATTGAAATTACTATTAGAAAAATGAGTATGAAAATAAAATTTGTGACTAATTTTGGTCAAATTTCATTTGTAGAGATATATTAATTCCTCTTGCCAGTTTGACATGCAATTTGTGTACGCTGTTTGCAGTTTGCAGTAATAACAATAGGTAAATTTCACTGGTTGAATTGTGATGAATTAATTTAATTCATTTAGTTCAGTTGGAATTGCCGTGTGAAACATCCCGAAATATTTTATTTATTTATTTGGCTACACACTACACATTTACCTATTTACAATTAAACCAGTGACTTTTAGCGCACAAACTTTTAAAAAGCACTATGAGTCCTTTCAATACCCGTACCCATATTTTTCACAGCCTTTTTATAGGTTTCCACTTTTCAGCGCCATATTTTTTCTTGTCAGCCGCGCCGACCCATAAACCGTTCGTTCAGTTTTTATAGTGAAAAGGATCGTTAAAGTGATTGAAATGTCCCGTATCCCCCATCTGAAAGATTAATAGGGTTGTTCCAAAGAAACGTAGAGACGAAACAAGTGACATACCATTAGGATTCACCCTACAGCGGTGGGAGCGACGTGCCTGTCGGTTGTAGCCTGGGAATGTAGAATAACCCAGCTTTGGATGAGTATTTTTAATCCCCGAATAAATAAATAATCCTTGAATAAAGTAGCGCCCGTGCGAGTTTAAAAGCACGTTGCTGCAATGTGGCTTTTCTAAACATATTACTGTATGTCTTCTTTTATATTTGCGTGCGTCATCATAACATTACTGATAAACGAAAATTGATTAGTTTGATCAACTTTTATGCCGCGACGAATAAGCAACTGTTTTTTTTTGCACAGTTAGTATATGTATATGGAATCAAGGTTGCAGGTCATATCTATCGTGGAAGAAAGCAAGCCGAACCGTGGTTATACACTAGTATAAAACAACTGAGTCGTTTTACCAATACCTGTTGCAGGTTCCAGCTATATTTTTGATAGTTAGTAAAATGGTCGCCCAATTTAGAAAGCACTAAAGTTGAATGGGAAAAAATAAGACCGTCTTTCCTATTTAGATTACGCTGTAAAATTATAATGGTATGGTTACAAACATGAGCCGCTTAGAAGATGAGTAAAACGTTCAACGTTTTATGCTTCCTTAAAGTAATGTTTTTGAGTAACACGTTAAGTTTAACGTTTCCTCTTCTTACGCGCAAATTTTCATAAAGACATACATAATTATAAACCATCAAACTTCACTATCATGACTCTTGTGATGATTTTAAATTATTTTTTCCGAACCATGATTAACATTTTTTTTTATTAAGCCAAGCCAAATTGACTTCTATTATTTTGCATGAAAGGAAGCGATAGATCAGCGATACTTTTGCCATGGAGATAACATGCATAAACCCAAAAGCATCGTAGGCATTTTCCTTATACAATATTGCAAGAATAACTAGTACACAAAATGTATCTCCATATTTCAGTTGGAAATGGAGAAGCTCAGTCTATACACTCTAGTCTAGGGTACCTACAGCGCTGCTAAGTTCTAGGTATCTATTCTGTGACCTCAGTTACTTTCTGAAGAGGCTTTCGCGGGCTTATCTGCGAATAGATGTAGAAGCTCCATAAATATCGCGGCCACGCGGGTGATTATAAAGTTTGAACTTAACTACTAATTTTACTGACTCATTAATTATATCATGTGTGTTTGTGTGTTTTGTGTGTGTGTCTGGTGCATTTTAATTTGAGGTTAGAAAAATAGAAACTGTAAATAGTTACAGTTTTTTAGTTTACTAACATATCTATTTCCATTTTTTTTTTAAATTATACTGTTAATTTTGATCTCTACTTAGCTAGAAGTTACAACTTTTTTAAACAAGTCAATCAACCGTTTTTTTATCATATGGTTGTTATATGCAATGCAATGTAAATAATGAAAAATGCAACGTAACGCAAACTTTATATATTTGGTGGCTTGACAACACATTCCTATACTTTTTTTATATGCAATGCATTTAAAAAAGTGACTACAGTCTCAAGCTATTTTTCTTGCTTTTCTAATCCAGCAGAGATTACATCAACAGTCGTTGAGTACAGATATTAGAACACAAAAACTTGTAGAATATGAACAGTTGTAGTGCAAATGTCCACTTTTAAAACAGTAGTTAAATGCTTTTCATCATATTTCAATAATTTTATTATTTTTTACGTTAGTAAAATACAAAAAAAAAAACATTTTGCTAATATTTTGACAATAATTGAAAAATTAAAATATAAAATAAAATGTTCTCTTACTTATGCATATTTTACTATTATAGATATCCGTTAATTTATGATTGCCAGTTCTTGTTTATGTAAACTGTAAAGGGATGAAAATCAGGTAATAATAATCTGGAATAATCAATGGCCAGCACCTTACAGACAAACAAACTTGCCCTTTAGATGAATGATCTTGCGACAACGGGCTTTTCAGGTTTGTCGTGAAATATGGAAATATATTTATAAAGGAAATAGAAACAACGGTATTCGTACCCATATTTCGAGTATTCTAGAACTGTTTTCTTCGCAAATTTGAAAGAATTATTTTAGATTTCTTTTTACACATGTCAGTTAGACATTGGACCAAATCTTCACATATAGCAATACCCACACAAGTGATTCTGTGGTCGTATATAGATGCCTATTTCAACTAAAATCAACATTTGTTAAAAACCACCTAATTAAAATCAAGTAGTTCTCAAAATATATTTTAATGTAAAGCAAATGCTAGAGGTAAGTAAGTATCTCTGTTCTGACAGACACAATACTTAAACAACACTCGTAAATAAGTAATCTTAGTTTCGTATTGTACATACTACCTACCATCTTCTGTTACCAAAGCTAGAGATTCGATTCAACCGCAAGAAGATTAACCCGTGACGTTTAGATATCTCAGCGTATTGCTGTCTAGGCTCTCTATTGAATATTAATATACATGATTCATACTGCGCAGTCAGATAGACATATCTAGACTAAATCATTAGCCATAAGGGTAGAGTTATTAATTTTACGATATCGACAATTTAGCCAATTTACATTGACTCTAAACCAAATTTATATTGTCTCTAAACCAAATTTATATTGTCTCTAAACCAAATTTATATTGTCTCTAAACCAAATTTATATTGTCTCTAAACCAAATTTACATTGTCTCTAAACCAAATTTATATTGTCTCTAAACCAAATTTATATTGTCTCTAAACCAAATTTACATTGTTTCTAAACCAAATTTACATTGTCTCTAAACCAAACCGGCCTTGTAATTATTGTGTTAAAATCATGTCCTCGTTATATACAGTAATTATCACTGAATTTTATTTACTGGTGTGAGCTTGACAGTGAGGTAGGTTCAAAAGTGATAAGAATTTTATATCTACAAATACATACCTGATAATGTTAGTACTGGGCAGAAACTTAGAGTTACGACCGGTGACTCCCGCTCTGGATCGTTTCTGGTGCAACGGCTAGCTATTGCCATCCAGCGCGGAAACGCAGCTAGCTTGATGGGCACATTTGCACCGGGAACGATTAAGGGCGGGTTATTTAGTTAATTTGACATTTAATTTTATTTGACATATAAATTTATAATGTTTTATTTATTTTGAGAATGTATCAATAAAGGAGTGAATGATGTTAGTATTTAATAAAAATAAAATGTAGTAGCGTCGCGCAAAATATGAATAAAAATGTAAATAGTAAATTAGTGGGAGCTTGCTGAAATAACATTGTTGCCTCTTCAAACCAGATGAGTACTTTTAATATCGAGAACAGTTACGAGTCAAAAATATAAATAAGCGGAAATAAAAATAAAATAAAACATATCAAACATTTGTCGACAGAAGATTTACCTACGTAAATCTGCTTCGTGCATGCAGTACTAACAACATGGTTACGTGAATTTAGTCACACATTGGTGACGTCAAATGCTTGTTCAGGGTCTGGAGTACATGTCCTTAGACTGTATTTTAACAAAGCTCTTGTTTCTCAGAAGTTTGGTGTTAGTTGTGACTGTCAAATTTATAACACTACTGCTATATGGTTAGTTCTAGGATGGATAACCAAATTAACCAATACAAAAAGAAGTTGTGGCTTTTTTGTTGGTCAGATAAAATAATAAATTTTAGTTTTTTGCTATAAAGTATATTTTATTATACATTGTAGTCGTTACTATTTAGTAATTAAACCAACAGCAAAGCCACCACACCATCGAAATTACTTTAATTTTTTTTAAAGTTACTTAACACAAGACGTCAGTACAGATACCTCGGAGAGAAATTTGTACATATGAAAATAAATTACAAACAAAGTGTTAATTGTACAAATAATCTCATTAAAGATGATCTCATTTCCGTTTCAATTCATCATATTAACGTATTGAGAACATGTAGAAACTATCAAGATGCTTACGCTGTAATCACTTTGATCATTTCACAAATTAATTAAAACTTCGTCACTTAATTGAAATCATTAAATGCCCGTGAAATGCGCAAGTAATTATTTATTGCGTCAATTGCTCAGTTTGTCATGTTAATTCTGAACGATGTTTATTGGAACTGTATCATTTATTTATTTTAATAGGTTTATTTGTATATATTTTGTAGCATGACTGTTATTATTATATTGACATGCTCCATATGTGGACGAAAATATCGAATGGCCTCAATAATTAGCGACGCGCTTAAATTATTTGACAAACTTATGTAAAACTATTCGTTCCTAAAATTTAATATATAAAACATTAAATTTCAAATACCGAACACATCACATCTGCAAAAAAAATCTAAAATACCTACCTGGAAAACGTAGTTCACTATAAAGCTAGCGTTCTTAAGAACTTCTAAAGGTAAGCATTACGTAGCTGTTATCTGGTTGATTTTTCAGCGCTTGCAATATTTCACGTCCATTCGGCGGCAACTACTTCTAGTTGAAACTTTATTTTAGTTGCAAAATATATAAAATGTCGCGGCCGCCTGATAAATGTCAGCTAAGTAGGTCAGCCGAGGTGTAAACGGGGGCTTCGAGCAGTTAAACAGCTTTATTAGTTCAATATACCTGAAATTTTATACCTGATGGCATTTACGGCCCTATCCGTGTTTCTGGTTTATCAACACCTGATAAGTCAAATGGCAGCTGCAGTTTACGGCGGGTCGTGTCATATTTTTTACCGCATCGACTTTAAATCTTTTCATTTCACCGTTTTATTTAAGTTTAAGATACTTCACAAATTGCAAGCTCAAAGCAGTAAATTGTTTGAGTAACTATTGATAGCGACTCACACGAGCGGGAAACTAGCACGTCCTAAATATTACGAGTGAATTATCAATAACGTGTTTCGCGAAGTTTGCGGCGTCGTGTGCTGAAACTATCGTATGTGGTATGTAGAGAGCCCGTTACCGACGCCACTAGCAAATTGCTCAAGTTTCGGAGCGTTAACCGAGGACGCGATTTAGTAAATATCGCTCAGATGCAAATCCAAGACTCCCCGTGGTAATTCCAGAGTTATTACCTAACCGCAGCCAACAACTTTACCCATGAACGGAGAGACCTACTCGCAACTTGCTAAGTATTGTACGAGTGTTTTATTTACCAAGTTGAAGCTTCGCAGTGATTAATTGATAAACTTCGCAGACTTTGCTTGATCCAAACTTTAATATACTTAGTGTTGTATAATGAATGAACGCGTTAGGCGTGCGAGTTAGGTTACCATACCATTAGATTTTAGTGTAATTGTTTTGTTAGTTTGTTGGTCTGTTTGTTTCCTTGTCACCGCAATTGAGCGTCCGACCATCGTTAAATCGTGGTATGGTGTTATCTACTAACACCATACCACGATTTAACGATGGTCGGACGCTCAATTGCGGCTCGGCTCCCAGAAAAGACATAAGCTACTTTTTATCCAGAAACAACTCGCATAAAGCAGCAGACATTTACTAGTCTTATAAGCATACGTGAATTACTTTTTGTGTTGGTAGAATACATTTATTTACCTCTGTTTAAAGGATGCCCGTTTGTCCGTGATCCACGGCCGGGACGTGACGTACTGTTATTGCCAGAGATAATATTACAACCTTCATGCATCAGGACGCGACCCTATAAATTTTCTTCTAAGATACCTAGACAAATAGGTAAGGTTTATTGAAATTACTATTAGAAAAATGCATATGAAAATAAACTAACTAATTTTGGTCAAATTTCATTTGTAGAGATATATTAATTCCTCTTGCCAGTTTGACATGCAATTTGTGTACGCAGTATGTTTGCAGTTTGCAGTAATAACAATAGGTAAAATTCACTGGTTGAATTGTGATGAATTAATTTAATTTATTTAGTTCAGTTGGAATTGCCGTGTGAAACATCCCGAAATATTTTATTTATTTATTTGGCTACACACTACACATTTATCTATTTACAATTAAACCAGTGACTTTTAGCGCACAAACTATTAAAAAGCACTATGAGTCCTTTCAATACCCGTACCCATATTTTTCACAGCCTTTTTATAGGTTTCCACTTTTCAGCGCCATATTTTTTCTTGTCAGCCGCGCCGACCCATAAACCGTTCGTTCAGTTTTTATAGTGAAAAGGATCGTTAAAGTGATTGAAATGTCCCGTATCCCCCATCCTGAAAGATTAATAGGGTTGTTCCAAAGAAACGTAGAGACGAAACAAGTGACATACCATTAGGATTCACCCTACAGCGGTGGGAGCGACGTGCCTGTCGGTTGTAGCCTGGGAATGTAGAATAACCCAGCTTTGGATGAGTATTTTTAATCCCCGAATAAATAAATAATCCTTGAATAAAGTAGCGCCCGTGCGCGTTTAAAAGCACGTTGCTGCAATGTTGCTTTTCTAAACATATTACTGTATGTCTTCTTTTATATTTGCGTGCGTCATCATAACATTACTGATAAACGAAAATTGATTAGTTTGATCAACTTTTATGCCGCGACGAATAAGCAACTGTTTTTTTGCACAGTTAGTATATGTATATGGAATCAAGGTTGCAAGGTTATATCTATCGTGGAAGAAAGCAAGCCGAACCGTGGTTATACACTAGTATAAAACAACTGAGTCGTTTTACCAATACCTGTTGCAGGTTCCAGCTATATTTTTGATAGTTTTATAGAAGTGAATATTGTAATTGGGTTTAGTAAAATGGTCGCCCAATTTAGAAAGCACTAAAAGTGAATGGGAAAAAATAAGACCGTCGTTCCTATTTAGATTACGTTGTAAAATTATAATGGTATGGTTTCAAACATGAGCCGCTTAGAAGATGAGTAAAACGTTCAACGTTTTATGCTTCCTTAAAGTAATGTTTTTGAGTAACATGTTAAGTTTAACGTTTCCTCTTCTTACGCGCAAATTTTCATAAAGACATACATAATTATAAACCATCAAACTTCACTATCATGACTCTTGTGATGATTTTAAATTATTTTTTCCGAACCAAGATTAAATTTTTTTTTTATTAAGCCAAGCCAAATTGACTTCTATTTTTTTGCATGAAAGGAAGCGATAGATCAGCGATACTTTTGCCATGGAGATAACATGCATAAACCCAAAAGCATCGTAGGCATTTTCCTTATACAATATTGCAAGAATAACTAGTACACAAAATGTATCTCCATATTTCAGTTGGAAATGGAGAAGCTCAGTCTATACACTCTAGTCTAGGCTACCTACAGCGCTGCTAAGCTCTGGGTATCTATTCTGTGACCTCAGTTACTTTCTGAAGAGGCTTTCGCGGGCTTATCTGCGAATAGATGTAGAAGCTCCATAAATATCGCGGCCGTCGGATGGTTATAAAGTTTGAACTTAACTACTAATTTTACTGACTCATTAATTATATCATGTGTGTTTGTGTGTTTTGTGTGTGTGTCTGGTGCATTTTAATTTGAGGTTAGAAAAATAGAAACTATTAAAAGTTACAGTTCTATTATTTACTTACATATATAACTATTACCAATTTTTTTAAAAATATACTGCTAAGTTTGATCTCTACTTAGCTGGTATTAAGAAGTTACAACTTTTTTAAACAAGTCAATCAACCGTTTTTTTATCATATGGTTGTTATATGCAATGCAATGTAAATGATGAAAAATGCAACGCAACGCAAACTTTATATATTTGGTGGCATGACAACACATTCCTATACTTTTTTTATATGCAATGCATTTAAAAAAGTAACTACAGTCTCAAGCTATTTTTCTTGCTTTTCTAATCCAGCAGAGATTACATCAACAGTCGTTGAGTACAGATATTTGAACACAAAAACTTGTAGAATATGAACAGTTGTAGTGCAAATGTCCACTTTTAAAACAGTAGTTAAATGCTTTTCATCATATTTCAATAATTTTATTATTTTTTACGTTAGTAAAATACAAAAAAATAAACATTTTGCTAATATTTTGACAATATTTGAAAAATTAAAATATAAAATAAAATGTTCTCTTACTTATGCATATTTTACTATTATGGATATCCGTTAATTTATGATTGCCAGTTTTTGTTTATGTAAACTGTAAAGGGATGAAAATCAGGTAATAATAATCTGGAATAATCAATGGCCAGCACCTTACAGATAAACAAACTACTGACTTCAAAATTCTATTGTTGCAAAGTTCTTGTGCTGACTACGATAAATGTTTTTTACTGCGAGGCTATTAGATCGCCTTCGTTGCGGTTATGGTGAGAGCTGTTAGTGAAAACTCTCACATAAGAAGTTTTAGCACTCTTACTTTTTCACCATTATTTCATTTTCTTTTTTTTTCCACTACTGAAATTGTAAGTCCCGTTTGTTTGTCTGTTACAGCATTCGTTAAGCCATGTCAGAGGACCTTAGGGCAGCTTGATGGACTCTCGACACCAGAGTTGGCCACTCTCATTCGATAAGAAGAAGAAGATATTGACACAAAAATTGTCAGTGTTGCTGTTAGTTTATTCAAACAGTGTCTTGCTGTAAAACCGCTCAGTGAGCTGAAACACATTAATATTAACTTGCAGCCGCACTCCAGCAGACTAAGTTTTAAATAAAGATATATTGACTTGCTTCTGTGCTTAGATGTGCATGTTTGAATCGATTTCTATAGGTATTATTTTGTTCTAAAGTATTCTGATTATGAATTAATTTGACTTAATATGGAATTTTCTTGTCTTTTTACATGATTCCATAAATTTTATCATTTAATTGATGTTGTATTATATACAAATCTGCATTCAAAAGCATTATGAAAACCTTTTATACAAACTTTCCGATAATTCCTTAGCAAATTTTCCAACTCAGTCCAGTTTTCAATTTGGAACATGTCTCATAGTGAAATGTAAACAACAAACAAGTTGCAACGTAGAAGTAAGTAAATACACCGCCAAATGTAATTATCGTAGCGGACGTAGCGCTTTCGTAGCACATCTACGATACTCGTAGCACCTCGTAGCAACTAGCTGCGAATCTGGTTGTAACACGATTATAAGTAAGATGCATGAATAAAATAAATTAGATACTCCTCATTTTATTTTTATATACTACGAATCAAGCAATAATTTGTAAAGGTACATGCCCTCAGGATGCTTCTCATTGTCAAATTTTGCTTAGAATGACGTCACTTTGGCTTTTAATATTAAGAAGAGAAAAACACCATTACACCAAAGCGGTGAGTTAACGACATTAGAAAAACCGCAGGGAGCACCTGGATTCAATCTACGCAGGACCAGGACGTGTGGCGTACAAGGAGCCTTGCTCAGCAGTGGGCGATAACAGACTGATGATGATTATGATGATGACTTATACAAGCTACATAAAACTGGTTCATTCCACTCTGCTGCATAAGAGTCTTTGGTTTCGATAGTCATTTGTCGTGCGTGGGCAGCATAAAGATTTATCACGCTACTAAAGTTATAAATCAATCGGCAATCAGACCGGTTGCATAACAGTTGTCTTCGATCTATCATATGTATTGATAGATACATTTGACGAATAATGAGGAGTCTATAAGGTCTGATGTACGAAAGTAATTTGCAACGACGCAGTATACCAAAGAAGCGTGGAGGAAAATTAAACGTTGGTTTTTCGCATATATCTAAAGCAAAATGCTTGAAAACCGCAACAAAGTAATAAGCTTATAGATTTTATATTCTATCAAAAGAGTATTCAAATTTACCGTAAATTGAGTAAGCACGAATTTTTACGTATTTCTTTTTAAATTTAAATTTACGAATATATTTTAAAAATATTCACTAATGATTTCATAATACGTCGTCTGACTGATTAGAGAAATAATACATTAAAAAGTTGATAGCATAGTTGAATAAGAGAAACAAGCTTGTATTGAAAAACTTAAGACTACTTCTAAAAAGTAAAAAAAAAACAAATCAAGAATAATAACTGAAAAATAAGAACTGAAAAATGTTGCCAAAACTTATTAGTTAACTTTATTACGTAATACTTTTTAAGAGTAGGTATCTAAGGAATAAATAAAATTTTCACCATACTTAATAATCTCCTAGTTTTTTGAAGTCGGTTTAAAAAATATACCCTCTGTCCAAACAAGAGGTGTATTAATTAGTCCGTAGTTTTATCACTTGGACGTTTCCCCGAGATCGTTTCAGTTTATGAAGACGTTTCTCTCGCTCGTAAACACGCTGTTACGTGTTGCTAACTATTTATCGAGTTTGCATCTATTCTGCGCGCGGATGGAAATGGAACTAAAATCGTATGTATATTGAGAACTGTATTACATGTTTTTTTTTGTGAAGCGGTTGTACAAATGTAAGTGCCGTTTTCTGTTGAGTTCTTTATCACTTGTTGTCAAATTTAACAATGAAAGAAAGCGCAAAATGTGCACAATGCACTGACATTGGGTATAATATTGACGTAGTCTTGCATCTAGAATGGGCTGGGCACGTAATGGTGCTTGGAAGGAAATTGTGCAGAAAGTAGGGACACCACTGATACGGACGGCTTATCGTCATCACGACCACAGTGACAAGAGTGAAACGATCAAAAGAAAAATGATTTCATCATCAGACATCTCAATGACCAGTAAATATTAATAAATAATTCCTAAGTAAATCAGTTTGCACGCTGTCGCTGCATGAAAATGTGTGTCAATGCACCCGAAACAGTTCTACATAATTAGTAAATACATTATTCATTTGAGTGCCGAGCTACATAAATTGCAATATTTTTTCTATAAAACCGTACCACAGTGCTGCTATCACTAAAGCTAAGAGATACCTTGTACTTACTCTACTTATCAAGCTTGTATCAACTCTATATATTTCCGCTCCTCCGATAAAATAAGGCTTTTCTATCGAGCACCGAACACGCGAGCTGTGGCAGGTAGCTACTTGTTGTATCTATCGATTAAAATTGATTGCTTTCAATTATTGTAAATTAATAACAATTTGTTAAGCTATCGAGACGATGTATGGTCGCAGTGTTGAAAGAATTTTGTGTAGAATGTGTTTTAGTGGAGATAATGAAGACAGGTGTACGCACATATTTATCATTTTTATAGAAGAGCTATCCCTTTTATTAAAGTTTATTTGGATTTGACCGTTCATATCAAATATTCACCATTAAAAACAGTATCCAGTCGTTTTCTTCATTAACTATGGTGGCTCTAAAACCGTTTAACTCACAGCGCTGATTAATTATGTAATTATATATTTTATTTATCAGTGAACACTCTGTACAGGTCCAAACGTCTTTGTAAACGAACTACATCCGCTGCATTTCACGTCGTATTTTTAAATTTAAAATCTTAATCTCTACTCTTCAATTCCTTTACGTGTAGTAAATGACTATCCTGAGTAGTATCGGCTCGATATAAACACAGTAGGTAGGTATATAGCGAAGGCTTTACGCTTGATAATTGAACACGCAATCCGCTATCGTGGCAGTTTTCAAGCGATTATTGCCACAACTTGCGCGGAAGTTTTTTGCTATCACTGAATAAGAGCCTTCTATAGGTATATATTATTGTATGCTAGTAATAATCTTACTAAAACGAATAAGGATTTTTAAGAATTTTCAAAGGAGAAATTAATGTGTTTATTGTAAATATCAATGTTTTGTTCAGATTTGTACAAAATGACTTGAGTATACTGTTTATCGTTGTATTTTATCTTCTATTATGAATGCAATGTGAAATCTAACTGAAACTTAGTTCGTTGGAGCCAAAATATGTATAAAAAATATCATTTTCTAAGCCTGCATTTGGTATCCGCAACTAAGCATAGTTTTTTTTTGTGACACAATTTTCAATGTTTTTACACGTTCGAAAATATGTTTTTTTTTTCTAAATCCAATTCTCCTCAAATGTTGGTCTCACAACGCTATAATTGAATCAGTTTCGATTGTATCCTGTCTTCTAGCTGGTCCCCGGAGGCACCCACATGTGTAAGTAAATAATTCATATTGTATGCCTTCCACTCGTGCAATCCTTCTTTCTCTGCTGTTTTACCTGTCAGAGTAACGTAGACTATGGTTAGAAGGTAAATGCTGGTAGTTCTATAACGTTGTTATTTTGGTCATTTTTTGCACATTACACTCAGACATACTACTAGGCCACTCGAAACAACCCACCCAAAGGCGAAGAATTTAGTTAAAACAAAATTATAAATGTTATCTATTTTTTAAACTAGATAGGATCACGTTTTTTTTTTTACATGATATAGGCTTACGTTTGACTTCAACTCGCCTGATTTTAATCAACGTCATAATCTACGATCTGACGCGCTTGCCTAGAAGAAACCGATTCACTCTCGACTACGTAGGTAATGTATGTATATATTATTGTCTTATCTATGTAGGTAACTGCTTGGCTTGTAAGAACGGATTCAGCTCAACCACACTAGCCTTCCATTACATAGGGTAGGAAGTTACATTTATTGTGTACATACATTTATCCAACACAACTTCTTAATAATGCCCATTCAAGGCAAGCTTTAAAAACAATGATTAAAAAATGGTGAGCAGAGAAGGTATGTTATTCCTAAAATGAATACCTTCCCCTTGAGGATAATTTTTTATTATTAAATGATTTTCTTTCTAATTTTGAGTATGACTAAATATGTCATTTTTATTGACTTTTATGACATGTAACTACTGTTTGTTATGAATAAATATATAAACAAATATTCCGGGACATTGCACACAGCGCCATCTAGCCCCACACTAAGCAAACGCTTGTGTCGTGGGTACTAGATAACGGATATAATACTTATATACTTTTCTTTACTAAATACATACTTATTATGTATGTATCTGTAACAGGCGATTGTAGTCAAGCGTAGGCTTATTTATTATAATCAGTGTACTTACGACCTTGTATACCTCCACAAGTTGTAACGTCCTAACCAGTAATTTGATTCAAAAGCGCCACTCGGCGGCCGCGCGTCCTCAGAATACCAAATAGGAAAACATTGATTCGACCTGTTATTTGTGAATCTCTGATAAAAACGCTGAGCCCGCAAAGACATAGACAATGTATGAAGTATAAACCAAATTATATTAATATTTTATTAATACACACCACTTAAACATAGGAACTACAAAAATTAACCACCACTAGTGCTTCTTGGTGCCTTTGTTCGTATTGTTATGGAATAATAAAAATCATAATGTTGTGATGTGTATGTCACTTTGTACTTACACCATATTTTTACAGAAAACTACAGTGGTCTGTCAGTACCTATGTATATTGCAGCTTTTACTTATAAAATTGTATGATTTGTTATTTCATATGAAGTAAATCATTCCGTCTAAATACGAGTATGTGCTTTACAAATCAAGTAATGTCCTATCACGACCGAATCAACATGTCAATGTATCACATAATAATTTGTAACAGATTTATCGCGTGCTTTTATTTAGCATACGAGTATATATATTTTTTCTTCCTTAATGGGATGTCCATTGTGTGTGGAGTGAACAAGCCCATACGAAACTCGACTTTTAAAATGAGAATATCTTGAATGCTTCCATTGTGGAATATAATTGGATTTGTAAAGATCCAATTCGCAAATAAAACGTCGATTTTTGTCTGTTATACGATGCTTAATTGTTAAGAATGTGAGTTCGTTGATACAAGTAAAGGATTACTAATACGTTCAGTTAAACACAACCGACAAGAAAATAAATACTTTAGCCAAATCAATTAAAATCATGACGGAAGTTGGATGGGTGACCGAAAAGTGGCATTCCATTTTGGGCACTTCCGTGTGTCGGATAACATGTTAAATTGTAGGTCCCGGCTGTTTGTCTAGTACGGTAGTGGTTAAGCCATGTCAAGCCTCAAGGGCTTAGGCCCTTAGGGCTTGATAAACTCTCGACACCAGAATTGGCCATTCTCATTCGATAAGAAGAAGAATTAATATAATTTTATTTCACACAAACGTCTATTACAAACTTTTCTAAATACCTAACTCATTGACACATACAAGTAATTCAATTTCATATCTCATTTATTTGCACACGAATTTTGGTTGAATTTCAGGAAACGCAAAATCTAGTTATAAACTTATCAAACCGTGTACGTTCCTACGTATAAATAAATCCTTTTGGATACGATACGTGCAACGCCTAACACAATTTTTTGTTCAACTGTGCCGAGAAATTGAAACAGAAGTGCTTCTCTGAGTAATATGGGTCAAATCGAATAGGTAAACAGTTTTCAAGTCAAAACAAAAAGGTTCTGCTTCTCGAATCGAGCTTGTATCTAATGTCAGCTTTAGATATTTCTGGCAGACCAGAACTCTGCCACTCTCACTGCATCCTCCGAGGCTTCCGCGTCGTGCAGGTCTGACAGGGTGCAGGTAAAACTAAACATACTCATTTTATTCTCCTACTCCTTGAGTCGTATTTCTGAGGATAGGAGGGTCACGACTCCTCCGCAAAAATACTTCATTAGAGAAGTTAGGTATCTATTAGGCAGGAACATCGCTGTGGGCGTCTAAGACCTTCCCACGTATGACATATTATATTCTCGGATTTTGATCCACTTATGTATATTGTGATTAAATTATAATGTATCCAATACGTGAATGTTACGGAGAATATATAATTTGTCTCTGTCTCAAAACAGTACAGTAATAATATCAGTACTTGAATTAATCGATTCTCGATTAATAGTTTACCACGACGACCTTGTTTGATGTCAATAATTCTGAATATCGTCACTTTGTCACGTTCCATGTTTCGGCATATCAATTATATACAATGTACATACTCGTATGTTTAAACTAGTCATTGCTCGTAGCTCTGCCTACTTTAATAGCCAATGTTATCCTCTAGTCTACATTAATGCCAAAAGTTAAAAAACATACATGTATACTTGTAATGTTTAAATGGTAAAACATAATAAACAATACCAAAATGACTGACATCATACTAACTTATAAAATTTTAGTTCAACTTGGAAACTAAAATTGAATAAGTTTGTACTAGTAAGGATTTTGATAGACGGATAAAAATTATTTATTCTATAGTTATTATGAATAGAGATCCTTAACGCTAAGAACTCACGGAGCGGTTTTTTCCCGCACCCGCCGCGGCGGCGGCACCGCGTTTAATTTTCAAAACTCACGAAGCCGGAGTTTTGTGCGGCGCGATTATCGCCCGCAAACCTGCGGACTTTGATCGCAGATCGCGCGGGTGGAAACCGCCGCGGCAACGGTGCCGCGAGCGGCGCCCGCCCGCGGGTGCCGCGAATAATCGCTACCGCCACGGGAGTAAACCGCGTCGTGAAATGTGCTTGAGTTTTTTACATACATATCTGTATTCTACAAAGGCTGCGGTGCCGCCACCGCGGTGGGCGCGGCAAAAAACCGCTCCGTGAGTCCTTAGCTTTATACGATGATGCCACTGCTTTGCTGCGCGAAAATTATCAAACCGCCAAATTAAAAAACAAAAACAATTCACATTATATCCCATTATACCCACCACTAAGTAGGTGCGTGTAGTATTCAACAAGAGAGATAGGTTTAAATTTTTGTAGTGGAAAATTAATTTCACTGTGAATTTATAATGAAATTTGCGGTGAGTTCGGCCGAGACCGCGCTGTGATACAAAATACATATAGCTCAGTTTGTGAACAAAGGAGAGTGTACGAGACTTGTTGGTTTATTTAATCAACTAGTAGATGCCTGCGGCTTCGCTCGCATTATTTCAGGATAAAACGTCTATGACACTCTTAAGACCTCATACTACCTACACACCAAAAATTATGATGACCGGGTGTTCAGCCGTTTTTGTGTGATGAGCGTTTAAATAAAAATACAGACAGACACAGAGTAACACAGATAAACAGACAAAAAAATAAAATAAAACTGCTGAAATGTGTTATATTATTCGATTTAAAAAGTGCACCCAAACATTTTTTTCTAATATTTTCTATGTTCAGATTTTTTACCCTCTTTAGCATTATTATATTAGGTCTTTACCTATGAAATTGCCGATTTGTATGACGAAATTGAGAAAAATGATATTTCCATACAAACATTTTTAATGTTTGTGTGGAAATGTCTGAACAGATTTAGATGCAATTGATAACTATAGTTAGATGGAAAAAAAGCTATGCACTGCGTATATCAATTTCTCAAAAACAGAGTATCATTATGATAAAAATATACCTAGTTAAAGTAGTGAAACCGACGACACATTGAAAGAGGTGTTTTCAATGACTTCCCTATAAGTAATATGCACTAGTAATAATTTTTTTTTTATCTAAAAGGTACATAATTCAACAATTGAAACAATTAAAATTGTATTTGGAAAAAATATAGCTGTACGTAAAAGTTACAAACAGATTAAAATGTAAGAAAAAAACGGCAATTTCATAGGTAAAGACCTATTATATGTATAGATAGATAGGTAATCTCTTAGCACATACAAGTTGCATGCTGCGAGTGCAGTACGATGCGAATCACATATCTAAGCTATTGAACTGAGAACTGCACTAGTGCACATTTCCTTGAATTGGTGAATCCAATTTTGTTTTGTTGGTAATATATTTACTGGGTGTAAGACGTATGTATGTAAATTTATTCACTATCTAATGCAATTCCTATTCCAAATTATATGATTAAATGTTGAATAATCACGTCAATATGCAAAAACATATGAAATATTTAACGTAATATTTAATACTATTCTCAATATAAATTATCAAATAAAATATGCAATTGTTAAATGGAGTCTAAAGTGTACTCATAGACTCATACTAACTATTCTTTTACTGATAAGTTTTGAATTTTTAAACATGCATGGATGTATAAAGTTAATTTAAGGATTAATAGAAAATAACGGCTTTTATATTTTTTTTATTTTATTCACGTAATCTATACTATATAATATTATAAAGATGAAGAGTTTGTTTGTTTGTTTGAACGCGCTAATCTCAGGAACTACTGGTGCGAATTGAAAAATTCTTTCTGTGTTGAATAGAACATTTATCGAGGAAGGCTTTAGGCTATATTATAACATCACGCTGCAACTAATAGGAGCGAAGAAACAACGGAAAATGTGGAAAAAAACGGGGAAAATTATTCATCTTTGAGGGCTTTCGTTGCGTGCGCCGCGAAAACGGTTCAATATATCAATAAAATGTGTATCAAAGAATTATTTCTCTTGAAATGATCTAACAAAATGTCCACGGCAGTATACGTCTATCTCTTAAGAATTACTCACTAGAACCGTTTTTATGGTAATAACTATTCCACGCGGACGAAGTCGCGGCCACCAGCTAGTCCTAAATATATGTATGTAAACAATAACAAGGTATATTTCTGACTTCTTCTATCAATATGATCATCCATTCAATTTCATCATTGCTTATCAAGCTTTAATCGAGCTAAATTTACATCTATTTCTATCAAATTGTAATAATTATGAAAACAATAATGAATTGTACTCAGTTTTTGTTTATAACACATAATTATGACCAAACCTTCTTGCATTAAATATTATAACAGCCTATGATGGATGCCCTATTAATTAGAATAATGATTTATTCGAAAATAGTGACACAGCTCACATAATCAATTTATTTATATGTATAAAATTCCAGTTAAGTTCCCTCATATAATTAAATCCTTATGTTACTGTCCAAATTATATTAGAGCTCTTTTCATGCGCAATTTAGCTATTTTGATATATTGATTAAACAATATGGTGATATAGTAATCTACTTTTTTAATAATGAAAACTGAAAGATAGAAACTTCCATTTTTAAAAAAACGGGGTTTTCTCCACTTCTCTTTTATATTATATCATCTTTTAGACAATACACACTACATACTTTTGTATAAAATATACTCATATATATAAATGTACATACTCTTTTTTAGTTTTATTAGTGTATATATGTGTATATATTGTTTATTATTATTGAATAAATTACTACCTTTCATACTCATATTATGTCAACGGCTAAGTACAGACATAAAGCTAAGTACAAACGGACAGTAAGGTCAGTTTCAATGGAATGAACACGTAATTACACCGTTTGAACTCACGCTCAACTTATAAATCACATTTAATCGTACAATGTCACAAGGTACAGGCGTTTTCGTATGAATAAATCTTTTGATAGCTTTTGACTGTAATGATATGCTTCTTAAACGGGGGCTGTCCTTTAAAATGTAACTACCACAGGAAAGACATGAAGAGTAAACTTGTTCTCACTTAATATATATTTTAACGGGGATATATTATTTATACACTAAACTAAAAAAAAGATTGTCCATTTAATCTAAATTTAAAACATCCACTTGTGGTATCGAGCCAAGAACGCTGGCTGCATTCCCACGCTGGATTGCAATTGAAATCCTTTGAGTAAGGAACCAGCCAGCGTTCTTATCTCCAGTGGTGTCATTTAATCTTTTATTTAACTTTTTTTTTAAGATTTCGTGCTTTCACCCCACGCCCAAAAATGTCAAAGCCAAGCGGGACGAAAATATAATCACTATAATCAGGGATATATTTTTAACAGGGTTATTGTTTTTCAATATTTTACTACACATTAGACAAAATAGCTATGTTTAATTAGGTACACTACAGCTTAAGATATCTTTAATCTCCCATTGTCCAATCCAAGTATTGTGCGTAAAAATGTTGAAGAGTAACATAAAAACCGCGCGATAAAGGCCAGCTATTTTTGTAGAACAATACCCTCCATGTAATTTGGTTGAACTCAAGCCTTCGTCCTATACAGCCATTCAATTTGCTTCCAAAGAAAGGACTCCGTGTACATTGTTCGCCAATAGTTGGAGTTTCGCCTCTGAAATGAAGCGAGAAACAAAATCTAGTCCTAAACCATTGTAAACGTTTTGAATACTTGATAGAATAAAACCGGATCAAGCTACTTAAAAAAGACGTGCTTGAGATATTTAGTGTTTATAATATATGCCTTAAAAAAAAATCGATTCTCACCTGATAAGCATTAATTATGATCTAAGACGGAATGCTTACCAAACAAATCTTTTCTTTCTACGTAAGAACACTTATCGTACATAATATTGATCGGTTGCCATCCAGTGAATTATACTTAAGTATTATTATTATTAGTTGCTTAACATCAGGCAAGTTGTAGTCAGGCCTGAGCCGAAAAAATCTATTAAATCGTAACACTTTTATCCATTTAAGGAACCAATTTTCAATAAAAACCTCAGCAAAGATAGCAAAAAATAGATAAAAAGGCTCAGTTTCCAATTTAGCAATTCCATATTTTATTCATTGGGCCCAAAAATGGCGGCGGATAGTTTTAAACTATGCATTCTGGCCTGATTGCTTTGCTTATTGAAGTGTTCATTACTGAGTGTAGATAGAATTTGGCCGTTTTGAATGCAGTTGAGAACGCGTCGCCGGATGGATACGAAATGTGATTATGAAGGCTTTTGATGGTCACAAGTGGCGCTGATTGCGAGGACTGGAGACAACTAGGTTGAACCGACACAGCGAGAGGAAATCATATAGATAAATAGAAGAGAAGAAAGAAATCTTTATTAAAATTATATATTGTAAAAATTTATACATTTTGTAGTAGTTATATGATTTCTTGGAAAACAAAAGTGTACTTGTTGATGTATGATTTGCCCGTTTTATACCGCAATGAAGCGACGGATCATAATGATTTTTGATATGGTGATAGTATAAGGTACTGAGAGTAACATAGGCTTAGTCTTATTCCTAAACAAAGCGAATGAAGTCGTAGTCATCTACTAGTATGACAATGTGTTATAAGAACTTGCGCTAAGTTACTTGAATACAATAGACAAACAAGAAAAGATGCTTAAATTATTTAACGAAGCTGAGGCTTTGACTTCACAACTAGCATTAAAATAGGTACTCTCTCTCTTGAGTCGTATTCGTCATGACTGAGGGTCGTGACTCCCCCGCAGAATTAATCCGCTAGGGGAAAATAGGTACATTTGAAACAAAAAAAAACAAAGGCATATAGTGGCCGAGTACCAACAAGTTAAGCTAATTTAAAAAAGACACAAACTTACGCACGTTGTGGATAAGTTAACTTTTGCTTATTCACATTTATCTTGTCGTATATCTTATTGCAATAACAAAGTGCTCTTTCCAGGACAATTAAACAAGTTGTTTAGTTATTTATGCACACAGTTCTCAGTTAGTTACCATTAGCAACTTCTGACATTCAAAAATAGCTTTTTGGCGAAACTCGATCCGGAATGACGTCATAAAGATAGCAATTTGCTCCCGTTTTTAGGAAGGCTCTTTGGAGTAATATTTTGAAACGAGTTCATTAAAAACTATCTCGGTTTAGGGTCGCAGTCTCGAGAGGGTCGTTGATGGAATTCAGGCGAATCGATATTGTAGCGCTAGTTATTCAAAACCAACGTCGGGCTCCGTCTAAAATACCTATTCGGAGACAACGGTATAATACTCAACAGAGGTTTCATTGTGCTGATGAAATGCAATATGCTTTGCACAATAAATGCTCGTGATTGGTCAGATAGAAATGTCAGATTGGTTACTTGTAAATTTCTGTGATTTACCAATAAACATCTGTATACGTATACGTATCTGATTGGTACGTTGCAATGCCCGCGTCATTTCATAATATCACTAAAAGGATAAATAAGGATAACGAGTGAAAAGAACGACGGAGACGCGGCGCAAACGTACGGATAAGATATCGAATCATACGCTAGCAAAAAAATAATTATAGATTTTTTTATTTGTTGTTTGGATTCGGCGAAAAGTTATTTTTTTCCAATTTGTCAATTGTTAGAGGTCTCTACGTGTATAAGTCTATATATATACACTCAGTCTCAACGACAGCATCTAGGATGCCTAGTTACCTACCGTTCTATGCAGCATAATTTTAATATTAACTCTGCATGTTGATTAAGCGCTCTGAATATGGAATGTAGGTAATGCAAACACTAATATTTATAACAGTGATGCGGAAAATACAGTTTTTATTTTATAGCATAGAAACGGTTTTGTGGAATATAATATATAAATTAATTTATGTAGTTTTTGATAAAAACTAAAAATGTTCATCAATAAATTGAGTTTATTTTATTTTTCTAGGGGAACACGACGGCACGGGACACGATGTGTAAAGTAATTTTATTAGGATTATCAGAACTGACAGAAGACTTCAGATTTTGGAGTCAATCTGTGATAATCAATCAAAGTTATCTGTGAAAAGTTGGCGCTCACCACAATGTGTCAGCTCAAAAGAGTTCTCCCTAGCTATGCTCAAGAAACAAAACGAAATAATAAAACATCTAAAACGTCTCTAATAAACTACATTTCACAATCCAAACATGACAAACACTATATGCCTGCTCGCACAGCAGGCTAGCACTGTGGAGTGTGAATTATCCGTGCCGTTATGTGCTATAGTAAAATGTTATTACTAAGCGTAAAAAAAAAAACAAGATAGCAAGCTCTGTTACCTGTAAAGTAAATAAATATACATACATATAGAGTAAATAGGTTTCTTCTAGGCAAGCGTGCTACATCTTAGACTATAGTGTCGCTTAACATCAGGCAGGCTATAGTCAAAAGTAAGACTATTTCGTGTAAAAGAAAAACATTCTTTGTATGTGGCGGAAGGTTGGCCTTCCAGTTCCACCTCTGGGCTGGGCCTGACTCCCTCGGGAGCAGGTTCCTTTATAATTCGACTAGCATGTTGCAAACCTGCCCTGCCTAGACCATTATAAAGGCTTTTAACTAATGTTATTTTCGTGAATTGGTCGGCGACCTATTTTCAGAATAAGGTATGATTTTAACGGAGTTTTGCATGAAAATAAAAGCACGTTTACTATTTTTAGAAAATATTTTCACTGTGTCGCAATGTAGTAGATTTTAGTTGATGGCTAATGAAATGATAGTGGTTGATCTATTTATTTGTGTAGTACACTGATAGTACCTATATAAATAATTTATTCAAATATGGCGTCACCCGGAGACATCCGTCGGGGCGCCTGAAATAATCATGAAAGTAGCCGAAAGTTTGAAATCACAATTTTATTTTTCCTCTTACATGCAATTTTGGAAGCGTAACGTTCCCAAGATATAGTAAACTATGTATGTATATTGAGAAGCGAGCCTTCTATATTTCCGAGAAACAAGCTCGACCCACTTTCAGTAAGCGCTCTTTTGGGATTTTGAATCTCTTTGCCTCCAAACTTATTTCAGTATCACATCAAACTTGCAAGTTCCAAGCGAATTACTTTGGGGTCGAGATCCTGCTTGCCATCGATAAGCGATAGTAGGGACCCATGAAGTTTGCAGTTACCCTTAAAAGAGGAGATAATAACATATGTGAGATCCTCTTAATCCTGCATCCTTTCGGTCTTATCTCGGATTTACCAATTCTTATGAGCTTCCGCATTGCTGATTTTATCAGTCTTTGAAAAAATATAAAAAGTAAAAAACTTTATTTACAATAATAAAAAATAAAAACAAGGGAAGAAAAACTAAACATACTACTTCTAACTACTACAAATAGGGGATCACTTAGAAATGATTTTGAACTTACTACATTTTTACAGCTAAAAATATTGTATACCATAAGAAATATTTCTTTATTTTTGAAGAAACACAATTTCCTTCCATCTAAGTACTAGTAACTCGAGGAAGTAATTTACCGAAATCACCGTCGCCCCTACTTGGAACTTGGCTCGGCTAATTCGTAGGAAAAACAATCCTTTTCTATTCCGTGCTAATAATATATTATTTTGTCAATAACGTGACTGATTAGTGGCCGTACAAAGTTACACGTGCCTGTACATACAAATATATGAGTACATTGTACAAACATCATCAAAATTCCAAACGAGATTCTAAAATACCTTTTACACCAGAAATGTTTTTAACAGTGACAGTATTTCACACGAGCTCCATGTTCCATGAAAAATATATTAAATTATGGAATAGCAGCGACCTCTTCTTGAATAAAAATGGGGTTTGTGAGGGAACTTTTCTGATTGTCGCTTGTAATACTTTGTTGAAAGACTCGTTAGGCTAATGTTCGCGATATTTTCATGCTCGCGCCGAGAGAGGGGACCGAGACCGCTTCGAGACTTGTCATTGACACTATTTTATCAGAATCGAGAATTTCTTTACAATTATTCTACTTTTGAAGCTATGTTGATTAAGCGCTCTGAATATGGATAAGCTATGCTATTTGTTTATCATACATATGTTCTTTTTGGCTAACAAGTTATTTAATTGGCGTGAAAAACAGTTAAACCGTCCAAACCTAAAATTAATGCATAAAGCTTTTAGTCTGGCTATGCTAGGTCATTTAAATTTGTACAACGTTTTTAGAATCTGACTTCATTAGCATACTAAATAAAAAAGTCTCAGCACAATAATGTTAAGCATATTGTTTTTAAATTCATAATTCATTTATTCCTTTGCAAACATGGGTATTTACAAGATCTTAAATATAAAATGAATTTAAAAAGTGCTCCACATTCCGCCTACAAGACATGCAAAGATTTGTTACTTTCAGAGGATTATCAAATTAATTAAACGTTTAAAGTGTTTAAGAATATCTAGTTGTTTATGTATGTATACAGCTATGCAACACACAGGGAATCCTAAAGCAGTAGACATGATATATAAATTAATTGTTCCTTTTTGTTAATAAATCATATTATAATCTAAGTGTGAAAATGACATCATGTTTTAGTGCAAAAAAATGTTATTTTTTTTTCACACTCTTAATTTTTTATTGGTTTCATACAATACTTAAAAACTAAGAAAAGATATATTTATATCTAATTACAAAGTTGCACGCGGTGTGTTGGCATCCGGACGAGAAATATCTGTATCCCGGATACCAACGTCTTCCCGTTATACATGTTATTTAGTTATGTAGCAATATAGTAAAATTACAAATGAGGGTTAGGTTAATAAATTAGCTAATAACAGGTTAACGTAGTTAGAAATCAAATGTTATTAAATTTAATATTTAGTGTTTAAATTTCAAGCCTTAGTATTTGTTCGAGTACCTACCAATAAATACTTATCTATATTGACAAATCTATCTATCCGTTGTTATTTATTTACCCAACGGCATGTAAACATCGATTAACACGACCACAATGCGGCGAATCAATTCAGATAACGAGACCAAAGCATCAGATTAACATAAACGTTCATCAAATGTAGAGAATATGTCACTTTAGCACAGACTATAGTTGGTTTTGTCATAGTAGTTACTGCTGTCGTTAAGTTATGTCAGAGGCCTTTAGGGCGGTTAGAAAACTCAGACACTAGGGTTGGCCGTTCTAAATCCAAGATTAAAAGTAACCTATGTGTTAATCCATGATTTTCTAGAAATTGTTAAAACGGGTTCTTCTTTCAATTCGAAGTACTTATCTCAAAACATTTTTTTTAAATATCTTCAATGTACAGACTTATGACCCTCTTCAATTTTATTTTATGTTTAGAATAAAAAAAATATTAGTAGGATAGTGAAGTAGCAGAGCACACTTCTATTTATACCTACTGGTTTTATGCGACCATAATATAATAATAATAATAATAATTCATTTATTCATCTATAGTGTTACAGCGTTATTATAATAGGTATGTGATTTAATAATAAAGTGTTTCACTATGAGATAAGTCCTACATTTATAACCTTATTAACTTTTGAGTGACGATTTGATAAGTTATTGTAATTCATTACATAGCTAATTAAGTAGGTATCTATTATAATTGATATTAATATGAGACAATTCATAACTACGGGAGTCGTTATATCGGATGACAGGTTTCAATGCATTAGTGCCATTATTAAATTAGTCACAGCAAAAATAAATGGAAATCGTTCTACTCACTAACTCGATAAAAACAAAATTGTCTATAGATTTATAAACATCATATCGGATCAGCCGTTTGTGTGACGAAGTAATAAACATACATACATACACTCGAAAACTTTCGCTTTTATAATATTAGTGATTTAAAAGTTTTAAATATTTAGCTTGCGTTTCTATGGCAGACTAAATTTCCCATAGCCCAACCTAACAAAGACGATTTTATTATTATAAAAGCAAAATCTAGATTTATGTAGGTATTCCAGATAAATTCGTGGGAATTTTCCTATCGCTTGATTTGTCGGGAAACAGAATTTCTAGCAGAGATAAAGTAGTCCTTCGGGTTTTTCCAAGTTCCGAGGGTTCAATAAAAGGTAAGTTTGCCTCGTGCCTACCTGGTTACTCATCTGCGCGTTTTATTGCCAGCCACTGCCAACCATATTTTAGATCGAAACAACCACAGGAAATAACAACGAACCTGTGAGACGTCTCATTATAAGATAATCCAGTACACAATTATATTTTCATCTTCGAAGGAAGATACAAACAACATGAGATGTCGTGTTGTATTCTTCATTAGTGATGGTCGTGACTCTTACGCTGAAATGATTGTGTATTGACAATGTCCCTCTGTTTCGATCGATTAATTATCTCTCTCTTGAGTCGTATTTTCTCATGACTGAGACACGAGTGATGCCAACGAAGCCATGAAAAGTTAGAAAAAGGCTACATCCCGACCCACATTTTGATAGTTTATAGTGAATTACCCGTATCTTACATTATACATATATCTTAATAAATATAATATTTATAATGGATAATGAGTTAATGACATATTTTGTATCGTATAATAATTGATAGGTGTTTCCAGATTATATCGTCTTTAACCGCAGGCTTCCTTTTCCTCGGCGTTTAATGATTCATTCTAGGGCGAGACTAAAAATATGTTTTGTGAGGAACAATAGCTCAAGCTGTGAGAGTATCTTGCGATTTATTACCCGCCGTTATCTTGAGAAATTAACGGATTTTCTTGTTTATTCTGAATAATGAATAAAAAACGTTTGAAGTGAGAAAATGGTGAAGCCGGGAGTATGTTTTTTGTTTTCTCGTTTTATGAACAATATTAGTTACTTTGGTGTGCTTTGAAAAGTCTAGACATTAGCGTTTAGCTAGGCTATTAGATAAAAAGGCTGGTATGAAGAAAATAAGTAGTAATTTGGGAAAATAAATAAATCGACTTCATATTTTACTTTGATAATTATCCATATATCCTAAAAAAAACGGGTTGGTTAAACTTGTGATATTCTTTCCTAGCTTCATAGTTTGGGCATAAGTTATCCACATATATGTGAAATCGTATGCATTGGTCACATAAAAATATCATAGTCGAACTAATATTAACCAAGTAACATTTGCGAGTATCTATGTTTAATACTATATTCTTAAAGCGTCTTGAAATATAAGACTTATTTTTACAGTCAGCACGTAAAATGTTTGAAAACACACAAGAGACATGTAAGTTTCTCAGTGTTAGCTTTCGTTCGCAAACTTACTACCGCAAAAGATAGCACCAAAATAAAATAAGACTAGAAAACTTATGCAAGACAGAAAAATCTACTTTCAAGTTTACCATTGTGACAAGTGCTTGCTTTTCGTGCATTTGTTTGGCTTTGCAATTTTAAGTAAAACATTGAGTCGCTGATTTTTTAGTTTTGAGTTCTTTCAAGATTTGTCAAAATAAAAGTGTTTGTTGTCCGATCACTATAAACAACTGTATTCCGTCAATTCTTGGATAAAAGTAAATTATTCTGTTCCTATATATATCGAGTATATAAAAAAAAAAACGGGACATTGCACACAGCGCCATCTAGCCCCACACTAAGCAAACGCTTGTGTCGATGAATGAGTCATACATCTGATATGAGTACCTAGCAACCTAGTAATTTATTTGTACATGTTTTTCGGGACTAAAGTTTTGTGCACCCGTTCCCAATGCGTTCATTACTTTGCTCTTAACGAAACTAAAGTACACCTTATTGCGTTACACACGTCTTATTTACCTAGTAAACGAATTCACTGTATCCTGCTTACCGAGGCCCGTTTCACAAAACTTCGTAAGGTAATTAAATACCTATTACTAGTGGCAGAGGAAACTGGGCCGCGCCGAGCGCTTGTTAATTAGCCGGCAAATTATGTTTTACTTCACCGCACTTACAGTTATCTCGCTATTTACGGACGTGCATTGGATTTATCTGTTATCTTGTTTAGTCTTTTAATTGTTAAAACAAACGCGGGACAGAATTGTGATAAATGAAGATATTAGAGGGAACTTTTACTCATCTGTAGGACAGTGCATGTTAAAAAAATAAGAATATATTTTGCAGCTATTTATTTATTTATTTATAATGGTACACAAAACAGAATGTGTTCCCAAATAAGCTAAGTATACATTCAAAACTGGTTTTGATCCAGAACAAATTCAATAAAGGTAAGAAGAAGAGTAATTCATTTATTGTTTGCTTAGTGTGGGGCTAGATGGCGCTGTGTGCAATGTCCCGGAATATTTATTTATTATTATTATTATTATTTATTTATTATTTTATATGCTATTGATTATTAACTATTCATTATATTAGTAGATATATATATATATATATATATATATATATATATATATATATATCTACAAATATATATATATATATATATATATTTGTAGATATGGACATTCATTAGGCATAGTGATTAAGGTGACACGTAACATTAACGACTCGGTTATCAATTACTATATTGTAGTTTTGTTTCACCATTTAAATATAAAAATCTCTGCTTTAAAATTAATTGTGTACTTTTAAATTAATTTCTACAATAGAATTTGACTTCCTCGTTGTTTTAATTATCTTCGCCTGACTTAAGATGGTTAGCGCTAACTGGATTTAAGTCTCGCCAAAAGCAACCACTAGCGCTGCTCCGGCTGACATAATTTATTATTCTAGACTAACCAAAAACGCAAGATAAAACCCTCAACAATACAGATTTAGCCATATTTCATTGAATAAGCTTCTGGCTTAAGTATTTATGCAAACCAGCGAGACAGTTTTTCGTTTGTGTATCTTCAATTCTGCGCCCCAATTAGAGCTTGGGATTTATTCAAAAACTTTCTTAGTTTATAATTAGTTTATTTCTCGTTAGTTATTCAAATGTTATACTAAGTAATTGTTTATATGTAAGATTACATAATAAGAATAAGAAAAACAGTTATTGTCACATGAACATTAAAAACAGCCAAAAATAGATAAAGTACAAAATATATGTAATATAAAAGTTACATGTCACATATACCTTCGTTTATAGTCTTATTGTTTTAGCAACTGTAGAATATAGGAGGTCAACAAAAAAATCCTACCAAAAAATTACTACTAAAATATAGCCCTGATTTACCCCGTAAATTTCAAGGCGCAACGTTCACCTGTATAGGTATACAACTTTAGTTTTATTTAAAGCATTATTATCTGCACATTCGTTAATAATAAGGCAATGTAATGCGGTCGGTAACCGCGTGTGGTGAAATGAAATTATAATGCTGGAGGTATCTGGCGTGCAAACGAGCACAAGCTGTGTTTTCAGTCGTAAATAAATTGGACTGTTTTAATTACCTTTGGAGAATTTAATTTCAAGTTACTTGAGCCAAAAAAATATTAATTGTTCATCGTTCTAAAAAATACATTCAGATTCAGATTCAGATATTTATTCATAACAAACAGCAGTTACATGTCAATACTTAAAATAAATAAATCAAATATCATGTCATTATCAAAGCTTTAAAGAAAAATCAAGGTACTACATATATAAATCAAGGTACACATTAATTGTTGAGCTTAAATAATGTTTGATCAAATTAGCTTGAAACCATTTGACAATTTAGATAATCATCCACTACCCTTGGGATCCCACTGCTGGGTATAGGCCTCCCTTTGTATGTGCCATCTGCGTCGATCCCGTGCAGACCTCATCCAGGTAATATATTTGTAGATTTTATTAAATAAATCGATGTTAGTTAACTTTATAGAGAGGCCTATTAATACCCAGCAATGGAATTCCAATATATTGTTAACAAAATTATTTAATCATGCAGTAACATCCAAAATATGACTACATACTTAAAACAAGTAGGTATGTATGTAATAACTGGATAAATACCCCCATCTAAATCTACATAAAACTTCCAGCAAACAGTTCACAAAAAGCAAAATTTTGCTTGAAGAAAAGTGATAACAAACAGGTTTTGTGCTTCTAGGATTAAGAACAAACACTGGTCTGTACAAATTTTATAATTTATTATGTAAATAAAGATATTTTAAAATTGAAATTGAGTGGAATCCCAAAGACTGTGGATGATGATAATGATGATTACTTAAATAGTCATATATTTATGAATGCATACAATGTTCGAGATAAGAATCTATAATAATACTTGAACCACTCGTTCTGAATGTTTTATCAGAATTAAAGGCTTCATTTGTTCAACTTTGTTGTCATTCCCTAGCTAACGATTTGATTTCCGACGGGCTTTGTGTCAAGGCTCCGTGTATTTGTTTACGTTTTTAGTGGTAAAAGTTTTCCTTAAATTAGTCGTAAACCAGAATTGGTTAATGTTTTTCTAGTGGATAATTTAGGAACGACAAACAATTTGGGTTTACTATACCTAAAGTCTATCAAATAAATAATAATGTCGTGAAAATTTTGTTACCAATTTAATTGTTTGTTTTCGAAACTTAGCAATTAGTTTTTAGTTCCGTTTTCCTTTTTTCCTGACTTTAATTTCATTACCCTTTCATTGCCGAGTTATACATATATGTCCCAGAGACAGCAAAAGAAGCCAAGGGAGACAATATAAAAGATGGGAAGATGACATTAAGCAAGTTGCAGGACCGGCTTGGCTCCAGGTAGCCAAGGATAGAGAGAGGTGGAAAGCTTTGGAGGAGGCCTTTGTCGACGGACAAGCTGTCTAATGTAAATAGTATTAATAAAATAGATAGTAGATAATAATCAATTGTATATAAACAGTAATAAAGGCTTATTTTATTTTATTTTTATTTTTATTATATCTATGAAAACATAACATTACATTCAATAGCGTAATGAGAACCCAATTGACTTGGCGTTCCTAAATATATTCAGTTACAATGATATTCCTTAATGTTATATAAATTTTTCATTGTACTTTACAATCAAAATCATTATCCAGAGACGTAAGAACTAAAAGTTCATCGCGCATACATTCATTTAATGACTTAAACACTAAAGTTTCTAAACTACATACCTACGAGTATATTTTGGAATTACCAATATTTTTTTTTGTATTCTATTGTACTTCATAGAAACCGTTGAACTAACTATACTACGTTTTTTTTTATATACTTGTGAAATATATGTAAATATTAGTTAGTTATTGGCAATAAACCTTATTTCTGAACTAACTCGAACTTATTATTGAAACATGAGCGAAATTAATCAAGACTGGCAGGATTCGAACCTGCGTTAAAAACTAAATATTTATTATCCAGAACGCCTTAACCGCTAGGCTAAGGTCTACTAATTGCCAAGGGCGAAAATCCACACTCATTTCCAAACACTTCAGACTAAGCGACTGAAAAAGTTAAACAACCATAGTGCGGGTTTAGCGCTTAACAAAATAACCGTTAAATACGGACGTCAATTTAAATCAAAAGCAATACCCAATCTGACCTGAAGCAACACAGCCTCACCTAGATCCACTGATACATTCAGAAAGTCGCATTTTCCGAACAAATCCATGACCGGGTCGGAGTTAGGCGCTGCTTTTCGAGCATGGACCAAGTTTTCTATCCGCTCGGACTCTGGTGCAATTTTATTCTCGACGTGTATCGAATCTGATAAATTATTTATCAAGCTAGACTTACCTGCGAGAGCCCGTCCAAGGAGAAGTATGCTGAATACAATCGACAGCAAACGAGCGCTTCGTCTGGCCATCTTGGACTTCTGACATCAACTAGTCATTTTCATATTTAAACTCACTATGCAGGATCACTTTAGAGTCGCAATTCGCTCATCACTTTTTTGTCACTTCACTATGTTTTTATTGTTACTATCAGCTAGTCATGAGTCATCATTTCTAACAATGTTTTTATATCACTAATATTGTTTCAATTACGTATTTTACTACATTTTTGATACGCTTTTTTCTTACCACCTGGAAAGAAAGAAATAAGGTGAATAAATGACTTAAGTCAGTACTTGTCTTGTACAGACAAGGAAGACTAATGCTGGAGCTCTAAAGATTACCTTGAGTTTTTGGTAGAAGTTATGAGTAGTATGTCATTTTTATTCTAATTTTTCTTCAATTATATTTTATGTTGTAAATAAAGATCGCTAAGATTATCTTTAAATCAAATTACATAAGAGTCCTATTTTTTACTTTCGCTCCTCTATTTTCCCATAAACGTCATGAATAAGCTTTACAGATAGCCGTTTCACAATACTTCACAGATAAGCACCTGCTTCCGTTAATGACTTACCATTAAATTACCCGATTTTGAGCACAATTACCTCTTAAAACAACCGACCCTAATGACTCCTTATTTCTGGAGAAAAGTTTACAGGTCGGTTAATTGTGAGGTGGTAACGATCATGAGTCCTACTATGAGTCAATTCACAATAACAGTCTTATACGATTTTAAATAGAGAGTGAGTGTGACTGGTTGTAATTGAACCATAGTTTCATGAAATTCAGAGAGAAAAAATGGGAATGCTGCCTTTAAACTTGGAATCAAATCATGAGTTTGTATGAAAAAAAAACTGTGCGTTAGCCTGTGTGTCTTACCTTTTGCAATAATATTTTTTATAATGTTTGTTCAAATAGGTGTTCAATGAAAACAACCATATGTCACGTTTGTTATTAATTCAGGCTCTTAACCCTGTATGTAGATGATTTATCATAATATTGTTCACATAAGCCATATAGCGAGGTCCCACTATAATAAATATTCTTATCACTAAATAATAATACAAGTAAATTTTAAAACCGACATGGCAAAACAGTTTTTAGTAACACAAACGGTCTGTTGTTTGCCACAAGAGGGAGGTAAAAACTTGTTTCCGCTCTGTATCGGCCAAAATGAAAAGGGAAGAGGGCGCCACTAACAAACTGACCAATTTATTACCTACTGCGGACTTTTTCCACCCTTCTTAATGATATAATTATGCCTCGGAATAAGCTCGTCGCTTCTTTGCACGCATTTGGTGAATTTTAGTAGGTTGGTGTTATTTAATTAGCTGTATTATATTATTTTCTATTATACCTCTAATATAGTTATGTACGTAGTGCCTGTTCATGTGTCCATTATACGGGCAATTAACTTTTGTATTACTAATGTTGTTTCAAAAAACTTTGTTTATATGTTGTATTATTAACCATAGAAAAAGTACTTAATCTATGCGACAGAATAACAAAGCACTAATTAGGAATACCTAGTTTTGTTTTGACACAAAAACAGAAAGTAAATCAATTAGGAGTTCTCAATTTGGTTTTTTACCATATAATTTCGGCATTTATGAATAGATTCAATAATACTTTGAAAGTACATATTAGAAAATGAGAATTGTTTAAAAAAATTAGGTAACTTGTTATTTAAATACGTCTTGATTTATCATCGAATATAAGAAATTTCTGGATGAGGTCTGCACAAAATCGACGCAGATACAAATGGAGGCTTATATGCCTAGCTGTGGGATCCCAAGGGCTGCGGATGATGATGATTAGATTATGGCAAATCAAATTGGTAGCAACGTACAAAAAGTTTCCCCTAATCCTCGCATTACGAGGTATACAACAAGTTCTGGTCATTTATGAAATTGGTCGGACACGTCGCGTGACTGGCTGAACAAGGCGTTGCCAAAATGTGTGGAATGTGGACCGACGCCTCACGCAAATTGTCGTTTTGGGCATTAGAATGCGTGTATGTACGTACGTGTACCTATTGAGCTACAAGACAATAGTACAGTGTAACTAAATTTTCGTATTTTTAATGCCTGTATAAAAATAAACAAAAACAATGGACATTGAAGTCAATCGACTATCATTAAAACTAATTTAACTAAAGAGTAGTCTATGCTACGTCTGCGACGCCGTCGCCATATTCAAATCTTTTAGTATTGACACCATGAGAAGAATTTTCCCCAATAATAATGTAAAACAATAGGTCCTTCAGAAATCCAAGGTATCGTTTTTATATTAAAATATAATACGTGTGCCTGTTTATATTGAGTATATCCATGTATATATCCATAACTATTTTATACATACATAAGTGACCCTTTATGTGCATGTTTGTCATTAATAATGGTTATTATTGGCGTAATTTTCACGGTCACCTTCCTGTGAATTATAGTTACAGCCACTCTCTCAAATGCGGTCACCTTGTGATAAAATATTACATTTTAGAGGACTAATTTAGAAGTCATTGTCATAAATTCATTAGGTCAGATCTACAGGTTTTAATTTTTGTTCATTTTAGCTGGTTACATATAAATACTATTCACAATGTTGGCTAACGCGTAAGAATTTATCTTTATTTAATAATACAACCACGTTTTCGTGAAATAACTCAAGTATAAAATCGATACCTTAATTGGCAAACCAGCTAACTCCATTTGAGTAAATTTTTCAGGAGAGACTTAAAACTTCACGCGTAGTGACCGTTACGATACAAATCACACATAAAAATAATTTTGGTATTAAGTGGAGTTGGCTGGTTTGCCAATTAAGGTATCGAAATGTCAAATGGTAGACTATATTGCTTGATAAAAAATACAAGAAGAAATCTATGTTTGTTGTTTAGAATTGTTTGCATTTCATATTTTTTAAGATGAAAACTTTCCCTGTAATAAAACAAACAAATTCAAATTCAAATTATTTATTTATATAACTTATGAACTATTACATGTTCACTGCACTCCACGCTAGGATAACCTGTGTTGTGAAGTGCAGGCTCTTCCTTAAGATAAACAATAAGTGAACTACAATAATTTTAATCATTTCTGAAATGGACAAAACACCTATACTCGAGCTAATTATTTATAATTACATAGCCAAACATTTGAATGGGGTACCTAATTAAGCTCCAAGGCAAACTTAAAGTCACATTAGAAATAAATAGTTGTACAAAAGCATTATTTTCTAAGTAATAAACGCAACTGAATGTGAGCTTAATGGTTTGGGCTAGATAACGTAGGTAGTTTAAACTAGGTCCAGTTTAGGCATAACGCACTATCATGGTGGTTTTGTGAACGCGACATTTTAAGCACTGACATGAACACTGACAGAGAGAAGATCCTTTCAACATGACGTGTAAGCACCGTTTAGTTTAACCGTATATCTACGAAAAAGCCACAAAAAAAATAATAATAACTTTCCGATTGTAAGCTCAATAGTGAAATCAAATACTGGTCAAATAAAATATCTGCTGAAAAATTAAGTAAATCCATATACAATGTCCTTGATTAGTAAATACGAGTACAAACTGGTTGCCTTCAACTACATTAAATTTTCATGAAATAATCATTATTGTATAATGCGTATGTACATACAATTATGTATAATATACATAATGTGTATATATAATTATAGCCGAACGTAATTATTTCCAGTTGTAGCAAAATTTGTTAGGATTTTTCATCGTACCAGTGTATGTAAACATTTGTATATTTATTTAATGAATACACGTATATATGTATTATATCCGATATCGAGCACCCATGATACAAGCGTAAGCTTAGTATGGGGCTAGATGGCGCTGTGTGATATGTCCTGAAATATTTATTTATTTATTTATATGTATAACACTTCATCAACTTTTAATTACACAGGGAAGAATTTATATTTAAGCCAATCTTACTTCATCCAATTATTTAAGTTGATTGCCGGGTATTAAAGTTGACTGTGCTGTGTATTTTTGTTTACGGAATATAAACCACGAATTAAATATGATTTTATAATTGTATGTTTCATTTGACTATGTATTTAAAAACTGGAGCAAGTTTTATCAAGCCACTAGTAACAACTGAACTCTTGAATATATTTTTCATTGAAAATAATTCTAGGCGTTTTGATTTCAAACAAGGTGAAAGACTTTGCGCGAAGAAGTTAGGTCTGACACACACACCTTTTGAGAGAAGTTTTAAAGGTGGCTTCAATAAGTCAATGCAACCAAGGTCTACGATTTTTGAAAATTCGTTTTTTTTACAAGGAATAAGTTTGCACTTGACCGTAATTCGCCTGATGGTAAGCAATCATTACGGTCAAGGAGGGAACGTGCTTACCCAGTAAGAATCGATTTACTCTCGCTTTGAAGATCGTAAGGTTATATTCCGCGGGGAACAGGGAGTCAGGCAGGGAGTTCCACAATTTAGCAGTTCGCACTATAAAAGTGGAAGCAAAACGCTTAGTGCGAGACTTGGGAACTTGGACTTGGGTATTCGTGAAAAGTAATTTGATTCTCCAAATATATATATGTATTGAATTGATTTCTTGTATTGAACAGCTATAACCCTGTATATTTGAGTCGAGAGACAGTCCACCAGTACTGAAACTTATGCATATAGCAGTGTCACCCAAAGTTAAGCCGAACGCTAGTTACCGCGGGAGGAAAACGGCGTGAAACATGGCACAAACTTGCGCAAAACAAGCAACGGTGTGGCATTTGGTGCTACGCTTACCGGGAACCTAATAAAACTTTGCCTCACGCGGCGAGGCTACCACGACCATCTGCATTGAATTCAGAACAGAAGATATCCATCATATATTCATATTATCCATAGTGAATCGGTTCTTATCGTGTAAGCACGCTCCATCTTAATAATAAAATAATAATAATAATAAAAATGTTTATTGGACACACACATTCTTATAATACTAACACTTATTAATAATGTAATTTAAAATAGGGCCTTTTAGAAAACAAAAGATATGTCGAGCAGCTGCTACGCTGAGAGAAAGTGGTCTCTCGTGTTTTAGCAGCTGATTCCTTCAGGGAAACATTTTTTCAATAGGTTGGAAATCTTAGGTCCTATGACCTAACCTTTGCTTGCTACCATCAGGTAAACTATGGCCAAGAGCAAACCCGCTCAAGTTAAAAAAAACCCATGACGATGCATTCAAATAACGTGAGTATAAAACGGTGTTATCAATACATGTGTTCGACCTACGAAAGTTTTAATAATACAAATATGTTAGTAAAAAACTAAAAGGATAAAAACTTTATGTTATTTTGTATTAAGTATAAAAAAACACGTAGAAAAGCTTTAGTAAATGAAAGGAAAGAAAGTCTCAGTGTTCTAGTTCATGTTTCTGTACAACAAATACACATAAAAACTGCAATTTCTTCTGCTTTTCTTGTTAATTTCATATTGTAACACATCACTGTTTAATAACACCATATTTTTTTGTTCACACAGGTGCTGACTTAGTTTGTCGTCCAGAGTTCATCTGTTATAGTAACCTATAAGCCTTAGTTCTTAGCATACATTACAATGTACGCTTTACTATACTAACCCTAAGAAAGATCAAATAATTTAATTATTAATTATTATTATAGCTATAAGGAACAACATTACGCTTTTAAACTTTATGGTAACCCCTTGATGTGTATGAATATGATCGCAGTCGTCAGTTCAGTTTCGGTAAAATAAACCGCAAATATCAAATTACGATTCTGGTAATTTTCCCGACAAACTATAATGGTTAACAATACTATAATGGTTTGACAAATATATATGGGTTCGATTCCCGCGTGACACAAGTATTTATGTAACTTTAAAAATGTATAATTACTTGTGTTGTGTCTGGTCGTTTGTATGTATAATAAGTATGTATTTACAAAAGAAAAGTATATAAGTATTATATCCGTTATCTAGTACCCACGACACAAGCGTTTGCTTAGTGTGGTGCTAGATGGCGCTGTGTGCAATGTCCCGGAATATTTATTTTATTTTTATAATGAGATGATTTATTGAATCAATTTAGCTCAGGAAAATCGCGTAAAGATAGGTCAACATAATACGAATATAATTTGAATAATTAGGCATCCATTCATTAGTGTAAGACATTCGTTAGTGTATTCAATTTGGTATGGATTTTGATTACTTTTTTACTTGCTTGATTTAAATATTGAAATAAGTTTGTAATATAAAAATTTTAGTTAAAAAAGTACTTAATGCACATTTTTTTTGTTTTTGACTGCTCTGTTAGCTTAGTTGGTAGTGGCTCTGCCTTTTAATCCAGGGCTGCGGGTTCGATTCCCGCATAACACAAGTAATTATAAATATTTAAATTTGTAATTATTTGTGTTGAGACCAGACTCAACATGACGTTTCTATGTATAATAAGTATGTATTTACAAAAGAAAAGTATATATGTATTATATCCGTTATCTACTACCCATGATACAAGCGTAAGCTTAGTATGAGGCTAGATGGCGTTTTGTGATATGTCTTGAAATATTTATTATTTATTTGCAATACAAGTATATATTTACTTAATAGTAAAAGTGCTTCATTGTTAAGAATCCAGCGCCATTTTAGTCACTATTCTCTTTATATGACAATTACTACCTAATTTCGTATATTGCACGAAAAGTATGTAGTTTTAATAGCCTAACAAAAATATCATCACCGTCAGAACCGACCGTAAAGGGGAACTACGTCTATTTTTTACGATCTGTACGAGCTATATAGTTACCACTTAGGAATATTTGGTCAAACATATGCCAAGATACTTGTATGTAACGGTTCCGCCGCATTTGCAGTGTTTTATATACTTATCTATATGTACATATAATAAAGCTAAAGAGGGTCAAAAATCTGTACATAGAAAATATAAAAAAAATGTTTGGGTATACTTTAAATCCATTTCAGCACTTTTTAGAATATTTGTCTGTTTATCTGTTTATTTAAACGCTCATCATGTCGAAACGGGTGAATCGGAAACGGATCATTATGTTTTTTGGACGGAAATAAAATAAATGAATAAATATTCTGGGACATTGAAAAGAAAAGAAAGAAAGAAAATGATTTATTGTAGCAAATAATAAACAAACGAGTACAAACAAGAAATACATATATATAACTTCTTACATACATCGCCATCTAGCCCCGCACTAAGCAAACGCTTGTGTCGTGGGTACTAGATAACGGAACTTTTCTTTAGTAAATACATACTTATTATGCATACAGACGACCAGACTCAACACAAGAAATTGTAAATTGTGTCACGCGGGAATCGAACCCGTAACCCCGTAGATTAGAAGGCAGAGCCACTACCAACTAAGCTAATAGGTCAGTCAAGGTAGGTAGTATGAGGTTTTAGGAGTGTCATAAGCTACTTTCTATGGCGAAAAAATGCGAGCAAAGCCTACCTGCGTACCTAGCCTGGATGTCCACTAGTATTCTGTACACTTACATACATGTATGTATATCACAGAGGGTTCTAGAAGTACCTATATGGACAAGGGTAGGGTATATTTATACTATCTATACTAATATTATAAAGCTGAAGAGTTTGTTTGTTTGTTTGTTTGAACGCGCTAATCTCAGGAACTACTGGAGCGAATTGAAAAAATATTTTTGTTTTGAATAGACCATTTATCGAGAAAGGCTTTAGGCTATATTACATCACGCTGCAACTAATAGAAACAATGGAAAATGTGGAAAAAACAGAGAAAATTATTCTTCTTTGAGGGTTTCCGTTGCATGCGCTGCGAAAACTGTTCAAGTCGTGGGTAACAGCTATAATTTATAAAGCTGAAGAGGTTGTTTGCAAAAATAAATATGATGCCCAAAATAACTATTCCACGCGGACGAAGTCGCAGGCGCAGCTAGTACTTCATTAAGTAATTTATATCTCGCTTTGAAGGCAAAGCAAGACACTGGTAGGTTTTCATTTTATTATGGATTTCTACGAATCAAAGTTGATATTGAGTATCTAGAATTGTAGGAAAAGTCTTTGTACATTACTGAGAATTCCTTTAAACAGTAATATTTTCAGAGGTTAAACTTGCAACACTTCTTTCTGTTCAAAGATCCCTAAAAAGGAGGAAAATCGTGATATTCATAAGATTTAAGTATTGTGTGGGTGCCGAGAAAATATGGAGGAAAGTGTTGATATTTATTTGTCTTTATGATGAGAATATTTTATTTTTGCTACGATAAAAGAGAAAATATACAGTTCTCGCGTAATTATAATAAAAACAAAAGTTTACGTGAATTTTCCAGACAATTGCGAGAAAATAGGAAACATAATAATCATACCTACAAATATTACCTACTTATTATATCATATTGTCAAATGTCAACTCCATATGATTGCTAAAATAGGTAAAACAATATTGAAACAGAAAAAAACTGGTGTTTGTGTAGGAGATTGGGTACAAAATCTGTAATTTTAGATAGAATTTTTGTGATTACTTGATGTAATGATAAAAGTATATCCTGCCATATTACCTACTACATAACAGAGCGAACTAATCAAACGAGCTAATAAGCCACGAAACTTAATAACTTAATGATGCCGTATCAGAGATGCCAAGTAACTTCCCAAAACATTTCTAACGAAAATCCAGATCTAATTACTAATTCCCGATTTTTCCAACCCATTCCAGGTACAAAACTTACATTGTTTATTGTTCGTATTCTTACCCTTTAGCCACAATGATAAATTCGTAGGCCAGTCTCGACTTCAACAAAAGCTGCCCTCTGAATTATTTCGTAAGGCTCATTCCTGTGAAAATATTTCAAAAATAACAAAGAGAAACCGACCTGATTTATTAAAGAAGGTGCGAGTCCAGAAGGGAATAGCCGCTTGTAGGGAGGTGTAGGGAGTTGCCCCGAACTGGCAACTGGAAGGAACACGACGAACAAAAGAGTGGGCATCCGCTCGCCACTGCCCACTGACACTCGAGTAGGGAAAACAGTGAATTAACTTTTACTTCTACCTACATTTCTTTATATTCATGTTTTTTAAAATGAAAATCGAAACCGCTTCATTCATTTATTTATCTAGGTTGTTTACATGTCAACGATATTTTAGATTACCTAAAACGCACCATTTATTGCCAAGTTCTGTTATGACAAAGCTTGACTTAACTCTCTAGAGTTTTGTAAGGTTGATAAAGATTGCGACTCTGAAATTGTAGTTACCGGAATAAAATCGCAGTTTTTTTGCTATTGCTATGTACAAGGTTATGCATTACATTATTTATTTTTTTATGAAATATACACCATGTACCGACAGTATAAACAAATTGAAATACATTGGACCGTGACTTTAAACAACCAATTAAAATTACTGACCACTATAATTTCCAAAATCCAAGTCCCTGTTTCTCCGTCCACCGCGCCACCGCACTCGGAGCTCGGATCTCGCTAACGAAGCCGGCTTACGTCCAAAGCGAAAAAAGATTCGTCGTGACAATTACCACACAGATAGTTAGCAAACCTTGTTTACCGCGGACACTTCTATTTTGGGAATATGACACTCATTTACTATGGACAGGTTTAGCACGGGCACGAAATCAATATACTAAATAGAATTATTATTTTTTAATCTGAAACGGGTTTGCATTGGCCATGGTTTACCTGATAAGCAAATCATTTTATAGGTGACAACCTGTTTTAAAAGCTATAATGATTTGTTTTTGAATTTCGATAACCTTATATCTAAAAATTTGAGAAGTTTAATACAGATATAAAATATTTAATAGACCAAAAACTTGCAAGTTACTTGACAATTGTTTTCAATCCTGCCAAACAATGGTAAACAGAATGAGCCCCAAAGCTCCGATAAACGATTTTATCACAGTTCCGACTTACTCGCAAGGGTGAAGGTAAAAATAAGATTACACTATTTACACGGCCCTTGTTTGCTGAGATTTAATAAAAAGAGACCTGCGGGCGCCCTCTGTTGGTGACTCGTAAACTTGATCAACTCGAATATACGCTGCCTTGACTGTGAAGGGGAACTATGTTATACATATCAAAATCTAGTCTAAAATCTAGATATGCCTAAAATGTAGTCGTGTAACAGGTAGAATTTTGAGTAAGATAGCTATGACTATTGAGTTATTTAGAAGCAACAGTAGTTATGAAAACTGCTCAAACAATGTTTTTCGTGTCCCGCGATAAAACTATATGTATATTTTCGGAACATTGCACACGGCATTATAGAAAAACTTTAACAAAAATTCGTAAAAAAATACAATTTAGTAAACCACGATTCGTAGCATTAGCTACGTGCATATCTTAAATCATCCGTTTGAGCCAACCATTCAAAAACTAACCGGAACTGCATTTAAAAATAAGTACCTAGTGTTAAAATATTCCACCTTAAAAAATAAAGATTACCTATCTACGAATAACACGGATACAAATTCTTGCTTTCATTTATTTCACTTATCATTTCATCAGTTATAAAAATGAATAGAAAACGGACACGTCTTCGTTTATTAATCTACAAGTACTCGCAAGAAAGTATACTTCACGTTGATCGTGAAATGAGACATAGCAACGCAAGTTACGAGTGTTACGATGTATCTCGTTCTGCCGGAATAATGCCCTCGTCGCCATAAATTGAAATTGACACGTTTATCATCCATGCCTTACGGGATTGTGTTCTTTATTGCAATGTTGGCTCGTAAAGGTTTGATCGGATATCGCTTTTGGACGAACTGTCAAGGTTGGGGTTTTGAGTGTTAATTCGTTTAAACCTTATTAAAATATTGAACTATGTATGTTAGGAAATACATAATATTTTTATGCAGGACAAGATAGCGTTGACTACAGTGCGTTTGATTACAATAGCTTTGCTGTTGCCAATTGTCCCAATTGATGTTGCCTAATAAACCACTCATTTAAGCCAATTAAATTATTTACGGACGGGACGCGATGATGGGTTTGTAGACCGAAAGATTTTGTGCTTAAAAAATTGGTTTGTTAAGTTTCATCAGATAAAAAAATGGACATCAAAAGAATATTTAAAACATTCGTAGAGTATACTAAAGATACTTTGTACATATTAAATACTAGCTGTGCCAGCGACTTCGTCCGCATGGAATAGTTATTACCATAAAAACGGTTCTAGTGAGTTAATCTTAAAAGATAGACATATACTGTTGCAGACATTTTGTTAGATCATTTTAAGAGAAATAATTCTTTCATACATATTTTTTTGATATCTTGAAAGGTTTTCGCAGCACACGCAACGGAAGCCCTTAAAGATGAATAATTTTCCACGTTTTTTCACATTTTCCATTGTTTTTTCGCTCATATTAGTTGCAGCATGATGTTATATAGCCTAAAACCTTTCTCAATAAATGATCTATCCAACACAAAAATATTTTTTCAATTCGCACCAGTAGTTCCTGAGATTAGCGCGTTCAAACAAACAAACAAACTCTTCAGCTTTATAATATTACGTATAGATATAGGCTTTTAAAATAGGTTGGCATAAAAACCCGAAATTGATCCATATTTTTGCTACTACTATTCATACGCCTCATACTATGAACTAACAAATACAATGAATAAGAAGAAATCAAATATACCTACTTATAACAGCTAGATAGTTCCCGGTCAGAATATGAAGCCCAAATTTTCTGCTATTTTCATTTAATGTGCCTTCTTTTATGCACAAACTTACAGCCATACTTTTTGCATCGTTTGTTCAAATTTCTCCCAAGCAGACACTTATTCTGGATATTATCATTTGTATAAATATTAATGGGGAAAATGAGGATGTTTCAGAGCTTAATGATTCTGACGTTTTCCTTTACTGTGTTTCAAAGTGTTGCTTTTAACAACTAGGTGTTTAAATTAATGATGTAATTTACATTTCATATTCTTTCAGCAGTTTCAAATCGATTCATTTATGTTGACATACAAGTAAATAACGAAGGTGTAAAAGATAAATTACATTCTTATCTTAGAAACATGAAATTAATCATAGTGTTAGGCAACTTTTCTTCAGAAATTCTTAAGAATAAAAAACATTTTGCACTAACCACTACTCCATAAATATTTGTTACATTTTACTTAGTATTGATTAAGTTACTAGAATTATAGTTGTAATTAAATGTAACTAAACGCCAAGCACAAAGTATAAGCTCTAACCAAAAATTTCAAGCTCGAAAGAAAAACAAAAAATCCGTGAGCCAAGTTAGTAAAACAATAAATCGACTCAAGCAAATTCTCTACGGTAAAATCTCAATAAACTCCGAGTGGTGATAACTTTACCGCAACAAATTCAAGGGTTAGAAGATCAAGTTATTTATTCACCTTATTTATCATTCAGCCCCGCGCGGGCTAAATAAATAAAGTAACGAAATCACTTCACTTTAAAAAGTTCACAATTAAATGTCACATTGTCTTTTGTTTAACTTTTTTTGGAGAGTTCGATTTTCCAAATTCGTAATGGTCGGTAAGTTGTGAGCACAGTCCTCCACTTGTTGAGGCGGTCGGTAGAACGTTCGCGCGCTTGGCGGAGCGTAGGCGACTGCGCTTCCCACCCATTCATCGAACAGCCCTTATTCACCCGCGCTGCGTCTCACTCGACTAGAACTCGATTCACGCCGGGTTCATGCTGGCCAGTATCACCCGATGTTATGAACTTCAGGCCCATGTTTGAAATTGGAACCCATTTTGAATCGAGTATTGTTTGAGGAAGTTTGTGTACTTTAACTTTGCTAGTTTATGTAATAAGTATGTAAGTCAAGTTTACGTTCGATGCTAATAAATAAGTTGTAGAGCGTAGTTAATGTTAGGGAATCTTTGAAACAAGTTTACCGTGACCCTCAACTTCAGGTATTCTTAGAACAGCTTTTATTGTGACAAAAATACGAGCCCAACATAATTTGGTTTTTTGGAAGTTAAGAAAGATAGATGTCAGCAATAATTCTAGTGAAAACTCGGAGTAAGAAACTCGGTCTAGTGTAGGTGTCTTACTATTAAAGCAGTAATCTCATTTGTTGTGAAGTATTTTTAGTATACTATACGAATTTAGTAGAAAATCATCTAATAATGTCGCCCACTCTCTGTAAGTATCAAAAATAACTGATTCATTAAATGAACCAACAACTGTGGAAAATAATATTGAATATTTATGTAACTTTACAATAGTTACACATATTTATCTTTTTTAATGAAACGGGTTTGCACTATATCATACTTTGCTTGACGATAACCTATCACTATGGTAAAGGAAGGGGCGTTATTATCCACAGTAGTGCTAATTTCATTTATTATAAAAAAAAATGTGTTGAATAGACTGTTTATCGAGGAAGGCTTTAGGCTATATAACATCTGCTACTACTAGGAGCGAAGAAACAATGGAAAATGTGTAAAAAAACGGGGAAAATTATTCATCTTTTAAGGGCTTCCGTTGCGTGCGCTGCGAAGACGGTTCAAGATATCAAAAAAAATGTACCAAAGAATTATTCCTTTTGAAATCTAACAAAATGTCCGCAACAGTATGTGTCTATCTTTTAAGATTAACTCATTAGAACCGATTTTATGATAATAACTATTCCACGCGGACGAAGTCGCATGCACCAGCTAGTTAGACCATAAATTCAATGAATAATACTCAATGTTGTGTATAAAAATACACAAAATAAACCTGTCAATTGCCATCAAAAGCCCTCCAGCGAGTCAGCGGGACAAACTTGACAAAAGCGATGGTTCAGTTTAATCATAATTATGTAGATGTGGCCGAGCTTAGTTCCTCGCCGTGAGTTATGTCAGGCCTTCTGGATCCTTCCATTTATCTTCAGCGTTGGTGAACGATGACAGAGCCGAGACAGTGTTTTGTTTGGATTATTATGGTTGTGCAGGAAATGTCAAGATTGGGACGCCATTTTGGTTGGTATTTTTAGAAGTGTTGTGTTGAAAAGCTGATATGAAAAATGATAAGATAAGCATAAATCTACTAATAAACTATATTAGTGTTTATTAGTAAACTATTAGTAAAACATATTTTATTTTATTTTATGTATGGTATTTTAATACGCTGGTGGTAAGGATATCTTTTGATACCTATCCGCCTAGCAAGCAACCTCCTTCAAAATAATATATGTTCTGCTGCTTAATTTTTCACCTTAGCAATTGATACACATAAGAGTTTATTATTTATATTATTATTTAATATACTTACTTTACTCTTGTTTGCTGTATCTGTAACTATCTAAAAGATAAAATTTTATTCAATAATAAACAATATATACACATATATACACTAATAAAACTAAATAAGAGTATGTACATTTAACCTAAATTTAAAACATCTACATGTGGTATGGAGCCAAGAACGCTGGCTGCATTCCCACGCTGGATTGCTATAGAAATCCTTTGCGCAAGGAACCAGCCAGCGTTCTTGTCTCTAGTGATGTCATTCAACCTTTTATTCAATTTTTTTATAAAAGACTTCGTGCTTTTACCCCACGAACCAAAAGTTTCGAAGCCAAGCGGTACGAAAATATAATCAGTCGATAATGATGTATATTTTCGCCGCTTGGCTTCAAAAGAGATAAAAAAGATTATGTACGGTGATTTTAAGAAACTTATCAGGCTTGTTCAGTACTATCATGTACATACCTATATATAGGTGACATTAGTACATTCCATAGGTACTCACATTATTTCCTAATTAGGTAAAATAAATAAATAAATAAAAAGCCTTTATTTCTATCACATTATTCCTTTCTTACACACTACTTATATCTATTATTAAAAATTAAAAATACCATTATGATATATACATACACCCTTTACCAATTTAACCATAATATATTTGAATTTTGCACGTGCCAGAATTGATAACAATGAAATATTTTCTGTTTGCATGATATTTCCTAATTAGGCACTTACTATTCAACAGACTTATTTTACTTGTAACGAAGGCATAGACTAACAAAATGCGAATATTACAAACGCAGTGCGTGCCAGCAAGATGTAACGAAATCGGCTATTTCCGAGATTGGTAGCAATAAACGGTGTTGTGCCTAAACCGTTTGAACATAAAATTCAATAATGGCCGAATTGGAACACAATGAACACAACGAGATTCATGCCTGTCGTAAAAATAATATTTGTACATTTTGTACATCTGGTTTGGCTTCAAAATGTTTCAATCTCAATCTTCTTCTTATCGAATGAGAGTGGCCAACTCTGGTGTCGAGGGTTTTGAAACATCTTTCAAACACGGCAGTCGTTGATCAATGGCCTCTGCTATTGCACAACGACTGCCGCTCTAGACAAACAGCTGGGACCTACAATTTAACGTGTTATCCGAACCACGGAAGCACCCAAAATGGAAACCACTTTTCGGTCACCCATCCAACGCACCGATCTTTGCTTAACATTGGTAATTGCATGCGATTGCCTCAATTTGAATGTAAGCCAACGATTTCTTCTCTCTCTACCAAGATTGCCTGGAAAGAAACATTTTATATAATAAAGCAAATCATGTCTATAGTCAAAGTATTTCTTTTGTAATAAACTCGCCTTTTAACGTTTCTTTTTTGTGGCGTTTTATAGTATTGATAGTGAAAAGTTTGATAAGAATAACATATACTTACAGCAACTTTTCCCTTATAATTGGTAGTACATAAGCCGAACCGTTAAGTTTTTATTTACTTTACACCAAATGCATAACTACAAATATGTTTATAAAACAAGCTGTAACCATATGTAAGTCATACACTCAGGAGAAAATTTAACAATACCTAGTAGGTATAATTAATTTACATAATTTACAAAAGTATAATAAAAATACCCATTGAACTTTTATCAAAACTTGGTACTTCTTTAAGAAAGAATAATGCATCTGCAAAGTAAACAGTAGGTACTTGCTTCAGTAATGCAACAATGAAAGAGATTCATTTTTTGTACTAATGGATCGCCGTAAAACGGGACCATTAATTTTATTACTTGAGGAAATATGACGGCGCACAAACCCTTTTCCAAACGTTACATAACGTTCAATAAACGCCCAATAACGTAAAACTTTCCGATAGTATATTATAAAATTAATGCATAGAAAATTATTTCACAAACTCGTACTAAGTGCTTTGCCTGCATAGCAAAGAATTCGAATCTTTCTGACACATTTGCCTCCGTTACATTTGATCTATCTCGTAGAGATCAGCCAGTGTTTGCAATGTAAGCGCAAAAAAATGTGTTTATAATATCTTGAAATTGTCAGTGGTTCTCTATACTAAAACATAATATAATATACAAAACTTTCCTCTAAAATCATTGCATCTTTAAAAAACTGCTTCAAAATCCGTTATGTAGTTTGAAAAAATCTAAGCATACATGCATATATACGTACGCTGAACATATTACAGACAGACGCGGGAAGCGACTTTACTTTACTTTATACTATAGGTATATAGTGATAGTAAAGATACTGTAAGATTAATGGCTCACTCAAAACAAATAGGGGACTAAGCGGTTTGCTTACAGAATATTAGGTATCTCTAAATTATAATATCTGTTTTTTCCCCATCTCGACTTCTGTAGCGGTAATGAAATCAAACGATGGTCTGTTGATTTTGTTGTCCGTCATTCTCGTTTTCATTCATTTGATTCAACCTTTCTACTATTAATAGCTTTTCAATTTAATTTGAGGTGTAAATAAGGAACCGTTCAATCTTTGTAAGCGATGTAAAATAATATTTTAACTATATATTATTTAAACGCCTAAAAACATGTTTTTCATTTATCTTCTCAAAACTAACGGTCTATTTAACTACTATGGAACTGTTACTAGCTCACTAAAATTATAGTAGAAATAAAACTACAAATTTAAAATATCCTATCAGTTCGGCAAGTTTATTACACCTAAAATAAATACTTAGCGCTAGAATACGGCACAACATTATTCCAAGTTTTCTTAATCATATCCGCCGCCTTTTCTCCGATCATTATTGATGGGGTGCTCATATGAGCTGATATAGGGCGAGGGACTATACTGCTGTCAGCCACTCTCAGGCCTTCTACTCCATACACTCTTAGTTCAGGATCCACCACGGCATAAGAGTCGTTCGGGGGACCCATTCTACACGTTGAGGTGAGATGTCGTCCAGAAACAACCATAGTCCTGATAGCACATTCCCAGTAAGCCTCCGAGCCGGGAGCATGAGTTCTGCAGGTATGATACTCCGGCAAGTATAACCTGGCATCGTATTTTCTAAAAGCATCAGACTCACCCAACTTGATAATGTACCTAACAGCTTCTATCAAAGTCCTCATGTCTTTAGGATCAGTGAAGTAGTTCCCGTAAAGCTTTGGGTACGAGTACGGACTAGCGTCTCTGAGCTCCATGTAGCCTTGTGACTTAGGTTGCAGTAGCATCGGGACAGCAGACCAGGTGTCGTATCCAGTGAGAGATCCAAACGCGTTTTGGTATGTTTTGCCCGTTATTTTAGCGCCTTTTCGAATTGCACCGCCTCCGTCAATGTTTATGGAACCACCCATGCTAATCAATTCAATGTCAGGAATAGGTTCCACATCAGTAGACTCCGTAGTTTTTAAGTAGCCCAATGCTTCGACGTATCCAGGACTTGTCAACAATCCGTCTCCAAACTGAAGCCATTGCATTAGATTCGGCAGGGTTGCTACTTTAGGCTCCAAAAGACTGGCATTTGTAGAGTTCAATTTGAAGATGACTCCCGGGAATGCGACGTGGTCGTACATGATCTTGCCTACTTGAAGGTTGGTGATGACGGGTATACCGAGAGTTTGCAACTGTTCTTGAGGTCCCACTCCAGAGAGCATCAGCAGTTGTGGTGACATTACAGGTCCAGCAGATAATATGATTTCCCTGCGACAACGAACCGTGTGTTTTACTCCATCCTTTATATATTCGACTGCGTAGGCTCGCTTTGTCTGAGGTTCAATAATGACTTTCGTAGCTCTCGCTTCAGTCAAAATATGCAGATTCTTGCGCCTTTTGTGAGGGTGGAGGAAAGCTTTAGCGGAGCTCAATCTATGACCTTTATTAGAAGCGGTCTGCACGTAGCCGAACCCGAGCTGGTCAGGGGAATTATAGTCTATAGTAGGGTGGCCGAAATTCCTTCCGGCTTGGAGAAACGCCTCGACCAGTCCAGTTCTGTGAAAAATGGGGTAATAAATGTTAGTGAAACTTTTCTCAACGGTTTCCATTTAATTGAGAAACTGCTAAGTTCAAATTAATAACAGTTGGAAACTTACTTAAAAGGAACATTCTCGACAGTCAGCTCGCCGTCGCGACCTCGGTAAAGAGCGTTCTTATATTTCTTCAATTCTGACTTCTCGGATTTCGTATAGTAATGTAGAATTTCTTCATAAGACCTGAAATAAAGAACAAATAGCTGCATCTTATTTCATTGAATTAAGTTGTGATTTTAAAATATAAAAATATGAAATACCTACAATATTACCCGTTATTTTGCAAATTTTTATATCAGTTTTATTATTAAAGTTTATTCTTGTCCGGCATTATTCTCAAAAGTTAATTCTGTTATGCATCCAGCGTCGCTCGTAGCTGTACTTATTTTACTACTTGTGAGGACTATAAAAGTTTTCATCTTGTAAATTGCAAGTACAAGTTTTCCCATGACGGGGATTGTTTTACGTTTATTAAATAGCTTTCAAGTTTTGTTGGTGAATGCCACTAAAATATTCAACGCGGAGAATAACTCAGGGCTCCACTAGTTAGACGAGAGCTTTTATAAAAGCTTATCGTGCAGTTTGCCCGGGGTCGCTGGTAGGATTTTAGCCATTTTTAAATCTGTATAGATCGACGTTTTAAAGTTGGATGACGTGTAACAGTGGCTGATTTTAAATAAAAATAAAATCAAATGCATGGTTCAAAATTATGATAGCTTCAGATATTTTACTAAAAAAAGTAACAGGTTAGGTATATCAGTTGTATTTAATGTGTTGGTGTGTCTATATTTTGCATGTTTGTTGTATGTAAAGCTTCCCTTTTATAATGTGTCTTAGCTCGCAACATGGCTGTAAGTGTATTTATTATGTAAAATATTATCTCAAAATGCGAGTATTAATTATTATATTAATTCGTCTTTTATAAAATAACACATTTATAAACTAAATAATATACTATAGCCTATATATATTTTGTCACGAAGCTTACGTTTTTCTACGAAACCAGATTTTAATAAAGTAGAAATTTGAACTTAACTCGGTATAACTCTCATTTTACCAGCAAAAGTTGTCTATCTGGCTATCCCAAGTATTTTGCACTCCTCTCTCTCTCTCTCTCTCTCTCTCTCTCTCTCTCTCTCTCTCTCTCCCTCTCTCTCTCTCTGTCTCACACGATAAAGCTGAAGAAGGTCAAAAAATCTGAACAAAGATGATTTTAGAAAAAAGCAGCAGTTTATATATTTTTTAGTCTAAGGAGTGTTATAGGTTACTTTTTGTCTTGAAATAATGCTAGCAAATCCGCGGGCGTCCACTAGTGTACAATCAAATAACTAAAACAACGGCCTCACCATCCATAGTTTCCATCAGCGGCGATCCTGTCCCAGTCCTGCGGTCGTCCCCTGGTGTAGAACATATAGTCAGTGACACTGGAGCCTCCCAGCGCCTTGCCTCGGGGGGTGAAACACCTCTGCTCTTCACTGCCTGGAATTCAAGTTGTTACACAATATGTTAGTTTAGTCTCTCTCTATGTCGTATTTCCTCATGACGGGGGGTCGTGACTCCCCCGCAGAATTAATTAGTTAGGGGAGTTCTCTTGGGCAGATACATCGTAGTGGGCGCCCAGGTCCTTTCACGGAAGACACATGTCCTCGGATATTGTGGTCCTCAGACATGTCGGTTTCCTCACGATGTTTTCCTTCACCGTTAAGCAAGTGCAAATCCATACATAACTTATTTTTTTATTACACAGGTATTTGTTAGACTAGCTTTTAGTTTTAGCTTTTGGTATGATATGTTTTTCTATTCAATTTCATAAAAAATTGTACCGACTTTTACTTTTCCAGATCAATATTTGATTGTGTATCTCTGTATAAGTAAAGTTGGACCCAATACATTATAAAAGAAACTAAATATCAATCTTATTTGTAGCTGTAAGTTAGCTGTAAGTAAGAATAAAATTAGTTAAGTACTTGAGACATATCAATACCTAGTCAGGTCATAAGTATTGTCACACAGTAAAAACTTATCTTTTAGAATGCTGGCCACAAAAAAGTTTATTGAATTCGAATTTCGAATTGTTCATGAAAATAAAAATGTATACTTTTTAGAATTTTACTCATTTTTAAATATGGAGTGGACGCTTAAAGAAGACCGTGTTGCAGTTATTGCATTGCATCGTTGCAGTTACGCACCAATAAAAATTTTTACATACTGAAAAATTTGAATATAACCAAAAGATTCGTTTATCGTACCATCAAACGATACAATGAAGACTCTAGTGTAGATGACAGGTCAAGAAGTGGTCGCCCTCGGTCTGTTAGGACTCCAGCAGTGATAAAAGCTGTGAAGGCGCGAATTCAAAGAAATCCCAAACGTAAGCAGAAACTGTTGGCCCTTCAGATGGGGTTAAGCAGAACCACGGTGAAAAGGGTGTTAAATGAAGACTTAGGGCTTCGGGCATATCGAAGAAAAACAGGTCATCGTTTGAATGCTCGTCTAATGGACCTGAGACTGAAGAGATGCCGCGCTTTGTTGAAGCGGTACGCGGGAAAAAATATCGGGAAATTCTTTTTTCGGATGAAAAAAATTTTACCGTAGAAGAGAGCTACAACAAACAAAATGATAAGGTGTACGCACACAGTTCATTAACAAGCACTGGGTATTCCAACAAGATTCGGCGCCAGCTCATAGAGCGAAGACCACACAAGACTGGCTGGCGGCGCGTGAAATCGACTTCATCCGGCACGAAGACTGGCCCTCCTCCAGTCCAGATTTGAATCCGTTTGATTACAAGATATGGCAACACTTGGAGGAAAAGGCGTGCTCAAAGCCTCATCCCAATTTGGAGTCACTCAAGACATCCTTGATTAAGGCAGCCGCCGATATTGACATGGACCTCGTTCGTGCAGCGATAGACGACTGGCCGCGCAGATTGAAGGCCTGTATTCAAAATCACGGAGGTCATTTTGAATAAACTTTATTGTCATAAGAATCTATGTTTTGTTAAGTTCATTTTGGTATATAAATGGTTACATAAAGAATAAAGTTGTTTCAATTATTTTATATTAAACATGTGACAGAATTTATGACCTGACTAGGTATATACACAGATAGTTTTTTTTTACAGTCTTAATGTTTTTTTTACTCCTATCTGTTTCTAGATAAATTATTTTATTTTTATTCATGAACGTGCGTCAAGAGTTTCAGAATACTACACTTATTTATTTTCTTACTTTCAAGAAAAACAGCTCTTAATACTTAATTCGGCGACTTATTTCTGAGAAATGTCACGATTCTATAATATATTACGAGTAAATATAGGACCCATTATCTAGCCTATTGGAATAAATGTCGGGTCTAGAATGTTTTCCACTCTCCTATCATTATTACGATAGCAACATTACTTACCTATTATTAATAGTGTTATTTACAGGGAATTTTCCCAGACGCGAGGGAACATTTTAAATTTTTTATAAGTGTAAAAATATTTAAAATCTAGAATAAGTTTAATCTTTTATCTTGGTTTATAACCACCATAAGTAATGAAATCTTCTTAAGGCTTAATAGGCTTACATATTACTACATTCCACCTGATTGATTGATGACCTTATAAAAAAACTCTACTGCCTGCCTACGAGTAATATGATGACAATTATTTTTTAATGATACCATATCTTTTATTTTACGTGGGATAGGTTTGCGTTTGACTACTGCAGCCCGCAGACTTAAGCATTGTTGCAGCATAGGGTGTAACACGATTATCTGGAAGATACCTATTAACTCTAGATTTGAAGACCCCTGGATTGTAGTTCGCAGGAAACACAGCTTCCGTTAAAGTGTTCCAAAGCTTATATTATTATCATACATACCTAAGGCCATAGGCCCTTAGGGCGGTTTGAAAACTCTCGACAGAGTTGGCCAATCTCATTCGATAAAAAGAAGAAGATACATACCTAAACAAACTCCCGGCTGATGCTCCATAGTATATTGATACGCGTATTCCGTCTGCTGTAGATACTGCACCAAAGCCGGTACGTCAGTAAGCAGCATCTCTGGTTTCCCAGCTTCCAAGACAAGGACCATGGCTCGTGGCTTCCCTTCAGATAGCCTGGCAGCCAGAACGGAGCCTGAGGTCCCGCCACCGACGATGATGTAGTCGTATTCGTCTAGGGCTTTGGAATAACCTAGAATTTTTAATGATGTCACTTTAATATATCATGTAGGTGAAAGATTGTATGTATGTGTATGATTGTTTGTTAGTTACTACTTCACTAAGTATAAGGAACTGAATAGAAAGAAATGTGGTATCAAAATAGATTTAGAAAAGTATCATTCATATCATAAGGGCTTAAACTTTAAATAAATGTACGATTGGGCGGCCTTAAGTGATCTCTTCCAGGCTACTTTAATAAGAAAGCGGTGAAAGAGATCTGTTTGGTCGGTGGTAGTATCATCGCTTAATAACACGCTATTTTTGTTCGCAAATAATAATAACACAGCAGACGCTATTTTTTTTCTCAAATAATTCGATTAAAAAAATGTTATGGGAGTAGGTAAGTAAGTTTTAGCATTGAATAACTAACATCAGGTAAGCACTGAAATTGGTGTCTATAATACAGCTATCCCAACATTAAAGCTTCTTTATGCTATCGTTTCCTGTGTCTGAAAAGTTTTTATGTTCTTTATAACTTTCCTAAACCTTTCAATGTAGTTTTAATCAGATAAGCTACACTTGAAAATATTTATAATCTAGAATGAAAGCTAGTATTGTATGTATTATTTTGTAATAGCTAAACCAATATATTATGAAATTTGTTATTTATGTTTGTAAAAATCAAAGTAGAGTAATGGAAATATGGAATAAGAGCTGACAATTCTGTAATATATTTATTTATTAATCGCTTTTATGTTGTTCAAGCTGTGTACACTTATCTTAGGATTTTTTTCTGGATCAAAACCAGTTTTGAATGTATACTTAGCTTATTTGGGAACACATTCTGTTTTGTGTCATTATAAATAAATAAATAAATTTGTTAAGACTATCAAAGGTCAGTTTTATTGCATTATTATCTCGTGGTAAGATCATTTTTGTTTGCTATTCGTAATTCGTGTCGGCGCATATTAGAACAATATATTACTCTTACGAAACAATTAGTGAATTTGAAATAAAAAAACTTCCGCTTCTTTATAGATACAATTTGAACAATACAAGGATTTAAATGCATATAACAAATACACAAGGTAAATCTGATAGTAACACAAAACAAAGTAAAAACGAGATTGATTTATAATTACTTGTGTTGGGTCTGGTCGTTTCTATGTATAATAAGTATGTATTTACAAAAGAAAAGTATATAAGTAATATATCCGTTATCTAGTACCTACGACACAAGCGTTTGCTTAGTGTGGGGCTAGATGGCGCTGTGTGCAATGTCCCGGAATATTTTTTTTAAGAAATTTTTTAGACAAAATATGCATATTATCTAAATGCTAATTTATGAAGATTTCTGTCTAATTCATTAATCGATATTATACAACAAAAATAATTATGCAGCGTTTTGGTCATTGACTTTTTGGAATTATGTAAAGAAATGGCTGGTGTTTTTTTATTCATAAGTAAAAGTTATTTTGTTAATTATTTCAGACAATATTTTAAGTCAGTTGCTCAATGAATCAGGAAAAAATTAAATGGAGTTTGACCTTATTTTAAAACACCAATGCAAATTTTTGTATATGAAATACACTCTATTTTATATTTCTAAGACTTAATCCATTCTAAACAAAAATTGAAAACATATAAGGAATTGATGTAGTCAGCCATCGTGGGATTTTTATGTTATTATATGCAATTTCAGGCAAGACGCATCAAATGAGATAAAACTTGAAAAAAAAATAACTAAACATATAATATTCCATGATTCTTATAATATCTTAAGTTTATTTCTTTCAGATTATCCATATATGTACTTAAAAGAAAGTTGTGTTAGTTACACCATTTATAACTCAAGAACGGCTGAACGGATTTAGATGAAAATTAGTGTGGAAGTAGCTTAGAACCAGGAACATAGGATACTTTTTATCCCGTTTTATTTTGTTTTCAATAATAAAATATAAAAACAAGGGAAGAAAAACTAAACATACTACTTCTAACTACTACAAAAAAGGGGCACTTAGAAAATCTTTAGAAAAGCCTAAAGATAATCTAAGTGCTCCAGCCCACTACCAGACCAGCGTGCCCAGCATACTGGCCGCATTACCACGCTGGATGGCAATGCTGATACGTTGAGCCAGAAAAAGGCCAGCATTTTGGTCATGCGTCGCGTCGACCAAGCGCTCCGAGAGGTTTTGGAAAATAGTATGGGCTCCCGGACCCCACGGCCCCAAAGTCTCGTTTTGTTTTTAATATAATTGAATAAAATCCAATATCTGCTTATTCATTGCCTCTCAGGCGGAACAGAGTTCGCCGGGTCAGCTAGTAATTATTAGAATTCAATAATTATGATAACATATATTGGTGCACATCATATTTAAAATCAAGTTATAAATAGAATCACTTACCTTTAGGCAGAGGGTAGTTGTCTCTCAAGAAATCAAACGGATCGTTGCCATTCTGTGGCTGGTAGTGAACAGCAGTGGTTTGCAGCATCATATCCACGATCGGGCTTTGAGGGTAGGACCATTCAAGAAACCTTTTCTGTCGTCTACTTTCTTCTTTCTGTTCACTGCCTTTTTCCGACTCACTTATTGGCTGGTTATTTTTCAAAGGCGAAGAGTCGTTTCGCAGTGGATATGGCCATAAGATGTGCCCTTTTCGTTCTAAGGTGTTTGATGTAGGGACTTTGTAGTTGCTTGCAATTGAAGCTTGCGTTACAAGGACAGTTAGTAGGGTGATCGATATTGTGCCTTTTAATATCGTCATTGTGATCTGGAAAGGAGGATTATATTTTACTGGATCCATTAGTGCAAATAAAATTATTGTATTACATCATGTGCATGTTTATTTAAGTTTTTGTGGTTGTTTTTATTACAACCTGGAGTTGAGGAGACAATTTCCCAGGGATTGTATAGGTAGTAAAAAAATGTTTTTGAGAAAGCTTTTGCTGAACTTAGTGTGAAAAAATTAAAAAACAAATTAATAAGGACTGGTTAGTAATTTTTTGGATAGCAAAAATAAATAAATTAAAAATAATCTCACCCAATCATAAAACACTGGACACAAACAAAATATAGCCAACTAAAGTTATTGAAAACTAAACAATAAATAAACCCAAAACTATGATTATCCTGTCACGTCCTGCCCGCACTGAGTTCCGCGTCAGAATGCTCGTCTTTAAAAGACGCCGGTCAGACCTGGGCAGCACTCCAATGTACCGCTACTCACTACACTGACATAATGACCAATATCAACACAACGCCCGCCCGACGCTCTCGGCTCATTTATCTGTGTTTTGGTCACAACTGCCTCTCACTTAAGTATGGTACTTTCCAACGACATTACAGACCAAAGATGACTATTGTGATATAAAAATCATATGCGCATCATCATTATCAGCTTAAAGGATGGATCCGTTTTATACATGTAGGAAATGCATTTACGCACCTTCGCACTCGGACTAATGGATTGCGCTACAGACTAAATAAAACCTACCACGATGTACCTTCGTCCCGGCAAGGATGAGTTTCGCGGGCAAGCGAGTGAGAGCGAGAGAATATAAGATAATTATTATTGTTCTGCTTGCTTCTTAGGTTTTGCGCCAATCTTCTTGATGTCATATGTGCACACAATAAAGCACGCTACACTCACATCACTTACCAATACATGTCTGACGTCTAACTTACCGAATAAAGGTAAGCCAATCAAATCCATAACAGGTATTAATGCTAGAAATATGATTTTTTCAAACTAGATAGGCTCACGCTAGACTACAACTCGCATTGAGATATCTACGATAAGATAAGATAAAAGGAAAAAAAAAGTCTAAATAATTTAAATAATCCTTTCAATAAATTATTTTTACAAATATTATTTTTTCAAGCAATCGTTTATTGAACATTTGCGTTCAATTTAAAATTAACCAATAAATTAGGAGAGTAAACTTATTTAATTTTCCTGTTTATAAGAACATCATTTCCTTTATTTGAACTTAAAATTGCATAGATGTGACAGATCCTCATAAACAAGATTAATCCATGTCACATGCATGTGCAATGTTGCTGGCACATACATATCTATTAACATATAATATGTAATAAATAATGAGTCAATTACAAAATAACAGCCAAATTATCGTCAAGTTTAGTTTCTATAGTTCAGGAAGAATTTAATGACTCATTAAATACAAAAAATAAAGTGACATATTTATACAAAAAGATACTATGTAAAGATCACACTCAACTCAAGAGTTCTTCAATGAATAAGTAGGTAGGTTCAACTAAACTTCAAAGTACAACTACAAGCATCAAAGAAAGTATAACGGTTCGCTATTCTCACTTGTATACCCTAAGGGCATTTGTGTAGTCTAGGTTATTTCTCTGAGAACATAAGCCATTCATCCATGCAAAGTGCCAAGAGACGGTTACAAAAGTTTTGTAAAGGTACACATGTCTGGTCGAAAATAGAACAGACGTGGAGGTTATTGACTTGGTTTTTGACACTGTGTGGTATAATTACATAACAATGCAATCACTAGATTAAACCTCTCAGAGCGCTTTATTGACGTGATGCGTGATAAAATTTCTAGTCTTTCTCTGGCTCTACGCATCAGAATTGATATCCAGCGCGGTAATGCGGCCAGTGTGCTGGGTACGTAGCCAACTGGTAGCACAACTTTGTCTTAAAAAAAACTTAGTTCTTTTTTATGTTGTAGTTGGAAGAAGTAGGATTAGGTAAGGTAGGATTTTTCCCTCTTTGTTTTGCAGTTTCCTTCATTTAATGAAACATATCTTTACTATGTACTGCATTACATTTATTGTATTCATAAGACATGCAATAATTACATATTTAAATGAGTAGGTTTAATAACAGGATAAATACTGTGACTCGGAATATGTAGGCTGTTAGATAAAAATTAACAGTTGCACTTCCTTGACTAATAAAACAAGTATGTTAATAACTGTTCTTTAATTTTCTGCCCTTTGAAGTGCAGTAGAAGATCGAGATTCTAGAGTTCAATTTCAAATTCAATTAAACATTACTCAAACTTAATTCATATTAGTTCACTAATTCACTGAGTATGTGTTCATATATTTTATTTGTTTGCACATTTATCGAAAACTATAAATAGTTATGGTATGATATTTTTTTAATGGGTTGAGTAATTTAAGTAGGTATGTTTCAACACAGGGAGCATTATAACTGTAATCAAAATCTGCTTAGTATTTTTGACACTGAAAGAAGTCGGTCGGTAAGTCTACTTGTGTTCAGATAAATAGCACAAATATATAACTATTGTAGATTTGCAAACGTCGTAATATGGTATTTAGTCATCTCAAGAATTCTTGCCATATATTCGAACCAGGTGCAGATTTATCAGCATTAGAGTACCGTTTATGTACTAAATAATACATAATACTATGTATTATATAGAAAAATAGTCGGCATTCTAATAATCTACATTCTTTTTATCATTGATGTGTAATGTTTTAACGGGTCTGAATTGAATGTAAACTAATAAAGTTGTTTGCTATGAAATTAAGAAATTCTTTAATAAGCCCGTTAATTTTTAATAGTCTTGTTGTTTAATATTGATGAAATAAAGTGAACGTGCATCTTTATTTTCAAGTTTGTGGAGACCTCTTTTGAAAATAAATTATTAAGACAAGTTTTTTTTTACTTTGTATACAATAAACTCATGTAAGATATTGTTACCAATAAAGTAAAAAGTTAATAACAAGCTAGCATATTGGTACTCTCAGCCTATTACATGTTATTACTGTCTTGTGACATTTAATTTAACTTTGTAGTGAGTTATTTTTTAACGTGAAAATTTACATTGTGTAGCCTACGACTAAGTATGAAAATCTGTATTAAAGAGATAGTTTGAACGTTTTGTGAAAGCAATTCTAGGCTTGAAGACAAATCTTGAATTGATTTTAATCGTTCCTTTTGTAGGCCTAGATTGATTGGAATTTATTTTGTCTTTATATTAGTCAGGCATTTTTTCCTCAAATTATTGTGAACTGATAACATCAACAAAAGTATCAATAGCATTCATTCACAGTAGTATACCATAGCACTGCTCTATGGTATAGGTTCCATACAGAATGCAATTACTGCACGGACCCCGTCCAAGGTTATGGTGATTGAACACCCTTGAACCCGGCCCAGAATACCTTTCATAAGATTAACATTTCTCGAACCACTCACACCATAATGTTGCCGCTAAAATAAAAACTTGACGAGTATTGGAAATGTAAGGAGTTGTGTTTTGTAAAGTTACGATACAGAATAAAACAACGCCTACCTATAAAGTGGGATGAAATGGAAATCACTTATTCCGTATTTTTATCCATGTTTTGTGTTGATTTTTGTGTTTTTATTCCATAAAGGCAACGAGATGTTTCTTAACGCGTAGTATAAAAGTGATTAACCACAACAGACAACAAAATTGCCTTATTAAAAAAGTATAGATATACTTACCTTTTGAAAATAGATCTACCTATATCGATATATTGTAATAGAAACCAACTAAAAATATTAAGCCAAAACATAACGTTCGCTTCCAGGCAACCCTACGTTGTTGAACAAAAATAAGACTTCTTAGTAGACTTCTTTCTTCTTCTACAACGTAAGTATCTGATAGTATGTACAGTCCATCTTAAGAGCTTTCAACATTTGAACTACTTTCTGAAAAAAAGAAGTTTAAAAACTTGTTGCAAATCTGCAGCTGAGCTAAAGCGGCTTTTACAATGGTACCGTTATCGAGTTGCAGGTTATTTAAACGAGTACTCAATACCTACTTATTATTCCTGATTTGCTTATTGTACGGCTTAATTCATCGTGATATGTATATGTTGCGGTATTTTAAGATTGTGTTTAAATATGGTGATAATAAATTTGCTATGCTCAGCTAGCGGAGGCAATCGCTTGGGATTACCAATGTTAAGCAAAGGTCGACGCGGTCCGTCCTTGGATGGGTGACCGAAAAGTGTCATTCCATTTTGGGCGCTTCCGTGGGTCGGACGACACGTTAAATTGTAGGTCCCGGCTGTTTGTCTAGTTCGGCAGTCGTTAAGCCATGTCAGAGGCCCTTAGGGCGGCTTGATAAACTCTCGGCACCAGAGTTGGCCACTCTCATTCAATAAGAAAAGAATATGGAGATATAATGATAATTACATTACATGCCATTCCGACCTTTGAATTTATGTAGCGCAGCTTTTTAATGTACATACATGTGTATGTCGTAGGATAATTCGATACTTTGAATCTTCGCGGAAATCCTAGGGGTTTTGCGAAAACGCGGATAATTAGACATAGGCGAAAAGAGACATGTTTTGAAAGAAGTTGGCTCCTCCTCGCTTCGCTCGTCGTCGCATGTGCGTGGTAGAAAGCAACCTAACGAACCTAATCTACCTTCTGTCACAGACAAGTGACTTCGAGTCCACCACTTGCACTGCAACAGGACTTGAATCCTGACTTTGTCCAGTAAGATTTGATAATTTTTCGCCTATGTCTAATTATCCGCGTTTTCGCAAAACCCCTAGGATTTCCGCGAAGATTCGAAGTATCAAATTACCCTACGACATATATAATGTATTGAAAAGTCAAAAAGACTAGGCACATTTTAATAAGGCGTAGCTCACTTAAGATGTCGATGTACTTGTAGATGCTGGTCGCATCTTGAGAACGTATCAACTGATACCGGTTTTAAGATCACGATTGAGATCAGTCTATTATTACGGGCCTTAACATACATAGATATATATGTAACCACTTTTTGTCTTGTAAAACTAATATAATTTTCAATTGTAAAGTTCTTGGCATCATACATAACCATACCCCATGTTTCATTATCGGAAGAAACTTTTGCAAAAACATATTTACATTTATAGAATTTGAAAAAAAGTAACGTCTATAATTGTCTACTTATGTTCTGATGAATATTATACGGTATCTCCTTAAGTACGGTGACTAGAGTTAAGCAGCACGTGCTAAGAAATCAAATAAACAAGACATCTAACAAGTAGGCAAATAAACTGTGTTAAGTATTCTGATCGGTTCTGCTATTGTAGATAAACAGTTATTTTGGCGCATACATCGCTGCTCACTCTCGCCTCATGTAGCACTAACTTCTTGAGATATATTTCAATCACTATAATTTGTACTTATGTATATTTTACTTTTTTATTGTCATTAAAATATACAATACAATACAATATATCTTTATTGCACACCAAAATAAATGAATTACAATAAATGGACTTAAACTAAAAATAATGTACAATTGGGCGGCCTTATCACCTTGAGTGATCTCTTCCAGGCAACCTTAGCAAGAAAGCGGTGAAAGAGATCAGTTGGTCGGTGGCGTACAAATAAATAATACTTAAAAATAAAACCTATAACGAAACAGAGAAAATAAAAGAAAATCAAACTAATTTACATGTTAAAATATGTATCGACCGCTATAACGGTTTTTTTTAATGTACCTACTAGTGGTTGTTAAAATTTAAGATTCTTTCATGTCATCTAATAAGGTAATGTTTTCCCGAAATATCTTTAACAAAACCGTTATAAATGCTGCTAACTCTTGATAGATTAATAGGTTTGGTTAAGTCCATTCACTTATGTTTTACTGTTACTTATATACTCAATAATTATCATGTAGTACCCATTCTTAGTACCTACCATAATAATGTATGTACAAGATTATTTCGTTTGAAAGTAGTCGGTACATATTGTATGCAAATGCGATTTTTATGTATGGGCGGAATTAATGTAACCAATTTCGAAAAAGTGTTCATACGAACATGGATTATGTATCTTTTGTTTATGTTACTAGGTTAGGTAGGTACGTAGGTTTATACCTATATATTCATTACTAGCTGTGCCAGCGACTTCGTCCGCATATAAAAACGGTTCGGTTAAGTGAGTTGATCTTAAAAGATAGACATATACTGTTGCAGACGTTTTGTTAGATCATTTCAAGAGGAATAATTCTTTCATACATATTTTTTTGATATCTTGAACCGTTTTGGCAGCTCACGCAACGGAAGCCCTCAAAGATGAATAATTTTCCCCGTTTTTTCACATTTACAATTGTTTCTTCGCTCATATTAGGTGCAGCGTGATGTTATATAGCCTCAATAAATGGTCTATCCAACACAAAAAGATTTTTTCAATTCGCACCAGTAGTTCCTGAGATTAGCGCGTTCAAACAAACAAACAAACTCTTCAGCTTTATAATATTAGTATAGATTTATGGGCACTTTGTTATTGACTGTGTAGTTGCATATTAGTTTTTGGTTAGTATGTAATCTTAGATACCGAAATCTAAATTCATAAGACACTAAATTTCTAGCACCAAAATCCTTCGGTCAAAGACCGGCGCTTATCATAAAATATTACGTTGTTTTATTATGTAAATTTTATTAATGTTTTGTCCCAACGTATGCAAATATGCTAAGAAAGTGAAAGTTATCTAATTCTAACTGTTATTGGAGATCTCATGAATTGTAGAAACTAGACTTACTAGATCGGTCACTTTTATTTTCGGTGTAAAAGTGGACACCAGTGCCGGCGAAAGTGTTTGGATATGAGTGTTTGAACTTGGTAAATAAAATTGTACTATTGTATATACGACATACAAGAACGAAGATTTTGTGAGCTTTACACTTTCTTGCTATGTTATTGACCCAGTGATTCCAATTTTATGTCCATCAGATCAGAACCTAGCATCTACTGACGAGACGAGAGGAGAGGATATTTACACACAATCACACACATAACATGATGGTAATGGTGTACTAAAACCATCCTTGAAATATTGGGTGTTAGTTACCAAGTGACCTTTAAGATATAGTAATAATAATGTTCTATCAAGACTTCTAGATTTGTCTGAATCTCTATAATGAAATTTCTTTGAGAACTACATGTATTCCATTAGATACATAATTGCTATTCAAGTCTGGTAAACCTTGAGGGTGAATCACAGAAACTATGGAAGCTATTATAACTTTGTCATGAACAAGAAACATTCAGTGGAGTCGGTAATTTGGGAGCGTGGCCATCTGTCGAGCTCTCAATGAACTAAGAAAATTGTACTGTCATAAGGCAGTTTGTGTATAAATTACCAGTTTCTGAGTGCATGGAAAACCCCTGCAACTGGCGGTACGGCTTGGCAGATAGTTGTCAGTTTTTTCAACAGATGGCGTGGTTAACAATTTTTATAGTAGTTATTATCTGCTATTGTTTTGAACAAATGCAACTTCATAATAGTGAAAAATGTTAGTAAGGAAAAACTCTTGATAAAATAAATTTATTTCTTAAAATTTGATAGTATTTTAATGACAAGCCCCGAAAGCAAAGTACTAACTTACCTTACCTACAACCTACCAACACCCTTAGCGTAGGAGCTCATAGAGGAATGTTATAAAATGTTGTAGAAATATTTCACTAGATGACGCTATATTATGAAGGAACTCAAGTTTTTGTCATTATACTAATAGTGGCGGTAGTAATAGTTTTCTAATTGTCTCTGTAGAAACTTAAATTAAATGAATAGCATTTTACGCCGTGTAAAAACTGTAAACCTTCCATTCAAATCTTTATGCCTGTTAGCTTAGTTGGTAGTGGCTTTGCCTTCTAATCTAGTTCTAATCTAGGGGTTGCGGGTTCGATTCCCGCGTGACTCAAGTATTAATGCATTTCTAAAAATGTATAATTACTTGTGTTGAGTCTGGTCGTTTGTATGTATAATATAAATAAGTATGTATTTACAAAAGAAAAGTATATAAGTGTTATATCCGTTATCTAGTACCCACGATACAAGCGCTTGCTTAGTGTGGGGCTAGATGGCACTGTATGCAATGTCCCAAAATATTTATTTATTTAATATTCCATAAGTAGGACATACCTGTGACCTACTGTTACATATTAAATTGATAAGTAAGCTATTGCTAAGTATTTTTTTAAATATTAGTTACTGTTTCGATCACGACTAGGTCTATGCCTTTCCATTTCCCATGTATGAACGAATTCTGCTTAAAAATGTAGACCATTATATAAGGATCGTTTTCAGCATCGCCCTGTACTCATGTAAAGAAGATTTGTGTTTTGTAAGCTTTAATCAACTTATCCCGGGTATTTTTTAGCTTTGCCTTATTTATTCCGTTCCTTTCATTCACAGTTAGTACATCATTTGAGAGCCGGTAGCGGTTAAAGAGATTTCTGTGATTTCCGGGACGTATTTAGAAATACCCGCCCTTTTAAAGCAAATCCCTAAAGGCTTACCGTTTTGCTGTCTTCACAGCAAACCTTTTTGAAAAGGGTAGACATTGCGCGTTTAAAGATAAGGTATATAGGCACAAGTAGACAATTCAGAACGTATACATACATTAATTTATAACTTAAAAATTTTAATCACCAACTTTTGAAACGATTGTTTTGTCAAAATAGTTATTCATATACTCGTATAGTATAGTTAAAAGACTAGTGATAGAAAAAACTATTATTGGGTTAGATAGAAAAAAAACTAATATTGCCCGAAATTGAAATTCTAACATTTAGTTAGTGAATTTTAAAATACTTTTGCAAACATAATTAAAATAAAATAAAGATAAAGATAAAGAATCTTTATTGATAATGTAAAGTTGTAACATAGGTATAAGTACTAATATCATAGAATAAGCTACACAAATTACAATATCTCGTCAAATTGAATTTATAACATTTAGTTTTAATAAAATTTTAGAAGTTACAATGTCAAGTTTTATTAATAACATAATGAAAATTTTTGTTATTAAAAACATGTCAAACATAGGTAAGTAATAATAGGTATGTAATCATACAATATGTCAACTTAAATACCTAAGTATGTGCAATTTGCGCTGTACCTAAACCCTTTTTTTACTTCATATTCTAATAGTATAACAGTATAGTCTTCTCGAGACTTACCAAAGATTTCGATGCAAGTAATTTGTTAGCCTATTATACTGTCATAAAATGCTATCAATAATTTCACCATAAAAAGCTTCAATTCGTTGTAAATCTTGTTACTATGGTTTCAATTTTTGTTATTCGCCAAATGGAGGATTCAGATCTTGGTGATTTAATCAATATTTATTTAAATTGTATCTATTGATTAAAATATAATTCAATAACTAAAAATATAGATTTTAGATTTTTTGCGGGGTTTTCAAATCTAGAGTTAATAGGTATCTTCTAGGTAAACGTGTTACACCCTAGGCTGCAGCAATGCTTAACATCAGGCAGGCTGTAGTCAAACGTAAAAAAATAATAAAAAAAAAACATACATATTGCCTAATAATATAAACATAAACTCAAGTAAGAATTTAAGACCCTTAAGGTCACATAATATTATATATACATATACTTTGGAAAATAAAACCAAAAACCTAGACAAAGGCCTCCGCCACGCGGAACAAGACTATTGTACTATTATATAAAATAAAACCTACCCCACGTAAAAAAAAAAAAAAAAGATAATACTACTAATACACTTAACCACTAAAATATTGTTTCACCCTGCGCTTGCTGTTAAAATTTACTTTTAAGATTTTAATAAAACCTTACATCATGAACAATATACATTATATTGCGTATAATACATAATTTTTGGTAACGGAGTCGCTATAAACAGCGCAAGGGCCGCCCATTCATTTTGGTTAAGGTGGTTAAGGCATCCTTTGAATGAACAAAGATAATGATCGTCGGTGATCTATGTAGGTTCAAATACTTCAAATGCGTTTCAAATATAATGTTTTCGTATAATAAGTTAATTCAGGATCTAATCTACTTCCATACCTTATTTCAGTGCCAAATCAGTTCAGAGGTGACAACGTGAAGAAGGAACAAATATGGGGACACATTCACAATCACTAAGTTTCAAATAACAGATATCTTATTATTTAGTAAAAAACAACTTCAATAATAGAAGAAATCTTTAAAAAAACTCTGCTTTGGGCTACAGTTGATTACATATTTCAATTCAAATCTACCTACATACTATGATAAACTTTGTAATTAACCTTTACAAAAACGTCGGCTAGATCTTAGCCCAGAGGTAAGTATTAAACGGGCTTGTATTAATTAAAACGTTCTTAGCCCTTACCTTCAGGAGCTTGCTTTGATTTCATAAGAAGCCTTTTAAAACTACTTACTTAACTCAGTGTTGTGTGCAAATTTAATTACTCCAATAACATTGTCGAGAGAGAAATCTTGATGCCGAAATAAAACCGACGACTGCGTTAATTACACCAAAAAGTGGCGGCAACTATATTTAATTAAGATTTAATTAATTCCTACGCCTCTATAAATAAGGATCAGAGAAGTTTGTTTGCTATTTAAATACAAAATGCTGCGAAATTTCCATTTTAAATTGAATAATAATGTGCACTTACAGTAAGTTGCTTATATGCAATGAAGCCTGAAGAGTCAACTTTCCATTAACTAAATGGGTTTCTGAAAGCTTCTTCTATTTGGTGTGATTACTTTTAGACTTATTTCACTGGGACATTATTAAGCTAATATTGTAGCAAGAGCCGGGAAATACTGTTAATTAGACAATATTTCTGAGGATTCTGTTTATCTGGAGTACACAGACATGCAGTACTGCCTACTTTGTGGTGGAATAAATATTGTACTTAATTACAATATCACTAAGAAGTTCTTCTATCGTATGTACACACGCATAGCATCACTTTTTCTAGATATCTGTAAAACGTGAAACTTTTAAAGAGATCAGCTGTTAACAACATTGTTTAAAAACAATTACACACATTTTCTTTAATTCCTCATACTTATAACTCTTACTCTACAAACTGCAATTTAGTTTGTATAGAGTAGAAGGATATATTTTGCCACCACCACATTTTGTATAGATCCTAGAACTGATTTGTCTTATTTTAGCTAATCGGCCATATACCAAGCCACGGGAGTTTCACTTCAAAGCTTAAAATTTAACAATAGTAAACAGAAAGAAAAATAGTTTCTCGGTGGTGAATAACAATGCACACTTACATTAACAAGAAGAAACATTCAAGGTATTGTTTAAAGCATAATTTTACTCCCCAATCCCCCTATTATTTACCCCGAGATTCATCTACCTATTCCCTCTAATTGCTAAGATGTCATTGTAGTAAAATTCATAAAGGGACCGCCTCAAAGAGAATCTCATTTCCTCTTCACAGCTTTGAAAACGAGTCGTTTGTCGCACCCTCATTTCATTTGGATAATCGACCTTGACATAAGGTCTAGCTAAAATCTTTTGCTAGATTTTTTGGAAAACTCGTAGGTACCTACTCAATTATCAAATTAAAGTACCAGCTATGTCAATAGCTAAAGCGCTTAGAAAGTTTGACACCAGTGTTGGCCACTCTCGAACTTACATACCTTTTTTATATCCAATTTTAAGTTTTATTCTTAAAAAAGTAAATGAAAGCAGCAGGTAAATTCGTATTTAATGATTCCTTTAAAATACTTGGAGATACTCAAGTAACGGCTATCACAAGTACTCGTGTTATTTTTTTTCATTGGCTTTATCTGGAACAGATTTATAAAATAAATCACACGGTCGGATTTCTAAAATCTGAGCTATATATAAAGATATTAATTACTTTCTCTTTAAAACATGAATCGATACATAGCAACGTTACGTGTAATTTCCTATCACATGGCTTCTAAAAGTTTAAATTATTAATCTTGCTACTTGATGAAACTGAGGCGAAATTCGGGCAAACTGATGTTAAATGTATAAAGTTTGCTTACAATAGGAGTACCTTACATACTCGTATACCGCAGTTTCGACATTAAAAATTCAAATTGTCAATGTTTTGTTCGTTTACTTTCATTCCTTACATGAACTGAACAAAGCTTGTACACTATTCTTTAACTCAGGAAGTAATAAAGCCTTTATTTTGTTTGTAGAATAAAGCATTCACGGCTATATTTTTATTGTTGTGTTTTACTTTTTGAAAGAAACAGCAAAAGAATAAATTCTTAACTTAATTTCTAAGCATTTTAGACACTACCTTATTATTGCATTGTTTACCTCGGTATCATATGTGTATGTTCCATCAACTAACTTCAGCAGAATAAAACCATTTAATTACAGAACGTCAATATAAGAATCAAATTTTTATAGCGATACGCCCAAGATTTCTCCTCAAAGTGGCTAATGTTAATAATGCTGGCATAACAGCGTTGATGGGTTTCTTATTAGCAACCTATTAAAAAAACCTGAGCTATTATCTCTTACTAGCTGGTGCGCGCGACTTCGTCCGCGTGGAATAGTTATTACCATAAAAACGGTTCTAGTGAGTTAACCTCAAAAGATAGACATTATACTGTTGCGGACATTTTGTTAGATAATTTCAAGAGGAATAATTCTTTCATACACATTTTTTTGATTTCTTGAACCATTTTCGCAGCGCACGCAACGGAAGCCCTGAAAGATGAATAATTTTCCCCGTTTTTCCACATTTTCCATTGTTTCTTCGCTCCTATTAGTTGCAGCGTGATGTTATATAGCCTAAAGCCTTCCTCGATAAATGGTCTATTCAACACAAAAAGAATTTTTCAATTCGCACCAGTAGTTCCTGAGATTAGCGCGTTCAAACAGACAAACATACAAACAAACAAACAAACTCTTCAGCTTTATAATATTAGTATAGATTTATCAAAATACTTTTGACAGCCAATACTGTAAAAATGTATAAACTTTTAACATTTTTATTCATAGCCCACATCTCAAACTGATTGTATTAAAATTTAATACTTTACCTAAAATCTCGGCATATTCCCAGTCAAATTTTCCGTGTTAACAACATTTCTACAAATCGCTCTCAATACCAAAGTTCCTTACTCCCTTTATTGTTGTAGACTTTATTATTTTCCTTCGCAGGTCGAAGTGAACGGTTCAATCGTCGATAAACTGGGAATCTGTTTCGAGGGCTTGAACTCTCGACCCTTTGCTAGCAATAAGGGCTCTTTGCAATGCGATCCAATTTAGTTTGTTCACTTCAAATATTAGGTGATTTTGATTGAAGGGCCGAGGAAGTGTCGATACAAATTGCCTGGCAACTGTTTGTGTCGCAGCGTCCGTGTTTTTGAAGCAGCTACCTTTATACCTATATATTGTATAACTACAGGAAGAACAACACTTTATATCCATTAAGATGGTGTGGATAAAATTCAATACCAAAATTAAAAGTTTTCAACGTTACTTTTAGCTGACCGTTAATAACACGATTCTGTCAGCAAATTTACGTGTGACTACCGTAGAATGTTTGGAATTAAAAATACTTTATATGAAATTTTCAGCACTTCGATATTATGTTTTCGTAGCATTGTATTTTTAGGATAAAATAAATGTCTGTACGTTACCAATTATAAAATATATTTATTTAATGAGTATTACGAGTTACTTTTAAGTTCTTACTTAAAAGTTTTACTCAAAATGCTTCTTATATAATACGTATATAATGCTTCTTATATATACGTGTTTATTTTAATCGCCTTACCTTTCCTCAAAAAATATGTATACACGCCTACAAAAACTAAGGGTCAGGATTTATCCAATATATTTATTTGTATTATTTTGCGTGTTCATATTTCAAACCAATTGATAGTATCTGACAAGCTCATTTTCAGTACTTCATACCTATACCAATATCTGAGAAATAGATCACAGCAACCGCTCTGTACGGATGTAGTATTTTATTTTCTACAAATTTTTCTTCATATATATTATTACCTATCTCTAAAAATAGAACGAAGACATAAGAAAGAAAACTAAATTAACCGATGCGATAGAGTCACTCTGTCGGCTGAAGTGGAAATGGGCGGGCCATGTCGCACGGTCCACCGATGGTCGATGGAGTGAAAGAATACTTCACTGGTACCCGGCGGAAGACCAAAGATCCAGAGGTAGACCACGAAGACGGTGGCGAGACGATATTGTTGAGGCAGCGGGCAGTACCTGGGCAAGACAAGCACACGACCGAAAACACTGGCAGCGCATGGAGGAGGCCTATGCTCAAATTTGGGTGCCCAATAAAACATCAAGAGAAAGTGAAATTTAATATTAATTATAATACTTTACTAACCTAGAACCAATAACTCCTGAATGTTACCTAAGTTGGGAAATAAATGGCTTTATTTATTTATTTTTTTATCTCTAAAAATAAATAGATAAAATAAACAAATACCGGGCGGAAGGCCTGAGAATTTGTGAATAGATAAAGAATTCGTACTTTGCCCTCGTCTTTACACGCGTTTCTTCACAAAATATATACACATGTTATTTTCTTAATTGTTGTGAAGCGAGCTAACTGAAATTCAACCAAGCTGTTGAAACTCCGGTTAATATTTTATTTTCCTCACAAAAGCAAGAGGTAAAAGGTAAACAATGTACTGGAAACGCTTGGCTTCCTGATTAAACCGTTATAGCACAACGAAATCCGCTGAATCTCACAACATCTTTGCATTTTCCGTCTCCTGGGCACAAAGTTAGTTTCATAATGGATTTTAGAGATAGTCCTCGTAGGAATTGAGATTGGTATGCGACGTAAAATGGATTCACTTACCTTAATTCCTTTAAATGAACGTTACGTGGGCATGGGAGCTTGCTTTGAATTGTCAAAGTAGCCCCTATTTTACTTATGCAACAGTAACCGGGTATTTCTCATAGAGACAGACATACATACGCTGCTATCTGAAAATCTATGCTAGATTGTGGAGTTAGCAGAAACAGTTTACTCATTTACATTCATTTTCACGTTTTTAAAATAGATATAAATAATACAATACAAATATATTATTTCAGCAAACTTAAATGTATTTACACCTTTATAAAAAAACTAATTTAAATATACGTACATGACTGTTTTGAAAAATATCTGTTTATGTAGATACGCACGGTAAGACATTATGTATCTACGTAAACAGATATTTTACAGTGTCCTTATATATGTACCTATAGCGTTACCTACTTACGAAAAACTACACCATCCTTTGCCTAAGTACGTTCTTTATATATCTCGCAGCCATGAAAGTAAGTCGGGAGCGTAAGTAGGGTATATATTAGCTTCTTACCTACATTAGGCGGCTAGGTCGGAAGTAAGTATGAAATACTTGCCAATATTTTGATCCGGGCGGACAAAAACGTGTCACACGCATTACGAACAAGTAGATTTCAAGGCACGTACGTCGTGAACGTGTTCCTTCGTTGCTCGCTTTACCCCATTTCCGAGGAGCAAAGTGCAATTAGGAACTTATCGCCGGAGACAGTGCGCTTATCGTCCCAGTAGCTGAGATTAAGAACTGGCTTCGTAAACATTAACAGTGCTTCGAAGTTTTATGTGGTCGGAGCGCCTGCCGGTGGAATTGGTTGCTCGTAATCGTGCGTAGAGTAGTTGGGTATAAAAGCTGCTTCTAAGTAACATCAGGTTAGTACATAGAAACAATGAACGTTTTATCTTTTCTTTTTGCTCGCTGGCTAGATGACACGTGTACAAATAGTATTCATTTATGTAGCCGCTAGTAAGTGATCCAGCGCTATAGTAATTTTAACTCCTTATTTTAAATAAATAATAAACTTGATAAGCAAAAATCAATGTAGTTTATGAAAAAATAATTTTCTCATGTGAAGACTGGTATAAAAACTGTATTACGATCCATCAAAAATTTCATCTTTGGCTTTTCGTTTCAGACTAAAACGGCACGTTTTCTATTCTTCAATTTACTTAACATAGTTTACGGTTTCAATTTCGTCACTCTCAAGTTGAACCTCAGCAAGAGCTCAGTCCCTGGCTTCCACTGTGCAAAGATATTGAGAACTTACCACTTACCGTCGCGAAGTTAGCTCGCAGGATACGTCACGCACTCGCTAACTGTTGTTGGCTTCCTCTTTATGCAGAAGTTAGCTTTAGTTTGGCTACAGCTGATAACTTGGACACAATACAATACGATGCGACCGATAAAGAACCAAGTTTTATTTGGCTAATTCGTATGAAACTAGTATCAGAGGAAAGTCTACGTATTATGATAAGTTGATAAAGTTATTTTGAAATGTACAAAAAACGTCAAAAACACTTGATATAAAGTTGTATCAGTAACTTTTGCAAGTTAATACTAATATTACTCGTACTTAGAGCTTAAAATTGCACATACTGATGTTTCTTTTTTGTCTGGCGATATTTTTCCGTCCCAACCATTCACGTCAGCTGCATAAAATTCCGGATTTGTCTCCATAAGTTATTGGCTCAGCTTATTCAGTCCACGCTCTGCTCTGTAACACTTCGACAACGCGCTTCACATACATAAGTTATCTCAATACACGTCTCTGACCCTTCCGCACTCCAAATGTGTCCTTAACAAGGCAATCTTCAAATAAGAGCACAGTTACTCGCACAGAAGACATCCCAAAGGAATCGCGGGTAACCAGTTTGAAAGGTTATGGCGAAGCGCTGGAGACGAATAAAGCAGTTAGGTTAGAGTCCGCACAAGATCTTTCCACGCGCTTCTGGTGGCAGCACTTTCAACACACATTGATCTTTTAGATTCCATGAAGATACAAAGTTCTTTCCAGTTCCAATTTTATCCGAAGATATCTTGCGCGGACTGTATGTAAGGCGTAGCACCGCATGCTCTTTCTCTTTGTGAGTTACACATGTGCTAAAGGGTCACGTACTTACATTTTATAAAGTTACTCGCCAGTCGGATTTTTCATCTCGACTCGAAGTTTAGTTCGTGAGCGAATCGGACGAGGAATTGAATTGTCGACTGTTAGGTACATACATACATAGCTAACAATCTACGGACCTATGAAGTTCATCCGTGAGAGGACATGCAGCCGGCTTCATGTCTATATACTCTGCAAACTGCAACTTGGCAGGATCTACTCATTCAGGAATTCCCGGAAACTTTCTGCGTCAATATAATAGAAGTATTCCTGAAACTATTTGTCCTGAAGCTATGTTTGTGAGGAATTAATCCTTGTTTTCTGTCTTAATCGCTTTTGCACAGTTCTGAGAAATTCACCAACATAATTAGCGCCTCAAAGAGTTTACTGACTATAGTGCAGAGGACGATAAATAAAACACTGTATATGCATCTTACATACCATAATAATAGAAAATGTGTATAATACTCATACCCTTACAAAGCTAATATTAACAAAATTATAATGAATAACAATAAACACAAAGCCCGGAAATATATTTCCTCGCCCGTAAAAATACTTTGTTTCCTTAATTTGTAATAACAATAATAAAAAGCTACATTGTGAATACAATAATTGAATAAAGCACGAGTGTGGTACAAAGGGAGACTGGTTGACTACCTGTAAAAATAAAAATAGCATGTTTAGTGACTTCAGAGACCGAGTGTAGGTACTATATATGATAAAAAAACTCTGTAATCTTTTCCTGGAACACGATTACGATTTTTTTCTAAGAAACCGTGGCATTCTAAGTATAACCTAGCATTATTTTGTAGTAATCGCATTATCAAGCTTACTTACTACAGCACAGTTCAGATTGAAAAGGAGATCTTATATCTTGAGGGTAAATTAATAAATAGAAAATAACTTACTACTAGCAAGCCGCTCCTGTGGCTTTTCTACTTCTATAGATGCGACGTGAGCTGTAGGCATCAAACCTGCAAATGTAAACATATATTTATATACATATTCATCAATATTTTTTGTGTTAGTGTTTTGCATCGATTTCCCTGTAAGTAATTGTTTCAGAAGTTAATATATGACGTTGTTTTAGATGCAGTAGGGCTGAAAATGTACCTGCTTTAAATGAATTGTGAATTGTATTAAATGAATATAAATATAAACAGCAATAAAAACACATTCAACCCACTGACTTATAAAAATATAAAACCTAGGTCACGAGATATTAAAACGATAACTCTAACCGGGAACATTAATTAACAATTCACGTTTACATTCGATTTAACTTACCTGGGTAATAAACGGTTGTTCTATTTTCTGTGTAATTCGCCGGGGGTAAGCTCAGTTCACACACAAACTCTTCTTTAGGTGTAATGACGTCATCATCATGAACAACTGCCTTTGTTTCCACGGTGTACAAGCCCCATGAATCCATGGAAATCACCGTCACGGCCTGTTTCAGAGGCTTCCTGAAATATTGCCTATATTTTATTCATCGAGTTTTGATGTCACGAAACTTGATGTCTAAATATTCTGCTTGCGAGACAACGTTTTGAATGTTTGATCGGTATAAAATGATGGAGTTTATTTTTGACGTTTTATTTTTAGCATACATTTCAGAAAATTCTTCTGAAATGTATGTTAAATATATGCAGTTTCAAGACTATGTTGATGGATTAATGATAAGATAATTTATGAAACCACAACACAGTCAGATATACTGACCTACTTGTACGTTTACATTCATCTTTCGGTGGCAGGGCGTACCCAGACTCTGAGATTTTTCACTGGCATACTACATATATCTAGTAGATATGCCAGTGAAAAATCTCAGGGTCTAGTAGTTAGTAAATTCGTATAGTAGTGGCAAAATCTCATACGAATATGAGGCAAAGGCTTTGAGCCATTATCAAGTCATATTCTGACGTAGCCGTTAGAATAAAGTTAGTATGTCAGAATACCATCGCTGTGAGGACCGTCATACCACTGTTACTTACAATAGGTACGCATTAATTTGTTTTATAAGATGGTGATGGTAAATTATTAATTAGTTAAGAATTTACATTACATAAGTTAACTTCTAGAAGGTATTATACGCTCTTTAGTTAATAATAGTAGCTTTTTAAGCTAGTTTTAGTACAATTTCAGTTAGGTAAACTTTAAAAAACATAACAAATCATACCCTTGTGAGTAGATGGTCATCACTGGCTTGGGGTAGAGGTCCTCCGCATAGCACATGAGTGTGACGAGGAACACGTACAGCTTCTCCTGCATGAAGTGGAAGCTTTTACCGCGACCTGCGGGGGTTGGAACATAATTAGGTACAATGCAGTTTGGGAGCAGTAGACGTCGTGATGTTGTTTTGTAGTTAATTTTCTACCTTAATATAAGATGTATAGTGTTAAAAATTAGGTAACATACAGACACAGATACAGACGCGGAAAGCGACTTTGCTATAAACTATGTACTGATTAATTGTTGAGTCATAATTAATATGAATTATTTATATTGCTTATAAAACCATAATAATGTAAACAGTCTGTTCTGCGTAACTAAATAAAAATGTTATCTGTTTGAAATCTTTAGTTATCCGACGCATCCCTGACTTAATTTTTTGTGACACATGTTAACGTCTACAAAGTGTTGAGTCGACTTTAGAACAAAGAATCCATTAAATATTTGTAAATGAGTGTGTAAAACTTGTAAATTTTGATTTGACTATGGCCTAAAGGTAAAACTATCCTGGTCTCTAACTATCCTAACTTACTCACTACTAATAAACAATTAACATATAATACCTACTTACATAACTAACAATTATTCTTACAACTCTATGCTGAAGTGAATTTAACTTGTAAGAATATTCATTTGAGTCTTGAACTGAAAACAACACAATATGTACAATTTTATTTTTGTTCAACGGTAGAACCCTGGCACCGCGACACAGGGAATCCTACAGCGGTTGCCAGGGACACCTACAATGTTAACAAAGGTATTAACGCAAATAAACATTATTTTATCTTTTATCTCTGCTTGTTTACCAGAAAGATGCAAAGACAAATCCTTGCAGTCGTGATCATTTTCGTTTATAACCAAATAAATACGAGTAAGTTTATTCATATATTCGAACGTCGTATGTGGTCGTAGGTATTAAAAAACTCAGTTATAGTGATGCAGAGAACCTTTACTCTTTTACCACACAATACCGTTACATTAATTAATATTGTGGAGCATGTTTCTGTGCTAGGAATATCAGAAACTTGCTATGCAGAAGGAAACTATGTTACATGACAACTTGACCTCTATCCCTTACCTAAAGTTCGACCCTTGACTCTAAACTGACGTTTCGGGTTAAACTCGAACAACATGCACCGAAATAATAAATGGTAATCGAATATTTCATCATTTATCACATCATATAAATGAGAGCACTTAGAATTATTTATGTTCATACATTTACAATAATTAATATGTTTGAAATGATATTAATAATTAACAAAATTGATTATTAAATTTGACCTTGTACATTTTATTCATTATTTAAAATATACACTTAAAATTCAATTTATTGAGACTAAACGTATTAAATTAAATATGACGAGATATTGTAATTTGTGTAGCGTATTCTATGAATATATTTCAAAGCAATACAATACTTACTCACTACTTTTAATACTTACACCATTTACTAGTTTTTTTTTTTACGTGGGATAGGTCTACGTTTGGCTACAGCCTGCCTGATGTTAAGCATTGCTGCAGCCTAGGATGTAACACGCTAACTAGTTCAACCTAACATTAACGCGTTTCCAAACATTCCAGGGTAATGAGTAAAGCAGCTTCATTACGGCGCTCAAGAAAGTTTCGCTATTGATTCAGCGTCTAAACTTACCGGAGCCTACTTATGTCTGACCTAGTTTATACTCCTCCATCTAGGCTTTGAGAATTGAATTGAACGTTTCTACTAACTCTATTGGTCTACTTTATATTAAGCTGTCGATAAGAACATACGCGTACTGATTGTGGGTTATGAGTCTTGGAACTTTTTAAGAATGGGGAATGTAATGATTTGATTTCTTTACCCATTTGTTGTTTGAAAGGAGTAATAAACAAGTCCGACGCCGTACCAAGGTACATGATGTCGGATTGGCAGTAATGAATCTTAAATGGAGTTGGGCGCGACATATGGCTAGACGAAACGACAATAGATGGAGCAAAACTGTTACAGAGTGGTGGCCAAGAACAGGCAGACGAGGAGTAGGTCGTCCGGCAGCGAGATGGGTCGACGACATTGTACGAGTCGCGGGTTCTTTATGGAAGAGGTCTGCACAAGATCGACGCAGCTGGCACATTCAAAGAGGGGCCTATGCCCAGCAGTGGGATAGAGAAGGCTGTGGATGATGATGATGATGAATAAACAAGTACAAATGAATGAATTAAATATATAGAAAACAGGCTCACGCGCGCTTGACTTTGTTACAAGTATATCGTGCATGGCTTTTGTACTAGACTAGGATTGAAATTACTTAATTAAAAAAAATAGAAAATCATACAAATTTCTAAGAAAAAAGGGAAAATATTTATAAATATCACTTTTATTTGTATTCAGTATCAATTTGATATAATTTCGCAAATGTAATGCGGACACTTAAATAATAGAGATTGATACGTATCATTAATCTAATTATTCATCACCTACAGCCCATATAAAACCAGCCTACATATACATAACGTAGCATTTTCATCGCCACCAAACGATACTAGCTATTCCCGGCACATTCGCGTCAGTTAGCAGTGAAACAGCAGTGGTTAGTGGACGTTGACAACACACCTATTAGATGCCTGACTATGACGTTTAAACCCGAAGTAAGTCTTCGTCAGGTAGGTCAAAAATAGGTCCGATACAACAAATTACAGATTTTGTGCCTTGTATCATAATCAGCAGCAAGACATAATGACTTAACAATTGCATAGAAATAAAGTAAGTAGGTATAAATAACCCATCATTAAAAAGATCAAGTTTATTGTGAACAAGACCACCATCGACTGACTTAGAAAGAATGACTTAGATTAAAGAAAAAAAATTGTATATCTAAACACCAACGACTGACTACTATTTTATAACCATGACCGCGCAATTAGCAAATTTCCTAGAATAAACGCTACGAGTACATGAACGAGTATATTGGTGCAGCAGCAACAGAGACCAGCCTAAAAATAGCCTTTCAAAATTGACCTGTTTCTTGTTAGGATTGTAAATAAATAAATAAATATTCCGGGATATTGCACACAGCGCCATCTAGCCCCGCACTAAGCAAACGCTTGTGTCGCGAGTACTAGATAACGGATAAAATACTTAAATACTTAAATTGTAATCAGGTGTCATTGTTTTATACAGTCTATACATTCGGACAATGTCGGGTACTCACTGTAAACGAGCATGGGACGTGTCCCGCGATCCTCTTCCATGAAAGTGGACACCACACACGTGTAGTTCCCACTTAGGTCCGTCGTCGGCCGCATTATCTTTATGGCACGGTGCGCCTGCAGTGGCTTCTCTGCGAATAATGGTAGGTGTTAGGACTAGAAATCATTTTAAGGTATTAAAAGTACGAGTATGAGAGTAGCTCACTCTGATGTCGAAAGTTTTCAGAACACCCTACGGTACTTTGGTACTCAAAATCTGCAAGGTCACGCGCTGGCACGTTTACGAGTTTGTATATGAGACTATCCAGTAGGTACTTAATAATACAAAACAACGATCAAATTTAAATAAAGTTTCGCTGTTATTTAAGTTAGTGAAATAAGTGAATAATTTTGTAGTCGTAACTGAAATGGACTAAATTTTAATAAAAATATTATTTACTGATTTTTTTACGTGAGTAATTATTACTAAAATACGTCAACCGAGATCAAATACTGACATAGTTATAGTTAGAAACTTGACAAAGCAAACATGCATGTTTTATGCTGTTTGAAACTTTGCAGCAATTATAATAGAGCCAAGTAGCCAGAAACTAAGTTGGAGTAAAATTTGTGTCCAACCCTCTGGAGTTGTAAAGTTAGAGGTTCGATAGCTAAAACACCATTAGTATCGCTTCGTTGGGACGCCCCCGCTGGGGGTAAACTTGCTCCCTGCAATGCAATATCAACGCAATGTGCGGTTTTTTTCCATTTTCATCTCTTGACGTGATGAGATTTTTCCATTCGGAGCGCGGAATTCGATGAGCTTTTTGTGAAATGACAGGTTTTATAAGAGCATTGATTATAATGGGTGCTGGTGTGAAGAACAAACTTTTACTTTTTTCAATATTCAAAAAGAATTTGCAAAGTAAAGGTTTTTCAATATTATTTAGGTTAATTGGTACGAAAGTAACATAAGATAACTTAAATAACCGATAATGAAAACAATACAATAAGTAAATGATGATGTGTTTTAGATGCACTTACGGTAATTCACCATCAATAGAGGCGAGTGTGAGAGTAATCATAAAAAAAAACTCGATATGAACGTTATCAAAGTGAATGGAATGAAATGTCAAACGTAAAAAAAATTTTGTCGTAATAAAAAATATAACAATGCACATTTGCTTTGGCTCATCAAAAATACACATGAGTACAAAAACGCTTAAGCAAAACGACCTACATTATACATTTTTATTACATACTGCGTACTCACTAGAAAACACTTAGCTTAATTTCATGACAAATGTTGCGCATCCACGAACCTAATGTTGCCAAAAATGTGTCGTAACATAATAATATGAACTAGGTAAGATGTGGGTGACAAATGTTAGCGCTAAAGTGTAGTCAGATATCTATATGTACATATATTTATCCAAGTGAAGCGCCCGTAGCTCAGCTAGCGGAGACAATTGCATGTTAAGCAAAGGTCGACGCGGTCAGTACTTGGATGAGTGACCGAAAAGCGGCATTCCATTTTGGCCGCTTTCGTGGGTCGGATGACATGTTAAATTAAAGGTCCCGGCTGTTTTTACGGCAGTCGTTAAGCCATATCAGAGGCCCTTAGGACGGCTTGATTACCTCTCGACACCTGAGTTGGACACTCTCATTCGATAAAAAGTGAAGATCTACTTTTTTGATTAAGCAGCTTCGCGTTTCGCTACAGCCAATCAGATGGTAAGCATTGTTACACTCTGGGGTCTAATACGCCTTAATGCATTTGAAGGTTTGTGAATTGTAGTTCGCTGGAAACACAGTTTCCGGTAAAGTGTTTTAAAGTTGTTCGTATTCACAATATATATGATAAAAAAACGCGTCATTACTAATCATGAATGCTATAATCATTTTGGCGAATCGGTTTATTTTAAACTACCAAAAATTAGATATAAAAATCAACTATAATAACGTATATCATATCTTTCAAAAATAAAGGTTCATCCATATTCATTTTTTTAATCATGCAAAAGACGTTAAATATCGGTAGAGAATATAGAATGCAAAATCATGTCAGCAAATCCTTCAGTCAGTCATCATTGTATTATCTTCAAGGATTTTCATTTCATCCCTCTCTTAGGTACTATATAATATGAATTCCATGACTATCTTACATAGATCTTCACAAAGACATAACTTTTACTGAGACTATTGTGTCGTTCGTAGATTTTGCCCAAACATATGTCAAAGTTAAGGGTCAGGGACACGATATAATATACTTCTCTTATATGTTATGTACATATGTACTCGTATCTATATATAAATGCTACGAGATCGCTACGCCATCTACGAGGATTTTGTATTCTACGACGGCTCAGTGAATAAAATAATTTCCTGTAACCGACTTCTAAAAATTAGAGATATATTAATTAGATCTGTATGTATTCGTATGTTGTCAAATATTGTTATGATTGGCATATGCTTTATAAAAAATTCAAAGAATAATTACTCCTCTCCTCGTTTCTAGTACATTTTAAATTAGATACTGAAAACCTCGAGGCTACAGCTACATAAACAAATTAAAATACAAACACGCACACTCTCTGGCAATCAAGTATAGAAGCCTTAAAATCATCAAGCCCAAATTATTAATTTATTTAAAAAAATATAATAAATAATTAACTTCAACAATATCATATACCAACGAGCACGTACTCAGTACATGCGTACATACGAGAATAAGCAGTATAAGTAGGTCGATAACCTTAATTTCTTGAAGTCAGTTGATAAAATAAATATCTTATATATTCATTGTCACGAACGAAGAAAATATTCTGGATAAGTCGGAATTGAATAGAGCCAATCCAGAAATAAACAACAACGCAGCATTGCCCTAGTTCCTAGCTCTTTGTAATACAACGCCGTTCAATTGGTTTCTTGGTATTGGAACAACCCTACGATTTCCATACCTATCTCTCGTAAAGTACATTCTATACTAGAAGAAGCTTCTTTCATTTGGTATAAAAGGAATATCAGTTTCGCCATTGGGTCTTGGCGCTAGTTTCATGCCTGATATGATCTACTATCAGTTTTTTACTAAGGCAGATAAATTGAGGCAGTAAGCTTTAGAATCTGATAGTGTTAGCAACGTTTTTGAAACAAATTGAAAATTGATCATACCGGTTAGTAGGTACATATATGTAAGTACCTACCTAAAGTTTTCCTATTGCTCATCGATAATTTCTCATTCTCTGTCACATCTCTAAAGATAATTTGGCTTCTGCTATTCAAATCGATCTTTAAAAAATGAAAACCGTATGCACTCTGTACTTTGTTCTCTGTATGTAAGTATTTGGCTTTTTTATGATATCATTTTTTGGACTATATCTTATTCTTCCCTATTAAAAAAAACCCTATTTAGTAATCAGTGTAGGTGATATTACGGACTCCCCACGAAGATATTGGTAAGCAAAGGGCCTCTTTCTTCGATGTTATTGCCCCTTATAAATCAGGTTTTATATATTGGCGTTTCCTTCCTTCCTTTGAGGCTGTACTTGAGGCAGATGATGATTTACAATTAAAGCCTCTTGACACAAGAAGGACTCGAAATTTTGCGACAAAATTATGAAAATAATACTACTTAAATTCATAGAATTAATATGTTTTTTTCTTTCTGGTTTTCATTTTAGTACAATAAAAATAAAGTACCTATTTGGTTTCATTGTTTCACAATTGCCAATTTTTGTAGTCACTTTGCCCGTTCTAACAGATTTGTCGGAATACTGTATGAACTCAAATGATTAAATATTAAATTGTGTTTATAAACAGAATACCTAAATTGATAAAATTACATGAGCCTTAGGTAAGACACGATAGCATGACAGAGCACGTCTACGTAACAGCGCTACGTTTTTTTATAGACGAACAACACGCAAGGTTATAAAACTCACCAGATATCCTATAAGTAAGGTCAACCTTGCCCTTGAGGAGGCCAATGACCTGCGGCTGCATGGGCGGGATCCACTGGTACACAAGGCCCGAGGAGCCGTTGAAGAACCACTTCACGACGAGGCCGACGACCGGCGAGTTGACCACTGCACCGTAGTCGCAGTCGAGGACCACTGACTCTGTGCCCACCTCGACTAAAGACGGGACATCGATACTCTTTATGTTTACTGCCACGCATTCTGTGGACAAAATTGTTAAATATAAATGATCTCACTCTTAAGTCGTATTTCCTCATGACTGAGGGTCGTGATTCCCCCGCAGAATCAATTCGATAAAGGAGTTCTCTTAGGCAGTTACATGCGTGGTGTGCGCCCAGTTCATTCCACGGAAGACACATGTCTTCGGATATTGTGGTCCTCAAACATACCGTTTTCTTCACAATGTTTTTCTTCACCGTTAAGCGAAACAATTAATGCTCATTGTCCTTAAAATATTATATTTCAAAGACACTTAAAGAGTAAGTACCAGTAATACGTAATTATTTTTGTAAGTATTTCCTGAGGTAAAGGTAAGTAACGGTAACGGTTGAATGTCCAAAACATATGTCTAAAATGAACGAGTTAAATAGACAAATTTTCACACTTAATTATAATAAGAAGAATAAATAATATAACAAAAAAGTTTCAAAGTATTTTTTTTACTGAATTCTCTCTCTCTTGAGTCGTATTCCTCATGACTGAGGGTCGTGACTCCCCCGCAGAAGGACTTTTCTTGGGCAGATACATCGTGGTGGGCGCCCAGGTCCTTCCACGGAAGACACATGTCCTCGGATATTATGGTCCTCAGACATGTCGGTTTCCTCACGATGTTTTCCTTCACCGTTAAGCGAGTGCAAATCCACACATAACTTGAAAATACAAGTCATTGGTGTAGGGCCGGATTCGAACCCGGGTGCGTCTGAATGAAAAGCACACACTGGAACCGCTACGCCACACTCGCTTACTGAATTACATACATCTATTGTTTATCACAATATAACTAAAGCAGGAAAAAAAATAAGAGTCGTGGTATTAACTTGCCTAATCCTAATTTGAGTAAATGAGTAGACAACAGAATAGAATTCTTTATTGCAGATTATATAACCTTACTTCGAAATAAAATCTAAGTCCGTTGCTCTGATGAAATTAAAAAGGACGAAAAGTCGCTTCAAAGTCCTTGAGGAGATTGCGTTTCGCTTTCAAATCTTAGAAGTGGTTTGGAAACTTAATGTTCATTATACTGTTGCTAGCCAGTCCAGACTATTTTATTGGACTTCGTTTGGTATTACTTTTAAACATCAAAGCCAAAGCAAAAAACGCTTGTTTTTTTGCTCTTTTCTTACTTAAGTATAATAAAGTTTAATATAATTAGGCACACATTAAAATATTGTAATTTGCTAGTAGTAAGCAACCTTTTCGTAATAAGGATTAAAAATGTATAAATCAGTCTTCAATATGTTTACGACCATTTATTTATAATTAGGCAGCCTAAAATTTTGTTCCTTAAAAAGCCTTTTTAGAATTAATCATCACAACAAACAAAAATAAGTAAAGAAATGGTGAAAAAAGGCAACTTTCTTTCCATACGCAATTCTATTTTCGTTTCATTCAATATACAAATTCCAAACAAGCAAAAGACATTTCTGGAACATCTTTGCATTTCCGTAATGGGGTGCGTTTTATCCCGTTTTATCCAGATTATCTCAATTTCTTGCTAACGATGTATCCTTTTACTCCACAATACAGATTCAATCCCTCATACGATGGAAAGACCTTTACACGAAACGACAAGGGTTCCGATACGACTGACATACGATTCATACTATATTTTATGTAATTTGTGGCACTAGAATTAAAATGTGTTGAAGTATTGATAATGTGTCCGATAAACCTGTAACCTATCCCTAAATAATGGAATTTGATACAGTATTACAATACAAGATCCCAAAAGTTACAAAAAAATACATCAAATGCCATTATAAATAAATCAAAACATGAATAATGTCGTATGTATAGGTATAAAAAAAAAAACTAAATAAAATGCACAGGGAAAAAGCTTATGGTTTTTGTATACAAGCCTACATACGTTAATAAATGCAGTAACACAATCGTTTAGCGTATCAACACAAGCAGCATTATTCGTATACTTATCGTAACCAAAGCAACGAACATACATATAATAATGTTCAGACTTTCTATCCTCTACAGCTCTATTGTATGTACAGATGAAACATATAACAACACATCGTAATCATATCGTCGTATACGAAAAAGGGATGTATGTGTAAGACAAAACAAGTAGCAGTTGCTTGGTTGCCGTCGATTGTTCCCGGCGTCGCATCGTCGTCTCTACAATCCAACAAATTGCTTGCAACATGACTGCATACAAACCAACGCGCGTAATCAAATTAAAGCAACATATTCGCTCAATTATTATTCTGTGGCAGTTCATTTTTAGCTTAATTACAGGTTACGATATGAGCGCGATGTTATAATTGCGAGTAAGGTAAATCATGTTTAAATTTATTACCGAGTTGTTGTTATGTTGAAAGCTTTATCGAAACACGTGTTGTTATATTATTTAGATTAGATTAAGTATCAAATGCATAATTTAAAAAAATACCTACACCTACTTACTATATCTCACTCGCATTCTTGCTTGTGAGGGTATCGTATCAGCTGTACTAATTAGTTATTAATGCTGTACAGTATAGAAAATACTATGTACTTACTAGATATTAGGATAGAGTGAAACGGTTTCGTAGGCTTCTAGGCCAAAGCGTTATAGACTGAGCCACGGTAATGATCAGCTAATCTAGTAAGTATAAAAAACTCTAGATTGTAATGAATGACGTCATGTTAGTACATTGTAACAAAGTACTCTTTTCTGTGAACAACTCCAATTAGGAGAATACCTGACCCTAACAGGAGTTTAACTTCGGTGCAACTTCGAATCAACCACAAAATATGCCACTCACATTTCAGTTTACTTGTGCGAATTAATCTACATTTACTTTTACTGAAAGTATTCGATTTAAACATTACGAGTATGAACACAAAAGTAAAACATTGATACAAGATGAGAAGTTAATTAAATGAAACAGATCAAATGGCTCAGATTAATGAGAAAAGTAAAGCCGCTTTATTATACGAGATTCAGATTGTATCTCTTTTGTATAATAATGTGAAACGTATTTCAGAGCTGCGGGAAAAAATAAGTTAATCTCTTTTGCGCCCATTTTGTTTGCTAAGTCGCTGAACTAGTAGGTGCCTACTGGAAATGCAATTGCACTTTTATTCTGCTTTTAGACATTAGTAGTCGCAATTTGGTGGGATTTGCATTGTTAGCTTACTTACTGCAAGTAGCTTTACATATAAAATGTAATTTTTATTAAGTTTTGTTTCAAATTCAAATTCTGATAGTCTTAACAGTAATTATGAATCAATGAAAATCCCTTGTGAATATACAATAATGTATAAGTGTAGCCACAATGAAAACAAACAATTATTTTATTGTTAAACCGTTATTGCGACAGTATCAATCTTCTAAAACGTTTTCATCGTTTCTTTAGCACCAGAATAACAAACTAACCATCCCCTGCCGCAGGAATAAATTACATGAAGGTAAGATACTTTAGGGGTTGATATAAAGATATTGTTTTGATAGTTTATCTGTCTCGATCGGTCATGAATAATGCAATGTTGTCATACCAGATATGACTACCTTTTTGCTCGCATCTGTAATAACAGTAAGGATTTGTTAAGAAAAGTAAATTTAGTAATTTTCATAAACGATGGTGAAAAAATCCATCACCTGCCTCAACCTTAATGTGCTCAAATTGCTTCAAGAAGGCAATATATTTTCTGTACATAAAATTGTTTATCTCTCGCATATATGACAAAATTTTCATTTTAAGTAAGTTAATATAGAAATGGTTTATTCACTTTTTAATTAAAAAGGCTTTTACGTACATACCTTTTATATGATCAATATGGAAAAAATGCTACAATTACTCGTTTGTTATTATATACCATACTGCGTGTAAATAACCGTAGGCTTTCAGGCGGATTGAAACCTCTCGATTGTCATTACATATCATCTGCATCGGATAGCCATTTTTGACGTAAAATAGACTTTACTTCCGTTGCGTAGGGAAGAGAATCAAATGACTCAGCCTGATGGACGGTTACGACTCGGCTTGACTTCCTGGGTTCAACTGTGGACTGTGTTCACAATGTTCACATACATGATCATTTATACTCTTGTGATATATACACAATAAAAAAGTCTGTACAAATTTGTGAGCAATCTGTAAAAACTCTGTTAAAATTAACGACAGTTACAATTAAAATTAAACAATAACAGAACTATGTAACCGTGACTTTAACTGAGGTAAAGCCATTCCGATTAATGAAATTACGTTTTGAATACGTATTTGTAAACAATCTAGTTCTTATTATTGATATAATTCATAAAATTTATGGGATTTAACAATAGTCAATCAACATTAATCAACTTGGTCAAGATATTGTACCTATATTAATATTTTTAGATTAACGTTTTTGCATTACAGTGAGCATGAAACCAAGTCGTAAATACTAGTCAACATCGAAATATTGTACCCAAATTTCCCCACAAGAAAATCTTTTCTCTATTTCTTCCAGGCCTTTTCGCAATAATCGGTCAGTAGTTTGCTATTTGCCATCCAGTGATAAATGACATCGTTCAAGAACTTGTGGCCGTTTCAACTCCAGCGATTCACATTATTTACACAATTTATCTGTCTTGTGGTCTTTATTGTAAACAGGGAAAAGACAACAAAACACTATATTCCGGTCTTCGAGGAAATAGGTGTATTGAGTGCATAAGAATAGATTAGTTCTAGAGAAGCAATGAGTTCTATCATATCACCTTAAAACACTTTGTTCTTCTTATGTCATTCAATATACTCGTATCTTTGTCTTTATTACACACCAAAATAAATGAACGATATCAAAAGGACTTAGGTTATATATGCACAAGTGGGCAGCCTTATCACCTTAAGTGATCTCTTCTAGGCTGATAGGAGGCTGAGGGATGAAATGAAAGTTACCAACTGTAGTGTCTGGAGTCAGCCCGGGCAGGTCAGTAAGGGCATCTGATAACGTCTCTCCAGCTGTTACAGATGTTTGTCATAGCTTTAACCAATACATATAATAAAGCTGAAGAGGGTAAAATATCTGTACATAGAAGATATGAGAAAAAAATGTTTGAGTATACTTTTAATCGATAATAAAACACATTTCAGTATTTTTTTATAATTTATGTCTTGTTCATAAGTTTATTTGTTTGTCTATTTATGTCCGTGTCTCTGTTTTTCTGTTTATTGCAACGCTCATAACGGCTAAACGGATCATAATGATTTTTGGTATGTAGGTAGTACGAGGTCTTAAGCGTGTCATAGGCTTTTTATCCTGAAATAATGCGCGCTAAGCCGCGGGCGTCCACTAGTAATTTATAAAATAATAAATAATTTGCATACTTATTGGTTTTATAAAATATTAAAAAGGCTTTTCAATATTTTATATAACATAGACGCAGAGACGAAGCTTAGATCACAACGTTGTACTAAAACCATGACGCGAGCTGCATATTCAAATATAGACATGTGTAGTAGGCACCTCTTTTGGAATCTATTGGGGGCATCTGTTAGTCTTCTCCATATACTACTAGATCTCTGGTTAAGCAACTCAGAACAGGAAATTGGGGATCCGTATCATTTGCCGAGAGCCCATACAACCATTCCGATTGGCTGGCAACGGTAGATGTCTGTGTTGTATTTGTTAATTTAAATTAGGAATGTTACTATAGCATTGTTCCAGAGCTGCGATTGGATAAACTTTGAGCAAGATTATTGAATCAATTTGATGGATTATGTTTAATGTTAGGTTTGTTTATACGTTTTAGCAGCATACATATACTGTAAAGTAATTAAATTCTGGTTTTTATTTTACGCTATTTGAATATTGGTTTCATAAAAAAACTAGTATCACGTGATTCAATTTTATGAGAGCCGCGTGTAGTTTTTTAACTTTTGAATTGTGAGATTATTTCTGCTTTCAGAAATTCAATCAATCAATCAATCATATATACTTTATTGTACACCAAAAAAAGAACATTATTAACATAAAGGTGGAAGGTAATCAGGGACATTGGGCGACCTTATCACTAAAGTGATCTCTTCCAGGTCTTCCAGGTAGTTTGGACAACACTAGAGGAAATCCGTAAAGCTGGCGTACTTATTACAATATTAAATAATTTCAAAAAAACACAATAACAAATATAACATTCAAAGTAACAACATACAAACATACTTACACACAAAACTACATATTACTGATATTTTAAGGAAATATACTATACATTGAAGGAAATCACACAAAAACAAAAGAAAGCAGAACATAATTCAAATAAAAAACTTGCACAAAACCAATTAACATCACAAAGTAGAAATGTAATGACTAAAAACCAAGCTCTGAAATATGGGCAAGGATTTAGCCTGCTTGATAATTATGTAAGTGTTATTATTGATGCCAGAATTTAGCTTGAATATATCTGAAGTGAAATAAGACGTACTCCGTGTCTTGCAAACAACTAACGGGCAAACTATGACCAATAATTAGATATAACTGTGGCCACATATCTGAGCTTTGGGGTCAGTATATCGCTTCGGCTTCGATCGCTATCTGCAGATGAACTAATTCGCTTTATTAGCATATCTAATCTATACCAAAAGCTTAAAGCCCTATACCAAGATCTTCTTCTTCTTATCGAATGAGAGTGGCCAACTCTGGTGTCGAGAGTTTATCAAGCCGCCCTGAGAGCCTCTTAACGACTGCTGTACTAGACAAACTGCCGGGACCTACAATTTAACGTGTCATCCGACCCATGGAAGCGCCCAGAATGGAATGTCGAGAATGAATACCAAGATCAAATTTCGCATATGTCTTTAGTTCTAGTAAAATGAAATCTGTTGAGAAGTTTCATGTTAAAATTGTGTTACTTATTAACTTAACCGATATGTTTTTTTATGAGAGATATCAGATATATTAATACTTATTTGACTACTTAAACACAATACAAAACAAGAAAACACATTTAAAAGTCGGTGCTACAACTCGCATTATCGCTGATGGCGATATCTTCCAGGCAACAGTGAGATGGAGTAGTAAATAAAACTAGTGATATAGTTTTTTTGTACATATATATGTTGTGGACCAGGTGATTAATGCGGGCATTATTTATAATGCACGAGCATTATGAATAATGTCTAGCTTTATCGAGCTAAGTGATTAATTACTATCTTAACTTCATTATTTATCACATTGCACGGTCATTATTATATTGCTACATGACAATTGGGCAATTTGATAATAAAGCTATATTTAACGCTTGTGCGAGGGCGGGGAGGGAAGTACGCATGGCATGACACGCTTTGACCAATCAGAGACCGCCATTCAGCGTGCGGCTCGTGCGGCGGTTAGGTTAGGTTATGTTATATTTTTAAGTTTTAAATGCAAATACTAGTGGATTTTTAAGGAAAAAGTCCTTGGTAATTAATCCAAATAATGAGTCTGATTATTTAAGTGGTTTAATATTTAGTTTATTTTAAGTTAAATGACACAATAACAATAATAAAATAGTAATTAAATTATGTTTGTATTACTCTGCCCAAAAGGTGATGGACAATATGTATAATGCCCGGTCAATTTTATTATTTGAATAATTATTATCAAACTGCACTCTCATATTGCGCATTTTTCATAATGACCGGGCACTATGTATACTGCCCAATTTATCACTTGGTCCATAACATATACATAACACTTTTATAATAAATAAATAAAATAAATAAATAAATATTCCAGGACATTGCACACAGCGCCATCTAGCCCCACACTAAGCAAACGCTTGTTTCGTGGGTACTAGATAACGGATATAATACTTATATACTTTTTCTTTTGTAAATACATACTTATTATACATACAAACGACCAGACTCAACACAAGTAATTATAAATTTTAAAATGCATAAATACTTGTGTCACTCGGGAATCGAACCCGCAACCCCTAAATTAGAAGGCAGAGCCACTACCAACTAAACTAACAGGCCAGTCCAATAATAACCGTTTATAGTTTTAATCCACTCATTAAACCATTCTAATTACACCCTTAATGTCATCTATAAGCAGTTCTACATAGTACCTCCCTATTATGTCATCTATGAGTGGTGATAGCACTTTATATGTCAGCTATATCCAGTTCTCCATAGCTAACCTTATTAAGATCGATTCAATATTTGCTCAGCGGAACGAGCAAGCACGGGACGGCGGTTACAGTGGCAAATAAAATAGATCAGAAAAGTAATTACTTTTCCCATGACTTTCTTTCTTAGTTGTACTTGCATGATTTTATCACACTGCTAATATAGAGAACTTATGTAATTCTTTCCTAAAGTGACGTAATAATAAACTGGTCAGCATAAAATATGCACATGATGCATCAATAAAACAGAGATGTCAAATATAATTAATACATAAATAAATATTTTAGGACATATCACAGCGCCATCTAGCCCCATACTAAGCTTACGCTTGTATCTTGGGTACTAGATAGCGGATATAATACATATGTATATACTTTTTTTTGTAAATACACACTTATTATACATAGAAACGACCAGGCTCAACACAAGTAATAACAAATTTTAATATGCATAATTACTTTTGTTATGCGGGAATCGAACCCGCATCCCTAGATTATAAGGCAGTGCCACTACCAACTTAGCTAACAGAGCAGTCAATTAATTGTAACACCTCTTTCCCAGGATGTGCGATTCGGAATCATTTGCAAAAACAAAAGCGCAACTGCCGAAATGTTTCAACAAACGCTAATCCAAACATAATATTCGGCTGGTATTTTTATATTTCCTGTTAGGTCGCCGCGGTTATTATCTATCACGCTAATTGGCAGTTTTACCGGCTCTGTACAGATATAGTATTGCTGCCAGTAATTGGGACTATTGTGCTTTTAGTACTGTCAGAATTATGCTGCCGTCGAATCGGTTATAAATTCGGCAAATAGTTAGCAACGAGCTACATTGATCGCGAGCCAATTCAATTTGGCCAAATTTTTCGATACATAACAATAAGTAAACAAAGAAAATTGCTAATATTATCTGTGTTTGTCCCTACTCGTATAACTATTAAGTAGCAGTTCTTGTAGGTCGGATGACACGTTAAATTGTAGGTCCCGGCTGTTTGTCCAGTACGCAGTCGTTAAGCCATGTCAGAGGCCCATAGGGTGGCTTGATAAACTCTCGACACCAGAGTTGGCCACTCTCATTCGATAAGAGGAAGAAGCTGTACTCGCATTGAAGACGTTATACTATAGTTTACGCAATCACGTACATTATATTTCTTTCATTATTTTTTTTATAAAAGAAAAAAAAAGCTTTTCAAACTAAAATAACCTTATCTTGATATAATTAATGATCAGAGATGATTTAACTATCGACACTAAATTATACCAATCTCATACTCATCTTACATGCTTAGTTTAGTTTTTAAACAAATCTAAAGACAGGTGAATTTGCATAGATAATCTAAAATCTAAAAGCTTTCCAGCACGAAGTTTCAACTCAGCTTTCAGTAGCTAAAAGCCTTATTACCATTCATTGTAGTATCCTGAACTAATAAGGCTTTATATTCTGGCTGCTGAGGCAAGAAAACGAAACCATTTTCGTGCTACGTTCGTTTCTCTTTAGGAGAAACTCTTTCGAGTCAGATATAATTCTGATTAGTTTGCTAAGTGACAATAGGTACTCGTGTTTCAAGAATTTAACTGTATTTATGATTAAACGAACTTGCAAAGTGAAGTACGATCAATATTATGTATAATAAGTACATAATGTATTTACAAAAAAAGTATATAAGTATTTTATCCGTCATCTAGTACCCACGACACAAGCGTTTGCTTAGTATGGGGCTAGATGGCGCTGTGTGCAATGTCCTGGAATATTTATTTAATTATTATATGATTAAGTTTCATGCGAATATATTTCGTGCAATGTTGCCTGTAAGATAAAAGTACTATCAAGTAAGCAAAGTAATAAGTATTATATCTGAAGCATGATATTTACGAAATATATATTAAGGCATAATTAATTAAGTTTATTATAATCTGAAAATTGTAGTCTTGAAAATGAGAACATAGGAAACAAACAATATATAATATTTAGCGTTTATCTGTGGATCTGCCTAACGATGACATTGTCTCTTCTCATTGGGTGGACCACAACCCAATGTGGTTTTGTTGTTTGTTTGAAATGTGAATTAATTGAGATGGTTCTTCCAATTGTTGCCGTTTTTGTAACTGTTATTAAATTTATCTATGTCTTTTTTGTGTAAAATAACTATATAAAAACACATCGATTATAGGCGTTTTGTGTAATCATTTCCACAAAAAAATTAGAGTCAGAATGATGCTCATAATTAATTTGTAAAGCTTCGCGGCATTGCTCGTTGTGTTAATCCAAATCTAAAGTCATATAAATGTATCTTTATACCGAAATTCAATTCATTTTCTGATCAGTTATTTTAGTGAGAAAAAGATAAAAAATTAAAAATAATAAGTATAAAGTAAAATTAAAAAAAAAATATCATGACTACATTATTAATTCACAAATTTTCACGTTTATGATATGTGTGTGATGACATACAAATATATACCTACTCGTACCTATTTTTCGTCGGGATCAATTATTTTCTTGGTTTATGCTCTGATTTTCTTTTTGTTGCCCAGTTCCAAGAAAAACCAAATGACAAAACATTTCCACAAAAAATATATCATGTTTCTGGAATCATCACAATATTATTTAACTTGAGAAGGTTATTTTTTAAATACATAGATTATTTACATTCGATAGCTCGAGATAAAAAAATTGTATACACACATTATTACGCTGGAAACATTGTGTATGTAGTGAAAACTGTTTCTTTTTATCCACATAAAGTTAGGTTTAAGATAAAATTTGATTGTAATGCATACTAATATTGATATAAATAAATAATAATATATAAATGGTATCCTAGATATTTAAGTTTGGTTTCTAATTAAATAAATATTAATAATAAAATTCTACAAAAAAAGACAAGACATGATAGGGACAAGGTTTCTAATATAAGGTACACGATAGGTACCATAAGTTTTTGCTTACTAAACAAATTCATTTGTTTAAAATAATAATATGTAAATGTTTGATGTAACTTTTGCATAACCTTTTATAGTGGACCACCAAGAAATTACGTTCTTAAGTTTTTACAAATTTACGAACAAAATGTTTAGGTTCCTTATTGGTTGTCTCATTTGAGGCACTATTTGAATGCAAAAGAGAATTTCGTAACGATTTAAAAAAAATACGCTGTAATAGGTACTACATTTTTCGATTAATCGGTAAATACCTTAATATCGCGATGTGGATTTGGATATGTGGATGGTACAAAGATATAAGTTAAATAATTAAAATAATAAAGCCGAAGCTCGTGTGTAATATTATTGTTAATGTTAACTTTTACTAACAGCGGTTATAGATTAAATATGTTATTAATAAATACGTTTCGCTCAGTTGAATGTTTTCAAATTTATAGGGCGACAGACTAATTTCAACTTGAGTACGAGTAAATAACAATGAAGCGAGGCGAACGGAAGTGAGAGCCGTAATCAAACGGTACGACGAGAAAATTACACACGAGTCCAGCACGCTACATAAGCAAAATACAATATTTATATGAAAATATCGATACCAACTCGAACACAGTATGAGGAGCACGAACTGCGTTGAATAATCCATTTCTAGAACATGTCAACGTGCACAAGTCAGTACGCAATACGTACGAAACGTACGAGAATACGTAACTCGCGTATCACGTGAGTGCGGGCGTACCCGCCACTTTCAGCATACGTAGCCAGACTGAAACTTTGGCCAGTACTTTGGCAAATCTCGGGAGCGAGCGCATGCGTCCGGAATGCCTGTTGAGTTACTTTATAAGTTACTTACGATGCAGGAGTTACTTAGGACCGCTAATGACAGATAATTATCATAATTATAGCGGCTAATGGATAAAGTTGCGGCTGTTTGGAGCGAAACTACTAATAAAGTCTACACGGAACTGCGCCGAAAGCTGAAGTACGTGGCGAGTTGATGTTATCCAGTACCTGGTTGAATTTACACACTAGTGTGTTACATACTAGTAAAGTTTGTATTTGGGTCTGATTATTTTTTATTCACGTCTTAACAGTGATCGATCATCATGATTTTTAGATTAGAGATAACCTATTATTTCACTCTTAAAAACATATAATTTCGAGAGTGATTTGATTCATTTATTTTCTAGTAGTAGAGTATGTAATTTAGTAAACAGTACCATTTAATTGTAATAAAGAGAGTTTCTAGATACCAATCCAATGATTCCCAAGACATTTTAGATTGATTCAAAGCGTTTTGTGGAAAAACCAAGAATTCAAAAAAAAACCATGATTCGAGAAAAAAACACATTGGTATTGTTACTAATACTAATTATAATTTTTTTCAGATTTCATATAAGATAATTGATTTTTCTCAAGTTTTACAAGAATTGGTTTCAAAACACTAGCCTCGTATTTATTCATCAAAATTGAATCTGAATCACTTAAAATTATTCAGAAAACTAAGATTTATGAATAAAAGGTGTTATTGTTTTAAAAAGTGTTAAAATTTTACCACTCTACAATATTAGTTCCCCACCATAATTATATATAGATAATAATAACTCGCTAAAATATATAATATATAAATATATAATACGACTCCAATATTTACTTCTTACTTTCTTCGTTATACATATTCTTTGAAGATATCTTTTAAAAAGACATGATAATAGGTACCCCGATACTTCGATAGATAGCAACTCAGCATTGAAATTCGTATTTCCAGGATTGAATGATCACGGTTCCGGTAAACCAACAAATAATTGAAACTACAGAAACGTAACTGAGCAAAAAATAATTCCACGAGATGGTCAACTGCGGTTAACTAGCCAGGCTTACCTTACTACTATTATAGAAAAGTAACTCCTTACAACTGTTGCGTCGAAACTGTTTCCACATTTCGTATCTCTCCCACACACCAATCGAACACAAAGTTACAGTTATTTATAAAGGTGCAGTCTCCCGTGTGTTATTTCTATCCAAACTGTTGTATAGTAAGACTCAAAAACGAAGAACAATGGTTTATGTCTTAAATCATAGGTATCTAAAGAAACATCTTGCCTCTTTCTCGGAGACCTTTGTTAAGATACCAACGATTTCAGATATACATAGATAGATACACTCTTTTTTGTTGACACATATTTAAAAACGAACAGTACATAAAACAAATTATTATCTTAACTAGTGCCACAAGCGATATAAACCATCAGTCTATCTTTCTTAGTTTTAACTCTTACTATACAACGGTTTGTATGGAAATAACGAACGGGCGACTGCCCCTTGATAAATAACTGTGGCTTTCTGTTCGATTGTTGTGTGGAATGTGGAACACGCAATGTGGAAACAGTTTCGGCTCGAAATTTGTAAGGAGTTACATTTCTATAATAACAAATTATTCGTAGCGATGAACCAATGCTATTGAATCGTGGCAGGTATTTTTCTATTCTAAAAGTAGGGTCTTTTGTGGCGCTCAGCCAAATACCATACAATTATTACGAAAGCACAAAGGATAATATTGATTATGGTCAGATAAGCATGGGATCTAGGGCAAAATGGTGAGTTAGTGAAGCCTTTAGGTAATTATTATATTTTTTTGTATTATACGAGTACATACTTGTGTTACTGTACATTGAAATACTTAATACATTAGGTTATGAAAAAAGTGATATAATATATATTTATTAAAATTAGATTAATTTATTTTTTGTTTAGGTATTTTGGTAAAAAGACTATCGCTTGTGATAGGCATTTATAAAATTTTCTTTATTTCAAGTGGCAGTAAACCTAACTTATACTTTATTTTTATGTAGTTAATTTAAATTAACTCATTCAATGAAATATCAATAAATTCCCAAAAAGTGTTACGCACTACAGCTTGCGCATTCAAATTGTTAGATGTAAAATATTACTTCTATATGATGTCACTAAAATATCATACGACCATTCATTCCAAATTAAGACACATAAATAAAAAACAAGATTCCAAACAATTCGACTTCCACAGAAACCATTAAATTTATTCACTATTAATTTATTCACTGAAAATAAATCTAGATTTTTTACACGAAGTTTAAATAGAAAGTTTTGTTTTTGACTGCTTTAAATTAAACGTCAAATGTAAAAGCTTTTCTATTAAGACCAGTCTTACTTAATTCAGCCGCAGCTTTCAATAAAAACAAGTAAAACATAAGTTAATCTCCATACTATTCTATTACAAAAAATACGCTTAGTAAGTATTTCAAATTGACTAGGCTTGTACTAGGTTACATGAAAAAGAAGAGATTAACTAACAAAGCTTAATCTACTTTTGCGCTTAAGTGCTATTGTGAAATCAAAATGTAGAGCCAGGACTTTGACTACATATGCATATAAATATGTATATACGTATACATCGGCGTAAAAACAACAACAACTTAAAAATTAAATAATATTTGTTCTACAACAGCACTGAAAAAAATGTGCTGTCTAAAATTAGCTCTAAATTAGCACTGTAAAAAACAAAAAACTTATTTTTATTAATCAACTGTATACCGTTTTTTTCAGTTTATTCAATGTCTATAAAAGCATAACCATATTTCCCTTTAAGCCTGTAAAGGCCGAGAGCTGGTGAAACAAGCATTTTTTCTTGCCAATACAATCCGGCCGAGCCCCGTCGTTGGTGCCCAGCCAATTCTAATAAACCCTATCTATGCAGAAAATAAATTGCTATGTATCAAGACAATTGCTTCTGAGAGCATAAAGACTGCAATGAAATTTAATAATAGTATCCTTTTGGACGCAATTTTATGGGCGTTATAAGTGTTCTCACGCATAAACTGCTTGTTTTTGGGACTTAATGGCCTTAATAAGCATTGATATCGTGTCTGTTTCCTGGATACACTGTGTGTATTGTATGTGTCATGAACATATTGTGTCTGTTTCCTGGAGACACTGTGTGTATTGTATGTGTCATGAACATATTGTTGTTGCAATAGCCAAACCTACTAAGAAGTTGTGAAATAGTTAAGTATAAAGATAGCTACATATTTTTTGGTATTACGAATTTTCCAGCATTTCAATAAGTTTTCACTTTTTACAAATATCAGCAGCAAAAAAATCGTAAACTCAGATCGACCCGAGGCAGGTAATTACGTGACCCCAAAGGTTCTCGCAAGAAGGTTTTCGATCCAAATTTCCCTGCTCGTCATCATCTTACGCTTTTTACGAATGAAAAAATATAATACCCACTTATAGTAATGGACACGAGAAAGTTGAATTTCGATTCGTTTCTTTTTAATATTTGAAGAGGTTCGATACCGGCCGGTGGCCGACCCCGGGCCTTATTCAGGGCTGAAATACAACCTCCTTCGCGACCGCCCTAACTTCGGAATAATTTCGCCTCTGAAATATAATACCTAGTGCCACTTTGATTATAAAATTGTTCCCTAGCGTGCCTTGCAAATTCGGAGATCCATTTTCAAAAGCATTTTTTGTCAAAGCGAGATGGAATAAAACATAGAAACGGGATATGCGAATAGGTGAGAAGGTTGCTTAGTGATTTCTTGGAAGATTTCAAATAAGTTACACAAATTTAGACTATGTTTCTTAAATCTATATTTTGGACACTTAATCTTTAAAAATAAATACCTATTGTGATAATTGACGCAAGTAGCATATTTAAATACTATATTTTGTCCGCTCTAACTAAATTTTCTTTTAGAACGCCCTATAATTTCATAGTAATACAAAAGCATTCCTATCAATAATTACAACTATTGAACTTCACTACATCTCATTCACGCTTCACAAAGCTTCTAGCTGCAGCTGAATTCAGGTGCTTTTGAATGCCAAAGAAAAACAGAAGTCGCTCCGCTTCCCAGTTCTTGTTTGATTAACAATTTTGCCAACCCTGGGCATACTGAGAAGTTTACTTTTTAATAATGAAATGCAATACGAGTGGTAGTTCAATAAACGGTGGCCGCAATTTATGAGCGCATTAGAATGACTGACTGCGGTCAATGGCTGGAATACTCACCACCTACCCTAACTCCTACCTACTCTCTACGTTAACACTCTTAACCACCTACTGCCCTACAACCCTAGCCCTACCGATACCTACACAGACAATATATACACAGATAGATAAGTGCAGGATGCCAGGTGCCACGAGACCTAAGACACCCAGCGGAAGGGGGAAGGACAGAAGGAAGGAAATGATTTTCCCACCACCCTGTGCACAGGCTCATACACAGGATCACTTACGGTGACGGCGAGGGAGTCTTGGCCGTGGTGGGAGGACTGGGAAGGGTTCGTAGCGCCCTTCCAGTGGGAGTGGTGCTGGACGGGCCGATGACCCGTAGCTCCTTGACTTGCTGACGGAGAACCTCTGGAGCAGGTCCGTGTGGCCGGCTTCCTCCTCCTGGTGTGGTTCCTCTCGTCGACCTCGTGATGACTCTCCACCCTCTTCTTAGTCGAGTGTGCGCCTCTGGAACAGGTCCGTGCAGCCGGCTTCCTCTTCCTGATGTGGCTACCACGACGACTCTCTGCTGCTCTGGTACTGACACTCTTGACTACCTCTAACTGACTAGTAGCAGAACTTTTACTAGCAACTACTACTTATAAATCTACTGGGACTGTGGGATGTGAATTGAAACAATACTTTCTCTTGTAATAATCAACCGTGAACTCTCAATCATAACAACCTTTATTTCTAACAATCTTCATCTTATATACAAATATTACTGGCGAATCAGCACCTCATCTGCCGCGGAATGTAGGACGCTGGCGAAGCTGAACGTGATCTGATGTTGCAACCAATGTTTGTTTAAACATCCTGCCGCCTCGGAAGATGAGCAGGACTGGGCTGGTGTTGCGACTCATCTGGTACCCCTCGTAACACTTGTAGCTCGTACTCGATGTCGAGAGGTTTCCTCTTCTTCTTCTGTGGATGTTTGACAGTCACGCTGCTCCTCGTGTTTTCTGCGCTGGTGCTCTGAAGCCCTGGTGATGTTTCTCTGGGAACGGCGTCTTCTTTGACGGCTGGCAATTGCTCTTGCGGTGAGGTCGTAGAACGCCTTCTCTTCAATTTCCGGTACCCTTTTAACCCCAAGAAGTACAAGAAAGCTATTACTATAATACTGACTACTGACGATATAAAGCTAGTAACATAGGTATGGTCAGTAATCTGTTTCCAGACTGTGTTGTGTAATGTTTGCTGTAACATAATCTCCTTACCTAACAAACTGTGAAACTTATCGCTAGACATATCTACTACTGTATCTTCTGTGATATTAAACGACCTACCTATGTAGCTTGAGTTATAAACTACAAAGTCGACCGGTTTTATAAATGACGCTACAATTTCAGTAGTTACTAGTCTTTGAGCATTTAAAATATGAGTGGCTGTTTTAATTATGCAGTTCTCTGCGATTTGTAACACACCAACGTTTTGTAATATGAACTCCTCTCTTTGACCGTCGCAAATTACCGATGCTGTAATCCGATCTCTTACTATAAACAACCACGTGTTTTTTATAAACAGCTGTTTCCATACTATATGATTAGTCATGTGGAATGACGTAGTCAGACATTCCTTCTGTGTTTTGTTTGTAAAAATTTGATTAACAATGCAATTATTGTCATGTAATTGCATGTTCTTCACAGCTATCGGAAAACAAATGAAATGTATGGAAATTCTCAAACAGTTTTTAAATTCGTCTTGATTTAAATCAAAATATAATTCATTATTGTAATCTACCCCTATGTAAGGTCTGGACACATCGATATTCACAAACGTATTATTATTTGTTTTCTTCGGGACTGGAGTGACGTATACTAAAGTGTATTTTGCTATTTCTTCGATAGGAAAATAGCCATATACTTGTATGTGTGTAGAATTTTCTTTTAACTTTGTGTCCATTAACAACTTTTGCACAATTCGCAAATTCGACGGCAATTTCTGATTTGCTGCCTTGATAATATCAGTAACATTACTAGGTGATAATATACTGTATAACGTTGCTTTTGCTAAGTAGATCTCTAATAACCCTGAATAATGACTCATAATCTCTTCGACATAATTGATTGCTAGCAAATATGTTTGCATAATGTAAATATTTGCTTTATTTATGTCTACCTTGGCGTACCAATGATCCTTTTCATTCAAGTAATTAATGATTAGGTTAAGTTTCGTATTGAATTTATTCAGTTTACTAAGTACTCTGATTTCAGTATCATTTAAATGCGCTAGTGCGGACACCATAAATTTAGTTTGATGATTTGCTGCTTCGATTAACTTCTCTTGATTCTCATTTAGTGAATTGATATCTCGGTATACCTCATCATTTACTCCGAATACTGACGTCAAAAGCTGACCTAGTAAACCTCGCTTCTTTCGGTTATGACTTCCGCTTACTAAAAATTCTTTGGTTTTTGAAAATCGTTGTTCGTGTTCTTGCAAGTGATGATAAAATTCTCTGCAGTTCATTTCTTCTGTTAATCCTTCTACCCTGTTACATAACTCTTGAAATCTCTGTGTTACCTTGCTAATGCCTGTCATATCTTGCTCTAGACGACTTCTTTCAAAACATGTCTCGATTCGGAACACTCCACGATCTATACCGGCTGTTCCGACTTGCTCTACATACAGTCCGGGTGGAACTTCCTTCATAGTGTACGACGCTAACCCTGTTCCGAACATTTGCAACAACAGCAAACACGAAAACAATAACTGAGATATATGTTGGAATCTCGTTGCTTTTTTTCGTTTACTCGAGGCCTCTGGATGATTATGCGTGATTCTAGTTACGTTTGCATTCGTTGTTTGTACTATTTGATTTCTGTCCGCGACTTCTTCCCGTACTGGTAATGGTATCAGCGTGTGAACTGATCTTTTTACTATTGTTCCCCCTGCTTTCCGAAGTGATACTACTCTAGCTAAATTATCTTTGCCTTCATGAACTTCAATTATCTCCGCTAACGGCCACTGGCTCGGACTTTGATTGTCGTCTTTGACTAACACTATCGAGCCCGTTTTAATGTTATCTTTGCTTGTTTTCCACTTATAACGCTGCTGTAACTGATGCAAGTAATCTCTAGACCAACTCTTCCAATACTCCCTTCTCATCTTTTGCACCTGTTTCCATCTGCTTGAAAGTGACATCTCAATATTTTCTAATGGATCGGGCACTTTTACTGCCTCTCTACCAGTCAAAAAATGACTTGGAGTCAATACTACTTCACCACTCAACTCTTCGCTTACTGCACACAACGGCCTTGAGTTCATACATGCTTCAATTTGTTGTAATAAAGTCGTCAACTCTTCATACGTTAAAGTCTGTTCTCCTATTACTCTTCTTAAGTGATATTTCATAGACTTTACTCCTGCTTCCCATATTCCACCAAAATGTGGGGATGAAGGTGGCGTGAAATGCCATTTTATACCCATATTTGTTACTGCATTTCTAGCAATATCTTCTTTTATAATCTTCGAAACTTCTCGATTTATTAAATTCGCTGCTCCTACAAAATTCGTACCATTATCACTATACAAGTGTGATACAGGTCCTCTTCGTGCTACAAATCTTCTTAATGCTGCGAGGAACGACTCTGTTGACAAGTCTCCCACTAATTCCAAATGTACTGCCTTCACCGAGAGACACACAAACACCGCTATGTAACCCTTGAAGGATCTATTACCTCTGCCTTTTGCTGCTCTCACTTGGATAGGTCCTGCATAATCCACACCTGTATGACTGAACGGGAACGATTGCGTAACTCGTGGTTTTGGTAAATCCCCCATTTTCTGTGATAACGAAGTTGCTTTGTACCTTATACATCTGACACACTCATTAATTTGCTTTTAGATCATCTTCTTCCCTCCAAGGATCCAATATTTCTGTCGAATATACGCCAAAGTTTGATTGTTATTACCATGAAGCATCTTCAAGTGAGCGTCTTGTATAATCATTAGCGATATGCGATGTTTATATGGCAACACTATTGGATGTTTTTGATTGTATGGTAACTCTGAGTTCTGCAACCTTCCTCCGACCCGTATCAGTCCTTCTGCATCGATAAATGGGTCTAAACTTGCTAAACGACTCGACTTACTCAACTGTCGTCCCTTCAGCAGTAGTTTATATTCATCCTCAAACGCATTCAATTGCGCTTGCTTGAGTATACAAGAGGCTGTACTCATTATTTCTTCACAGCTTAACGGCTGTCCCCTATACTGTTTATTCTTCATTCTGCGACAGTATGCTAATACTCGTATCATTCTTTGAAAACTTGAAAATCTTTCCCACGCGTTACTCTGCGGTTCGAGATTGACGGTGACAAGACTTATTTTCTTAAGCTCTTCACCTTGACCTCAGGAATTGATTTTGTTACTGGAATGTTATTTTGAACCAACCACTGTGGACCATTCCACCATAACGATATATTTTCAAGACTGCTTGGTGATACTCCTCTTGAAATTATGTCTGCTGGGTTCTGGGCCGATACTACATGATTCCACTGGGCTTTTGGTAACAATTTCTGAATTTCTGATACTCTATTTGCCACAAAAGTTTTCCATCTCTCCGCTTCACCTCTTATCCAACCAAGTGCAATCATAGAATCCGTCCAACAAAACACTTCTAGGTTTGTAAATCCCATGGCTTCTATTACTCTGTCCATCAGCTGTACGAGTAAGACTGCTGCGCACAACTCCAACCTCGGAAGAGTTACCTTGTGTTTTTTAGGTGCTACTTTGGATTTAGCTTGTAATAACGTCACTCTGTACGTCATATCGACCTGTGTCTTACAGTACACAACAGCTCCATACGCTTTCTCCGAAGCGTCACAAAACCCATGCAACTCCACTCTTTGTGTCGACGTAAAATTACACCATCTCGGAATGGAAATCTTCTCAATTGATTTCAACTGATCTTGAATCTCTAGCCATCTTCTTTTTATCGATTCATCTACTGGTTGATCCCACTCACTGCCGTTGGTCCAAAGTTCTTGGATCATCAACTTCATGTTTATTACAATCGGCGCCAACCAGCCTAACGGATCAAATAATTTTGCGACTTCACTCAATAAATATCGCTTTGTCGGCTTGTCACTTCTATTGACCGTAACTTGAAACCGAAATGTATCGTCTGACGGCGACCAAATGACACCTAAGGATTTCCTTGTTTCATCCAAAGGTATTTTCATCATCGTTTCATCTTTATTCTCTTCTGGAATGCATTCTAAAAGTTCCACGCTGTTTGAAGACCACTTTCTTAAATTAAATCCGCCTTTCTTTAACATTTTTATTAGTTCTACCTGTAGTTCTCTTGCTTGCTCCAACGTATCGTGTCCTGACAATATGTCATCCACATAAAAATCTCGTAACGCCACCCTGCTAGCTACTGGATGATTCTCCATCTCGTCCACAGCTAATTGTTGAAGCGTTTTTACTGCTAAGTACGGTGCTGACGCTGTCCCATACGTCACTGTTGTTAATACATATTCATCAATATGATGCTTTGGTGACTCTCGCCATAATATTCTCTGATAATCATAGTCCTTCTCATGTACTTTAATAAATCGGTACATTTTCTCTATATCCGCCATAAATACTATTCGATGTCTTCTCCACCGCAACAGTATAGTTGCTAACTCTTGCTGTAACCGTGGACCTTTGTACATATTATCATTTAAACTGCAGTCTGTTCTCGACGCCTTGCTTGACGCATCAAAAACAACTCTTAACTTCGTTGTGAGTGAGTTTTCATTAATAACCGGCTGATGTGGTATGTAATATTTTCCTTGATACCTCTCACTTCCAGTTACCTTCTTCATGTGACCCATTTTCAGATACTCATTCAAAAACTCTTGATATCTCGCTCGTAACTGCACATCCTTATCTAACTTCTTCTCTAGCGATAGCAATCTTGCCACAGCTTTCCTTCTAGGCTCTCCATACTCTATTTCAGACCTCCTTAGCGGTAATCGAACTGTGTACGTGCCATCTGACCCTCTCGTTGTAGTTCTTTTATAATACTCTTCACAGAGACGGTCCTCCGTACTCATCGGACTTTCATTCGTTACCTCTTCAAGCTCCCAAAATCTTTGCAACTGCTGAACTTCCTCAGCTCTCGTAGTATAACTCAAAACTTTCACTTGCTTGACAGGGATATTTGTACTACACGCACCATAAATTATCCAGCCAAATCTAGTTCTCTGTGTGATCACGCCGTCCTGAACTTCTTCTATTTGTCCCTGCTGAATCCTTGCGCACTCCTTTGCTCCAAGCATAATGTCGATATCCCCTCTCTTATAATACAAGTCGTCCGCCAACAACTTGCTTTCTAAGCATTCTGATTTTAGCTGAGGTACATCGGTACTCGGCAGTGGACTCGTTATTTTCGGTAGTACCATAAACTCTACAGGTAACTTAAACCCGTCCGGCAACCTTGGTTCTAATGCAAACTGGACTGCATAGCGGGAGGTACGAATACCCCCACCACCGATCCCACTCACCTCGGCCTTGATCTTTGCCCGAGGAAACGCCAATTTCTGTGCTACATCTTCTGTGCAAAACGCCGCCTCCGAACCTGGGTCGCAAAGTGCTCGTAACGTATACCATATACCATCCTTGCTTTGGACTCTCACCAACGCAGTTGCCAATAATGTAACCTCACTGGACAAACTCGTTACGACGTTAGATGTCAGTTTCTTGCTACCAGACTCATAATTTTTACTAACTAGAGGTCTACTATTTGTTGGTTTCGGCTGTATTTGCTGCCCGCAGTGCACTAACGTATGGTGGCCATATTTCCCACATATCCCGCAGCTTTTCGAACTTCCACAGCCTTCCGATTTTTCATGGGTCAAACACACCTTACATAACTTTCTAACATTAGCCTCTTTATTACGCTCTAGTGCAGTCAGCGCCTTAAACTGCCCACATCGATAAATATCGTGACCTCGTGATTTGCAGTACCACCGTCTCGATTGATTGTTGCTTAATCTGTGGCACATGACTAAACTGCTTCCGTGGCATAAATTCTTTATTACTCGTGCCGCTACCAGATGCCTCCAAACACATAAATCTCTTCTCTAAAAATGATAACATATCTTGTAATTTTGGTATCTTTTTCGGCTGCATAACATATTGTTCAAACTTCTCGTTGGTATCATAGTCCCATTTTACACAAATTATCCTAGTTAACCAGGGATCCCACGTACTGACATTTAATCCCAGTGATTCCAATGCTCGCAAACTCTCTTTAATTACGTCATGTAGCGTCTTCAAACTTGCTGCGTCAGCTCTTTCTACTCTCCGAACGTTTAATATATTATCAATGTGGCGGTAAATTAAGATTCGTTCATTCTGATACCGATCCAATAATAACGTCCACGCCGTGTCATAATGCGCATCGCACACATTTAAATGACTTATAATTTTTATTGCTTCGCCTTTCACGTAAGATTTCAGATACTGCATTTTCTCAACGTTCGTAAGTTTTTTGTTGTTATGGATTAATTGTGTAAATAAATCGCAAAACGCTGGCCATAACTCATAATTCCCACTAAAATAAGGTATTGATAATTTCGGTAAATTAATCGTGCTATTAGATGGCGTCACCTTATTTGTGCTTGCACCGCTGTCATCAATTTTCTTACACAATTTATAAACAACTGACTCAGTGTCTGCCCTCAATAACTGCATTTCGTCGTAATGCTCCGGTTGCAACTCATCATTTTCTATTAAGGACATAAACTCGAGGTCGATGTCGCGCCACATATTGGATATCGCAGTATGTGAAGTCTGGTAATGGAACGCTCCGAGACTTTCATCTTGAAGTTCTTCTTTTGTCCTCTGCAATTTATTGCGAAGCGCAGCTATCTGGTACCTGTATTTGTTTAATTTATTTGATCTTTCACTCTGCTTGAAGACTTGCGAGCTGCATCCTTGCTGACTCGCGTCCGAATCACAGTCAGTGAACTCTTCAAGGTGGTCAATAATACCGTTGTATGACTTCTGCGCTGCTTGAAATTTCACTGCGTTCGTATACCATGGCTCGTCTTCGAGTTGCTCGTGTGCGCTTTTGATGGCGGCAAACAACTCCTCCACTTGCTTTCGTTTTTCGCACACGTATTGTGATGTCTTCCTCTTTTTGGAGTCTTTGCTGATGTTGGTACATAATCGCACGAACCGATCGATGTTCTCGTTCTGAACTTCCAGCAATCGCCGTGCCTCCATTTTCACGTACTACTTGTCTTCTCTCTTCTTTCTTCGGTCTTCTTTCTTGATGCCCTAGCCTACCCCTAACAGCTATAACTACACTTGACTGTGATCTTGTCCTCGAGACGGTATATGCGACTTCTCAAAGTATCGGTGATTCCCGCTTGTGGGAGGCCAACCCCCGATCCGCTACCGTCTGAAAAACAGTCAAGCGACGTCTGTACTTCCACGCACAACAAAACCAACGCGTTTGAGGTACGCTGGCCTGTAATACGTATCAGTGTCTGTCTGTTTTGTCGTCACCTACTGGGGACCGCGGTAACTACCTACTGGTTCAAACTTTTCGAAGGACCAAAATGTACGGAGCTAAGCCCGTACATAGAAATTATAGGGACCTGCCAGCTGTATTCCTACCTACAACCAACCTATCCCTATAACCTACGTACTACACCCTACTCCTATCTTCTAACACACAGTCTGGAATACTCACCACCTACCCTAACTCCTACCTACTCTCTACGTTAACACTCTTAACCACCTACTGCCCTACAACCCTAGCCCTACCGATACCTACACAGACAATATATACACAGATAGATAAGTGCAGGATGCCAGGTGCCACGAGACCTAAGACACCCAGCGGAAGGGGGAAGGACAGAAGGAAGGAAATGATTTTCCCACCACCCTGTGCACAGGCTCATACACAGGATCACTGACGGTGACGGCGAGGGAGTCTTGGCCGTGGTGGGAGGACTGGGAAGGGTTCGTAGCGCCCTTCCAGTGGGAGTGGTGCTGGACGGGCCGATGACCCGTAGCTCCTTGACTTGCTGACGGAGAACCTCTGGAGCAGGTCCGTGTGGCCGGCTTCCTCCTCCTGGTGTGGTTCCTCTCGTCGACCTCGTGATGACTCTCCACCCTCTTCTTAGTCGAGTGTGCGCCTCTGGAACAGGTCCGTGCAGCCGGCTTCCTCTTCCTGATGTGGCTACCACGACGACTCTCTGCTGCTCTGGTACTGACACTCTTGACTACCTCTAACTGACTAGTAGCAGAACTTTTACTAGCAACTACTACTTATAAATCTACTGGGACTGTGGGATGTGAATTGAAACAATACTTTCTCTTGTAATAATCAACCGTGAACTCTCAATCATAACAACCTTTATTTCTAACAATCTTCATCTTATATACAAATATTACTGGCGAATCAGCACCTCATCTGCCGCGGAATGTAGGACGCTGGCGAAGCTGAACGTGATCTGATGTTGCAACCAATGTTTGTTTAAACACATGGTTAAGATCTTATTTCCTCTTTCTTAAGAGTAAACTCATTACAGTTCAGAGAATCCACTAAATTTAACATGTATATGAGGCGGTAGTAGGTATATATACAAGTTCAAGGAAACGAAATATACAGTATAACATGTCATTTTACCCTAAAAATTAAAAAAGGTACAATAACCACGCCAAAAATGTTCCTAGAAAAGTCCACATACATCACTATTAATGTCAAAAAAAATGTATTTAAGCTGAACTTAAAATAGCCTCAATTTGATGGGCTACCTAGAAAAGATTTTTACGATAAGGTCGCCGATTAAGGCACTAATTATACGCTTTCTGTGTTTTTAAGGTAGTTATTCATCCTAGTGTTTGATATAAAGTGGTTAATAAAGAGCATGTCTATCTATCTTAATTATTTATTTATTATATTTCTAGAAATTTGTGCCATTTCGATTGTGTAGTATTGTTTATCTACACAATTTCATAGCAGCTGTAGCTTAGTGCTACGATGTTACGTTTTAAAAGAACATAAGGCGCCATATTGTTTTTTTAGTTTTATTATACCAAATAGTTGGTAGGTAGCCTTAATTTTTTAATTTCAGACTATTATTCTATTTTATGTATACTATCACAACAATAAGACTTCGAAAAACTACTAGCTTAAAATTAAAGTAGCGTATCTGAAAATATATTCACTATACTAGCTGTGCCTGCGACTTCGTCCGCGTAGAATAGTTATTTTAGGCATAAATTCTTTGAATTTTGAACGGGAGCCCTCAAAGATGAATAATTTTCCCCGTTTTTTCCACATTTTCCATTGATTCTTCGCTCTTATTAGTGCAGCGTGATGTTATATAGCCTAAAGCCTTCCTTGATAAGTGGTCTATTCAACACAAAAAGATTTTTTCAATTCGCACCAGTAGTTCCTGAGATTAGCGCGTTCAAACAAACAAACAAATAAACTCTTCAGCTTTATAATATTAGTATAGATTATATTTCTTTACAAGTGTGAATGTATATTTTTTTAATGTACATATATTACCTAAGTATACGAATAGTAAGAAGTGCACGCCATTAAAATTTGTTTCGTAAAGACAAATAGAGACGCTTCCAAATTTTGACAGATTAGAATTAAACATATGTAATTATGTACAGTTTGTATACATATAATAAAGCTGAAGAGGGTCGTAAGTCTGAACATTGAAGATATTTAAAAAAAACAGATCAGAATACATTCCAACAGTTTCTAGAAATTTTGTCTGTATATTTGTGTTTCTGTTTCTTTAAACGCTCATCACGCAAAAACAGCTGAACGGATCATCATGTATTTTTGTAGGGAGGCCTTAGGAGCGTCATAAGTCACTTATTATCCTGAAATAATGCGAGCGAAACCACGGGCGTCCACTAGTTATCCTATATATATTTGGATTCCATGTAGTGTTTAAATCGGGATAAGGCTGACTAATTGTACGTTGTCTGATATAATTATTGGTCGCCAGAGGCACGCCACATAACTTTGTTTACTGAACCCTGTTTTACATTCATGCCACTTTATTGGTATTTAAATTTGGCGTGTTATTGTTTAATTTGAACACAATCGCCTCCTGATTTTGAGTTTTATACGTTTTAATAAAATAGTTAAGGCATTTTGTCGTGTTCAGTCAAACGTGAAATCAATTATTACTTTATTGACAATCACAGTTGAACCGGATTTTTGTTGCTTATTAATAAAGTTTATTGAACACAATATTTCAGCATGTGTGTGTACACGTTCAACATGATCATATTACTCGCATTAGTTTTAAAATGTACGAAATAGAGCCTTGAACTGGTTGTTGTGATGTATTTATTTAAGAGTTCGACAAAATCAAACTAATTTATATGTAAGTTGGAGTTAATTAGTAAGAGTCGATAATTGTCAGCTTCGTGGTCAGCAATTAATATATGATTATTTTTTCTGTTAAAAGAATTTAAGTTTCTTGCTACTACTATTAATTCATATGTACCTCTGTTTATTTATTCCATTAGTCACCAAATTGTTATGCTAACAAAACACAACTTATAATATTTTACTAGCCATGTTTACTTTTATACAAAAAATATGCTATTCAAATAAGTCAACCTAAACCTGCATTCTTAAATTTAACAATTTTATATAAGAAACTGAAATTATATGTAAAACTGTAGTAGTGAAATGATTTCGTGCGACACGCAGGCTCCCGGCACGAATGCCTGAATTTTACTCAACCTACGGACTCTTGTTTAACTTTTAATGAACATTAAGACCCAACATAAAAATACCAAAGTGGTCGTAATTTACGGCAATTTCGTTGTTACCCTGGTATGTATTGATAAAATTGTTTGTTGGGAATTAGCTAAATTTCAGTTACTATTTTTTTACTGGAATAACGGTCTCAAAATAATTATCCAAAGGGTTTATTTTACAAATACTATACAAAAAAATAAAAGTAATTTTTTCTGGCATATAACTAATATGTTCGTAATGGTGTCTCTTTGAACGTACTTTTCACTAACCTTTAATAATATACTTTAATACTTCATCGTAGCAATAAAAAGTAAAATGCAACAATTTAAATTTTCCTATTCAATTGGAAGCCCTCGTTTATTACACCTAATCAAACTTCGATAACTGCCATTAGGTAGGTAAGCGAGCGAATTTACCTAAACTTAGCCTGTCGTCCGATCCGACCTAACCCTACACTTTCGTCTGCATACATTAAGGTAATGCTAGTTCTGGATAATTTGGTGGGTCTGCTCTATAATTATTGATACAAGTTCAGACGCAGCGCGGAACTCGGAAATACGTTTGACCGAAAATATAGTATTTCGAAACCCACAAAATATTATAGTTTCTTTTATTGTTTTCTCATAATACACATGCTACCATAAAGTCGTACGCGTGTAACTTGCTTCAAACATTTTTTTTAGAATCAACACAAATAAGTACGGTCAATAAATATACAAAAATCGAGAAGGCTCTCGTGGTCCCCAATTAAACGACCCTTGCCAATCGAATGATTTCTGTAGGAAAAGCCTTGATCTTTACATGTCGTATGTATACTTGATTATTAGACTCCAACTTTATCCTCGGTTTAATAGCACATTTCCGGGAGTTAATTTCAACAAGTTTGTCACTTGCAATAAAGTATCACACACAAACAAATGATTAAAGCGCTCAGAGAAGTACGACAAGCCACTGACCTTGAAACTGCATTGTCAGCATATTATGCGTATGCGTATTCGTGGCTTCGGTACGGCATCATCCTCTGGGGCAACAGTGTCGACGTAAACGATTTGTTCGTGGCTCAAAAAAAATGCATCCGTATTCTTGCTCAAATTAAAGCTCCAGACATAACGAAACCACAATTCCACAAACAATATTTTATTAAATTTAGCATTTTGACTTTAGCATCAATATTATATATATGAGGCAAGCTATTTTGTAATGAGACACCCGGAATATTTTATAAAAGTAGCTGACATCCCGCGCAAATACCCACTCAGGTTCCCACACAAACTAAAAACTCCAAAAGCTAGACTACAAATGCAAAATATGGGCCCTAAATCAATGGCTATTAATATTTTTAATAAATTACCAGATAACATAAAAAGTATTGTAAACTTAGAACGTTTTGCCCGGGACTTAAAAATATATTTGACTACGAAATGTTATTACTCCGTCGACGAATTTTTAAACGAGAAATCGAATAATAGAGATATTTTTTTAATCGAGATATGAATCGGGCCGCTTCTCACTCAGACATGTACATATTTGTATACCCTATCAGGGTCATTGTTCAGTGTTAAACCTTTACAATTTGCAAATAAATGTTATGACTATGACTAAATTGCACGTTTGTTTTATTTATTTTCTAATATATTTTGTTACCCAGTCGATTAGACTACTTCCAAGACAATTACACCACAGGTAGGTCTACAACACCTGTTTAATAACTCCGTCTGCAATTCCCCCAAAGTGGTACAGTTTGAGACTTTTTGGCAATCAAGCGACGAACCTGACAAAACTGAAAAGAATGCGGCCGGGCCTGAGGCCGGTCGCTCTGTAAAAAGTTTGAAGGCTTTAATTTAGCCGGCTGTTAATTCGTGCGCAAACGATTCGAAGCCAGCGGCGGCTATTATTAAAAGCGTAAATTGTCAAACAGATGCGGCGAACGACTTTCGTGCGAGCGGCAGGGTTAAAACGCAATGAAAATTACTGCCGGGGCTTAGCCCCCTAACAGGCCCTTCGTTTGTAAATACGAGATTGACGATAAAATGCTTAATGGCTCTGAATATTTTTAGTAGACTTGTTAACACTTCGTAATCGTTCCTGTTTAACTGTCCTGTGATTAAGTACTTTCAAGTTGACTGTTGCCCATTTAAAATATTATAGATACAATAGCATCTGTATATGTGTAAAGTTAATCATTTGTTGCACCACTAAATTCTTATTTTATTACATTGAGTGTACTGATGTTGATGTTGGTTTTGATTTACAAAAGTCACTTTAAATATATACATTGATAATCAGTAACCTTACAGGCAGTATGATAATCTAAATATTATGCAAGCTCACTATTCGCAATATTCCGTTTTGAAAATATCCCCACTACTACCGAGGATACATGGATATAACTCTGGATGTCGGAGAGTAATGATCACAGTGCAGTGCGTCCGTAATAGCATTGTGCACTCGTATACTGCAACTAGAGTTCAAATTTGGAAATGTATGACACATTGCTTTTTGCATACATATTGTTTACCCAGTTATAGGAACCAATATGATTTCAAATTGACGATCGATCTAGGTCGTTGGTAAAGATGGACTTTTTAGTATCTCAACAGTTTTAATTTAATTAATATTTGATTATATTTTTTTTTATTTAGTTGATATTGGTTTATATGCTGTATGTGAATAGGTAAATAAGTACTTTCAACATAATATATATAAATTCAAAACGTCCAGGAAAAAGTTTTCTTCGTTCTTCTTATATGCTATGCTATCTAAAAAATAAGAAATAAAATATATATAAATATCCGGTTTCTTCTAGGCAAGCGCGCTACATCGTAGACTATAACGTTGCTTACCATCAGGCAAGTTGTAGTCAAGCGTAAGCCTATATCATGTAAAAAAAAAAAATGGTCTATCTTCTATGCGAAACATTCACGACAACTACATCAAGTCTTTTATCATATCCATCACGACAAACGGATATAATGAAATTTCAAATAAATATTCAAAATTAGCTAACATTTACACTATATAGTTCATATTTGTTACTTGAAATTCAGCTAAAACCATAATGATTTCCGCTAGAACTACCGTTATTTGCATCATGCTTACAAGCAGGGGCTATTAAAAAATAAAATGTCACTTTTACTAAAATTTACAGCGCCTGAAAATAAAATATGTGGCTGAAAGTTAATTAATGAGTTTTCAGGTAACTTCCTCGTTGTTTTGTCTCTTTAATTTATTATGAGTGTATCTGCATTCTCATAAATTTACTCCGATACAGTTTTGCATACTTAATTAGTTGTTTAGTTGTACGCAGTGAAAGCTCAATGTCCTGTGGCTTCAGTTATTTAAAATATTATGTTTTATTTTGTATTGTTCTTGTATTTACGAAACTACAAATTTTGATTTCTTTAAATAATAAGAATGCTTCAAGAGCTGTGTATCATGTAAAGCGTAGCAGTAAAAAAAGAACAAGGTAAGCTACTATACATAAAAAGCTTCCAGAAGACTTGATAACCTCCTTTTTTTGAATCCAGTTAATAAATTATATTATATTATTATGATGATTTATAAGTGTTTCTAATACTTGCAATCACTTAATCTTTCTACATTCTCCTACTTATTTTTGAATTATTGAAGCAATCTAATGGTTATAATATGCAAAAGAACTCACTCTACTCGCCTGTTGAATTCAACCGCACATTGTTCAAAAGTGGTGCAAAACAAACAACATAATCTGTCTATTAACCTTTCATAAACACGGTCCCGGGTCAGCTTAGTCACAGACAATATTACTCAAATACACCTAACAACTTATCCATCTAGGAGTATACTATACAAACCATTACGTTAATCATATATAGTGCACAAACCAATCAGCATCCAGTCCCCATCACGCGTTCATGGCACCGCATTTACAAAATACAAATACAAAAATCATTATTTTCTTAAAGTTTACAAAAACAATGTGTAGGTGATACAATTAACCGAATAATATAATATGTTCATGAAACATGCTACATAAAAACAACTGTCAGTGGTTCCACCCCAGAGGTTGACCCTCAGCCCCGAACTAAGCTGAAGCTTGTGTGTCGGATACTGGAGATCGTCCCCAAGGACGGAAGCAAAGACTAGTTACAAGTATATTTATTTATCAAAAAGTAGAATGGCTCTGTGATCTTTGTACCTAATGCAATGTAACGTTTATTTTTTTTATTGTAAGCGTGTATGTTTGTTTAGCACATCATGTTCAATAGCTGAATGGAGTCTGATTTAGTTTAGTGTACATATTACACACATATGTTTTTTGACTCGAACAAAACTGCAGCGTAGCAATTTAGATATATTTGTACTCGATTTTTTTCCATGGCATTTCATTCGGGTATAGCTGTCTCTTGAAAACGATGTCGATGTTTTATCCTTTCACAATCATGCACCAAAGTAGGTACAATAGCAAATGATGTCGTAAAACCAGACTGAATAAATGAGGATTGGGGAAGACCCAAAAGCTTATTCAAATCAAGCCAATTAGCCGGAGCGCCTTAAGTCCCGACTGTACAGGTGAACTTTCTTACTAAGTACCTACAATAATTCTAGATAATCCAGAAAGAAAACAAATATATGTAAATATTAGTTAGTTATTGGCAATAAACATTAGAAAGAAAACAAATTTTAATTTAGTAAGATTATACCGACCACATTGTTTTGCCATATACGTGTACCTACAACTGATTTTGATGAAACTTGCACAGTATCAGAAACTGACATAATCCGAGAAATATATGTACCTATGTATTTTACTTATACGTAGTTTTTATTGTCAAACATACTCTCATAAGATTAAGCAAACATGTTTAAAAGACTAAATAAAAGGTCATTATACTCAAATTGTGTGCAATATAACAAAAATACCTACGGGTCAGAATCAATTACCTCTTTTTTTACGAAATTGGTTTAGAAATTCACCTGGTAGAGCAGCCCTTAGCTGGTTCCTATTTAAGTAAGCCCCTTACATCTGCATAGGGCTCGATAAAAGAGGGACGGCTTTGTGAAATAGTAATTGTGTTGTAAAATTGTTTGTATAATTTAAATGAGCCAATTTGAATCTGAAATAGCGAAGGGGAGGTCGACTTTCCTTTTGTAAACTTAGTTAATCGGTTGTAGTTAATAATGTAAAAAGATCTTTGGATTATCCTTGGTTGTTGTACACCTACATTTTTTTAATAATGATATAATATAACATAATATTATACCTAAATAGCAAACAATACAGAGATGCGTCATGCACATCCGCCACGTAAAAAAAAACAATAAGCGCGCTAAGCATTTTTAAATAACCATTTTCTTCCAAAATTAAAACATAAGAGCCTTAATAATCGTTACAAGTGCCTTAATGATCGTTAAAACCTTTTTTAGCAAGACAACAAGACAGTCGCCCTCAAAAGTCCGTCAGCAATGCATTTGAAAGCGTCCAAAGTCAGCGGTCGACTCACAGCACAAGGAGTTTCATCAAAACCTGTTTTCAGCGGGGTATTTAAACATGGCCGCCTGAAGGCTGCGACGCCCAAGGGAGTCCCACTTCTTAACTGCGGCCCTAGCCTGGATACATGCCTTTTCCATTCGCAGCTTTGACGTCCTAAGAGAAACATGGGAGGAGATACATACTTATAAGTATATACCCATCTACTGGGTCTATTTGTGAAAAAGTTCTGTATAAATAAAGTTTTTTTTCAACGTTGATGGTTAACATATTCACGAGCATTGTTTTCCTTATACTTGCAATTAGCGATAGGTTATCATGTTTTTTTGCATAAAGGTAGAGTAAAACCCAATAATGACTATTGTTTTTGGCCAAAAAGGTACACATGAAAGCACGTGTAACCATCAATCAATATAACGATTTGGTTTTTTAGTTATTCATAATTTTTTAGAATCCTATCTTATTAGCGTATCAAGAACTTCCAATTGATGAATTATATACATATATGCAATAATCGAATATCTTCACATATTCGATTCTTGTCAAAAACGATACCGAATTTAATATGCTGCCAACGCTTTTTGGCATCTGAACCAAGAAAATCCATTTGCCTTTTAAGTGCTATAATGATTTGTCGAAATCTAAGATTTGGTTCATTAATTCCTCTGAGTTTGATGAATTATTTATACTTTTCTTAACAATTTGCATGAGAATGAGAAACTACGGAAACAAATATATTTCGAAGCATATTAGTAACAGTATAAGAGTAAAACTTTGTTAATTACCGATTTTGTTTGAAATGAAAACAAGGTTAGTTTCAAAATATCATATGTGTATATTTTTATCACAGCCATAGTTACCATTAGGAGCCCAAGTTTTTGTACAGAGATTTAGATATATATGGATCATAATCCATCCTTTCCGAGTCCGTAGGGGCTTACATCTGATGTCAGAAGATAGTAGTCACCAGGAATGCTGAAAAAAGCATTTTGCTTATAAATTGCAACATTAACCCATTATAATGAGGTGAATGATATCATGTATACATAATACTTCAGAGATTTTAATAAATATGAGGATTTAGTCCAGACTAAGATGTTCGGAAGTTTTACAATATATATCGTTCAAATTAATATATACGTATAGTATACATGTATATCAAATAATGATTTATACCGTTATGTACGTTTAATTTTTAGAAAATAATTTAAACCTAAATTAATTAAACGCATATCACTTTTTTTTCAACTATTAGAAAATCTTATAATAAGCCAATTAATTAAATACATAAACTTAATATTATCACATACGTACCTAGCGTTTTTTTAGTTTTATTTTAGTGGCATTCCTCTTTGAGCGCTTTCGTGGGTCGGATGACACGCTGTTTGTTTGTCACGCTAGTCGTTAAGCCATGTCAGAGACCCTTAGGGTGGCTTGATAAACTCTCGACACCAGAGTCGGCCGCTCTCATTCGATAAGAAGAATATTTTTTTATTCATAGAAAATGTTATAAAAGCCCAATAAATAGACAGACTTTGTCCGGAACTATGCAACGCGAACAATTCTTTGTGATTGCAAAAAGGAAGCAAGTTATTATCTGCTTTCCTCAGCTAATAAGGATTTACCGGAGCTAATGCAGCAAGTTTACTGTAATCTTCGCTAAGTAATAAGTTTTTTTTTTCATGAAATAGGCTCACGCTTGCCTACAACTTGCCTGATGTTAAGCAACGTTATAATCTACGATCTTGCGCGCTTGCCTAGAAGAAACCGGTTTACTCTCGACTTGAAGACCGACAAATTATAGTTCAAGGGGAATAGAGATTCGGGCAAGGAGTTCCACAGTTATTGAACGACTAGTTGCATGGTTTATGTGTTGTATGTTTCTTATACATATAAATTGTGGAACTCCCTGCCTGACTCCCTGTTCCCCGCGGGATATAACCTTGCGATCTTCAAAGCGAGAGTGAATCGGTTCTTACTGGGTAAGTACGTTCCATCCTAGACCGTAATGATTGCTTACCATCAGGCGAATTACGGACATTCCTTGTACAAAAAATATATGGAAATATGCTAGAAAGTTAATTATATGATTCTAGTCTAATATCAAAATTAATTAAATCAAAAATATTTATTTACCATGAATACATTATAGTAGTTTATGCAACTGTCATATAATGAAGGGTATTAAAACACGAGTGTGAGTTTATGAAACGAGCGCAGCGAGTTTCATAATAGTAACGAGTGTTTTAATACCCGTGTTATATGCAGTTGCATACACTAGGTACTTTATCTTCACTAATTTGTAACATTTTTACTTTTAATTTATTAAATTAAATTCACGCGTACGTGTATTGTCACAGTGATTTTGCCGCCATTAAAATCTAACCAATGAGAGCGCAGCTGCGCGCCAATCAGGTTGGTCGCGTTTTATTGATTAAAACGCGACCAACCTGATTTTGGCCCTGCAGTCAGGTTGGTCGCGTTTTATCGATGTTATAATGAGCTATTACGATATCGATGTGGATATTATACCCTCATGTGAAATTGCTTAAATTGAGTGTTTTGTTGTCTGCGCTATAACAGTAGTAATTATAAGTCAAGTATTGGAAACATAAGTAGAATGTTACAACATTAGTGTAGATAAAAAACCTTAATGCGCTTATAGATAAAATATTAAATAGTTATTAAGATTACTGATTATTTTAGTTTCATATAAGTAGCTGTGTAAATAGAAACGTTTATCAGGTAAGTACTTGTTAATGCAGGCTTGCGTTGTTTTGTAATAAAAATTAGTTTGCGTCAATTTCAAGATCATATGCCAATATATCAAAACACGATGTAGCGTGTAAGAGGAACAAAGTGATCAACCACCACTTCTGTTTTTATATAATGGTATTATTTCAGTGTCCTTAAAATATTGATTTCTTAAAGAAACATAAGTGGTAATTCAAATATTTAAGAGCACATTATTTCGAGGTCGCAAAAGTAATAAAGTGTCTATTTACTACTTTTATCGAAAACTAATAGCAACACTGTGCAATCAAAGTATTTGCTATAACTAGACTTACTAGTCCAAATCCGTAACACCGATTTCAGCAACAATGGCCTCTCTCTCTTCTTTGTTATATCTCTTCCATGCCTTGTACGTATGTGCGTGGCTTCCCAGGAGAGTCCCGGGGTATTCCACCGCGTCTACAAACAACTGCCAAGCTCGATGATGATTGCAGAAGTCTGGCAAACAAAAAAAAAAGTATTAATGATAGAAAATCCTACATCTACAATCACATTTACTAAGCGTCCATTTAATTGAAACTAAAATCAAATTTATAAGGACAATAGTCTGCCGAAAGTTAGAATGTTTGTTCGTCTTTCATGCTGCAAGGGACAAACGGTAATAGTTCTGGTTTCCATCATAAGATAGGTACATTTTATCTCAGAAAAATAATGATGGAGCACGTGTTAGATCTATCGATATTTTTCTCGCTTCTTTTTGCAGCAAAATATTTCTATATTCATTATAAAAATAGGTATCAAAATATCAATACACTTATACCTAACAGCCCGCGGCCATAATAAGCTCTTATAAATGACCTGATTTAGCTTGTATCTTAATATTCTTTTTAAAAAGTTTATCAAATCAAATCGAATTATTTATTTTGCGAATATGCACAAATTGGAACAGCAGATGGATAGCTAAATGTAAGGTTCATCTGTGTATTGATTTACAATTGCCTTAAATCTGAACTTACCATCTGACGAGAATGTATCCGGTCCTCCTGGATAACACCCCGGTTGCTTCACAGACCCCACCGCGCGGTAGTTTGGCCAGAAATTAACCAGCCCCAAATCTCTCTTAGTCCCGAACCTACTCGGGTCCGTGTTAACTGTGCTCGTGAACAAAGCTGAACCAGAATTAAGTCGCAAATGCGCCGGTTTTGAATCGAAACCGATAGCTGGATCCAAGCCAGTGATCCTAAAAAGTAAAGGATGAGAGTTGAGTTACAATTGAACGCGGAAATTTTAAACCGTTTCTGTGCTATTTTGGTTTACAATCAAAACTTGGTAATGTTTCTATTATATACTGATAAAATTGGTTGATTAAATAAACATAACTATGATACTCTTCAAAAAGTAACACAACTTATGAAATCGGTTTTCTAAGTAAAAGAAAATCTTATTTTGAACTTACGATATCACTTACAAAGTACTGCATAAAATATCAAGTTAAATGAAATGGTTGATGATCACGAAAAAAAACTCATTTTATAACACAAAAATGTAGTTAAAATAAGCGCATGTTTAGACTTTCTTTTTCAAATCTTTTTTAGCCAACACAAAAAAGAGTGAAACTACGACAATAACTCGTGTAAACTAGTACTGTAGCACAACGGGCGCTCACTGGAAACTTTAGCTGCATTTTTGGGACAATAAATAGTGGTCAATGCGTGCACCTCCGATATAGCCGCGATAGTAGGTGTTTCCAACAACTGTGCGTGATTTATTTACACCGCATTTATGTTTTATCGGAGGAAATTTATTACGTGACCCTGATATCTTTCGATGATATTTTTACGGGTTGGTGGTGCGTTATAATATTGATTGTGTTTGCTGTTATGTAGATGTGTATACACTAAACGTTTCGTTTATAGGTCTGATAATATCTACCTAGATACAATTATTATTGGTTAAATTAGACAAGAGCACAGATATGTGAATTTGGTAAAAATTTAGGTATACTTATTGTTTGTAGGTGCCTAATAAGAACGTAAAAAAAAACATTACCTATATTATCATAAATAGACAATTTAAAGTCGACAGCTAAAACATAGTTTCGTTTCTAAACACAGTTCTGATCCATACTGGTCTAGTCATTCACAACTAGTTAAAGTACGTATATGTACATACAAATGAAAAGGAATGTGTCAGGAGCAGAAAAGGTAACATTACTGTTACATTATCCTCACCAAGGCAACTGCACACCCTTTTCCATCAGTTTGTTGCCAGTTACGCCGAGAAGATGAGCTCCGAGGGAATGTCCAACAAAATGCGTGTTATTTAAATCTAATCCAGCATCGGACCATTTGAGCAGGGTCTTGGCGAAATCGGCTCCCAGCTGGAAATGCCAAATACATTCTTATAAAATGTACACACACATAAAAACAGCACATCTCGTGAACATTCCAGAAAACACTCCGCGTAAACTCAAATAAAAATAAATATCTACCCACACGTATCGGCAAAATCTTCGCGGTTAACCAGATCTTGATATTCTGAATTCATTCGCCTCTTTAATATGTAAGAGATACAAGGAATGATTTCATAATGACATACCTAACTTACAAACAACAAGAGAAAACACACATTTGGGAGAAAATAACGGAGCGCTGAAATTCGTTATTGAAAATACGTGCGAGTGTCTACGCGAGTAATGAGGTTTTTTTTTGTTTGCTTACAAATATACATGTCGTTTGTGTTTGTTACGAGTAAATACACGCAGTATTTTACAATGATAAGAACTGTGGAGCTATATACATTTAAATAACTGTATTTTATACAGAAGAGCATTAATTTTATCAATAAAAAAATGAATTTATAATCGCGATACGCGCATTAATTAAAGAATCTCGCCTACTCTTCCGTTGAGGTGTTATAAATTATTATTAGTACTTAATCGAACGTTTTATTTTATTTGACTTTTCGCCATTTAGACTTTCTAATCATGAGCATTTTAAGAAGTCTAATGATCCTTTTATAGTAGTTTAGACGGTGTCTATTCTACAAAATATTAATAGTGTACTGCTGTATACTGCTACTTTACTTATAGACTAAACTTCGCTTCAAATTTTTTGATGTGATCAGTGTTTGTTGGACAACATCTCCGACTTCTATATGTTGGTGGATTGATCGACGAACATACAAAAAAAAAAAATATAGTTTATTACCTGCTGTGAATTAGGAACAGCCCAGTTCAAGTAAGAGCTGATTACTCCCCCATAAGCCAATGCTGCCAGTTTTTCCCAATTTAATATGGCAACTTTGTATTTTCCTGCCTTTATGAAGGCTGTTGTGACTGCAGTCACTGCTGGTCCACGTGGTTTACCTGAGATTTGAAAAAGAAAAACACCCTAAAAACCATCAAGTTTGTGGTTTGATGTCGCTTTAGGAGCAGTCGCAGCGGAAAAACACTACATATTTCTCCAGAGTTATAAAATTTTATAAGTTGAAGTGCGGTTGTTAGTTTGTTATTGTTCTTCAACACATCGACGCAATATCACGCTATGGATCATTGCATGATTTTTGGTCTGGGGGCAAGGGGGTGAAACTTAGAACAAAATGCAAATATAGAAATACAGTGCTGCCAATCTATATTTCTTGACCGCAAACGAAATAGTAGATGTCGCTTTAGTATAAAAAAACATACAAAGTTAAGGCCAAAAAGAAAAAAAAAGTCAGTCACAAAAGACACTGGCTGGAGGTTTAAAAAATTTTTTTTTTTTAATTTTGGTTGTAAAATCTAAGGTCTTGTGCGAATTGGTTTGTGTTTTATTTTGTGATTTCTTCATATTCATATCAACTACTAGTTTGCTACAGTATCTTTTCATATAATAATATACAGTTGGTGTCCAATGTTAGCCGGGAAAATACTAAAATGTGATGGTGACGATACATCAGACCTCAGAATACGTTCTTTCTGTATTCTGAGCATCAGACAAACATTACAAGATAGTAAAACAATATTCTGCGTTTTATTTTAACTTCTAACATATATATGTAAGGAGCAAGGTGTAGGTAGGTGTTGTATTTATATTTTAGGCTACAGGATGTATACGTAGGTATGTACATATATATACAATATTATTTTTGGTCAAAGTCAAAGTTATTTATTGGTAAGTAAATTCTTACATGTCATTGATTAAATCAACAACTACAACAATCCATATACATAAGTACATAGTTACTTATACATTATAATTTCATGTAATTATTGCTTAATGTAATGTATACATTAATTAAATCAATATTATTATTACAATTAAGTATTTATTATTATTTAATTCTAATGCTGCCGTCGACTTTTAGAAAATCTTCGTAACTATAGAAAGTCTGCTCGATAAGCCAATGTTTAAGGCGAAATTTAAATATATTACTATTTGTCGCTGACCTGACTGTATCTGGTAACCTGTTATAAACTTCTGGACCTGCTATATGGGTTAGCTTGCGAGATTTTGTTAACGAGGAAGAGATCGTTTTCAACCGGTGACCGTTCCGGAGATTGTGCGCTCCAGATGTATTGCGGGTTGTGTAGGCTCCGATATTGTCCCTTACGTCAACGGTCAAGAAATACAGAGGGCGCTTCAACACTAAAATTACACTAGATGGCTCTATTCCTGGTATATTATATTACTCTATGTCTGGGGGTATAGTAATGGTCTCGAAAGCATCACAGGCTGCATTTAAAAAACAGCTATTTTTATATCAAAAAGAAGAAAAAAACATACCAGTAAAGCCATGTGCGAAAAGACAAAACCTTTTATGACGATCGTACCACGTACTGGAAAACATTTTGTGAGCCTCGTTCAAAGGCAGCTCGGTGTAGTTATCGAAGGAACTGAAAAAAATAAGTTAGGGAATTTGATTTCTCTTATCATAACTTAGTTACAACTCTACAAGTAACTATCTAGTAGTGTATGTTACGGCTTTATTTACTTACTCAAAACAGTATTACCAAAAATTACGTGTAAGCTGAGTTTTAATTACATTAGAATTATTTATTGAAAAATAATATAATCTAATTGTGTAGATGTAGCTACATTGTCTACATTATATTTCTTACTAAAACTAACTTACTTTTCATAAAATCGCACATGCGCTTGGTTTTCATTATCTTCTCCAGCAACTGAAAAAGTATTTGTTTAATAAAACTTTTTTTTTATTATAACATCCGTAAATTGAAATTATTGCTCATTTGTATTTATTTACACAGTAATTATCACCAGTCGTATAAAAATTAAACACTTAATCTAAGTTGTATCAAACGGGTTTCATAAAACGTGACCCATGAAATATTTTATATATTTATTTAGAGAGATTAACTCTTCCCAATTTTTTTAAATTGCAGAACAAAATAATTTTGGCATTGTTATGATAGAGAAACAAAATTATGCAAAATAAACAAACTCTTCATTTTATTTTAGTAATGACTATTATTTTTATAAAGTAAAGTACGTGTCCTTTGATAAAAAAAAAAAAAAATTAATAATAAGTAAGATAAAGATCATATCCATTATGAAAATTATAGATATATAGCCATACCAGCAATTTGTACTATAAAATAACCATTAGGCGTCTATTAATTGGTATATCTTTGTAAAGATCTCAAATGGCACTTCGGTTCTAAAGCTCACATTTTCGTCGGACAAAGGAAATATTGCGTTATTTACTTGCTTAGTTATGTGGTAATTTTGTAGCTAGCTTTGAAAGGGGTCTCTATCTATTCGTTGTAGGTATGTATCCTATTAAAAAACATTTCTGGCAAATTGAACTTTTTTTTTAAATATATAAATGTAAATGGCTTTTAAATCTCAATAGATTAGATGAATCGGTGGCGTTTCGATTAAGTCTCGAATTAATTAGAAATTCGATTCATAAATCAAAATACTTGTTGATTGATGATCAGAAATCTACATAATAAGCCTCAAATTAAATTTCGAAGCATTCATATGCTGTAAAAAAGGGAATAGACCGTATTATAGTTAACGTAGATCACTATTTTCCAATAAATTATAAACTTGCAGGAAAAAATCTTCAACGACTGCCAAAGCTATTTCTAAATGTAAGTAACATTATCAGCGATGATGATTTCTAGATGTATGTACCTACTTCTTCATATAGTCACGATAATTACGATGTGATTCCTTTGGACAACATAACCTCGGCTAGTAATCGAAGTGACCACATTAGGCAACCTATAGTCAGAATATGAAGAACTTGGAAAACACAAATGTTGGTTGACGGCAAATTGCGGAAAATATGTAAATATGAGTATTTTATAAGGAGGAAGAGTGAATCACGTATTTTGATATTGTTAAATTATATGTAAGTTAGTTTTTTTGTAATGTCTTTAGTTATATTAAGTATCTCAGAGGGAATAGGTATAAAATTGTTTAAAATTTATTTTAGACTAGTGGGTGCTCGCGGCTTCGCTCGCATTAAGAAGTATAACTTGCATCCCCTATTTCACCCCTTTTAAAGTGGCATTTCCAAAAATCCTTTCTTAGCGGATGCCTGTCATAACATCTACCTTCATTCCATGTTTCAGCCCAATCCGTCCAGTTCTTTGGGCTGTGCGTTGATAGATCACTATATCAGTCAGTTAGTCACCTATGAGGTTATAAATAGATATAGGTACAATACAAAACCAAACTGCCAAGATGATTAAATAATTTCAAATTATTCTGGTGCAGAGATGCCTAACACACTCGCTTTTTTTTAGGATTAACCAAATATCAACTTATGTATAAGTTTATGGATCCGGAAAAACCCCGCGTCTCCCATGTTATCCCGGTAAAACGAAACATAAAACAAAAGAATTGTTATAAGCAAAGGTGTGAGTTACCGCAATGGGAATTTTGTTCACGTACGAACATTCACACTATGCGTAACATTAGACGATCCTGAGTGACGAGAAGGTGACGAGGTATTATCTAACACCTAAAGCGACGACACGATATCTTTGTAGATATAAAGATACATATAAAGATATACAGAAGAAAGTGAAAGTTGTCGAAAAAGTGGCAAACACGTGAGTCGTTTTGCGGTAGAAATGTTTATTGATATCCTGACATGACCGCCATTGGTTGAATCGTTAATGTAGTGGACACGTTATTATTTCTAAAAAATGTTTTTTTTTTCATTATTATTTATGACATTAAACATTTTCTTCATGATTTTGTTTCTGTTTTTATACCTGAAATTGCTTTAAAACATTGTCATTTCAATTGTTTATTAGCAATAAATTAATTGTATTTATTTACAAAAATCCAAAGTAGGTACCTATATTTTTATTAGCTTGTTATTTTAGCTTGGCTTGTTACACAAAATAGTTTTGAACTAAGAATACTTTTACCCTTTAAAATAAAAGCGTGACCTTCATATGACACTTAGAAATTTCCTTAAAAAGTGTTACACGACATGCAGGTACGAATTACATAGAAAGAGGTATAAGATCAACCACGATAATTTAATTAAGAAAAGAGAAAGTTACTATCGAATATGATGAAGTGGTTTCAGCTTGAGTTTATGATATATCTTGTATAACTAAAATAACTCACCGACACAGATAATCAATAAAGAAAAGACGAAGACACTTGTGCTCATTTTAACGGTTTTCCACGAATTGTAATTTTGGCTGTACGATCTGGTTTTATATGGGGGCTGATATCAAATGTCCTCAGAGTGCACCTTTAGGAGTTTCCTTGACATGATAATAGGCTCTCTATACTGATATGAACTTACAGCTTGGACAATAAATCACCATATAAGTGATATAAGTGACATTGTGTTGTTCAATGTTGGTCTGGTCGATACCGGTCATGAACGAGGTTTATAGTCTACAGATAACAATAGCTATGCCAATTATTCTCGTTAAATGTTCGGCTAGTAAAAATACTACCTATTTATTTATTGCTGGTCTATCACTGGTGACCTGATTTTAGACACTAAATTAGCAGAAGTATAAGCTGAAGATGACAATGAAAATATATTAAGAACCGTGCATTTTGCGAGCGGTGGTTTTGAGAATTGCAATTTTGCGTTTTGGTCGTTTTGTGAATGGTGGACATATTGCTTTTTGTGTACATTTTGCGTCGAAGTTAAATAAAAACCCTAAAGTAATGAACATAGTAAATTACAAGTTGAGTACCATAGGTACCTACATTGTAGGTCACCACAGTAAAATTGAAATGAAGGCACTTGATCAAGGCTTAACCGGAATTCACAGTTTGTTTAATGACAATCGGATGGCTTTGTGACATTCGTATTGCAAACATTTCACCTAATGTATAAATACCGGTGCATAACATCTTCAGATTATAGCCTAAATTAATATGCGTTCGGTTTATTTTATTTCTTTACAACTATTTACACCTAAATAACTATTAAATGAGTCATGCAACAAGGACAATCACCACATAATTATTTGATATAATTATAATATTCGAAAAATAAAGCTCTCACCGGAGTTTGCTTGTCTCATACAAACTTATGTTTTATTTGTGATCTTTAATTATTACACTAATCAACAAATAATTATAATCAGGAGACCACCAGATGCACTAGCGCCTCTTACGGCGAATTTCAGCACTGAGGCCCCATACAATTGAATCATACCGATCTTTCTTTTAGGTAAGCGTGTTACACCCTAGGCTGCAGCAATGCTAATCAGGCAGGCTGTTTAGTGTAACGTAAACCTATCCCACGTAAAAAAAAAACACCAATATTAAGGTTGGACTTGGATAATTAATAAATGTAAATAAAACCATTTAATATTTTAACATAATGATCTATTTATTTTTTCATTACTTAATTTGGAATGATTTACTTATGTTACTTAAAAAATAAATATAACCTTCAGGCTGGCATAAAAAATTAACCAACATGCAAAATGTAATTTAATGAGGAACATAACAAAGAGTTAGATGTACATGACTCTTTGGTTGGGCTAAAATTTTCATTACTGATATTTCTAAAAATTAGAAGCGTGTATTTGTGTTGTATTGGTAATATTTGCGAAGCTCACTAAATCTGCTCTCGAGAAAATCTAAATAGACACAGATAACGCACTTAAGACTATGTTAATTTCTCATCATTAAAATTGTTATTTGTACAAAATAATTATGTAAGTTAAAATATCATAATAGCTATTTATGGGGAGAAATAAACAGTACAATAAATATACCTACAACTACTATATATTACGTCGACATCAGTAATGCCAGACGGGATAACATTCTAAACGCATCTTCATAAACAATACAAACAATAAACTACTGCACCAATCAATAAAACACAACAGGAGTTCGAATAACAAGACACGATGACAGAGAAGAATAACCGAAAAGAAAAGAATAAAGAAGACCACACGACAAAAACGAGAAATAAAGAATGAGAAAACTTGTAAATATCAGATCATAAATAGAATTTCACAGCGTTTTTATTAATTGGCGCAATATACAGGTACTATAACACTTTCCATCAAATCATAGCCCAAACTGATCAACATACTTTCATAGGCCTGAATCTTAGAAAAGCGCACTTATATTTAACACTGGTCATTACTCTGTCTTATTTCAATGCAATTAACAGATGCCATAATCGATATAAGTATATAGAAATAACACATAGGTTCCATCAGATACTTACACTAATGAGATAGATATATTTGACTGCAATAGTAAGGGACAAATACGTCGGGAGAAGACGAGTTACCAGATGAACTACACATGCATATACAATATACTTGATAAACAATGTTATTCTATAAATCTGCTTTTAAGAGCAAACGTTACCATTTTATCACAAAAGTGGTTCCAACTCCCAAAATCAGACCATGCATTCAATCACGTTCACAGAATAGTTTCAGTAGAACGTAATCTCCAATTTTGTGATAATATGCAACGTATTGGTCGTAATCAGTGGAAAAATTGCTACCATTTTAGATCAAGTTCAATCAATGGTAGTTTACATGACATTCAAAACTTTTATATATAATTATTGTTTCGTAGACATATCCAGTTAGGTCCCACGTTTCCATAACAATATCCGAAACCATGCGAGGGAATCATCCGGCAAGATACAACATATTCTGTTTTTACACATTTCTTAAGCGTACTCTCTTATATCCGGTGCGTATAAGACCTAATTACGAGTTACATATTCACATTCGAGCTATCGACTAGTTTCATGAACTGTCTCCATCGTTCTCAGTATAATAAGGTCGACACGTGCAACGCACGAATCATTTCTTGTGGCTTTATCTAACCAAGAACGTCAGTCGTTTTTTTGAGCTGATTGCTATCAAATACTGACATAAAAGACAAGCCATTGTCTCATGACGAGCATGCCTCAAGGGAGCGCATCCAATCCTTTAAATCACCGACCGTCTTAAAGTTATCGCATTACTTACGATGTTGGTTTAATTATTGGGCTCTGTCGCTTAATCTCGAGCTGGGTGTAAAGGCAGGTCCATGACGTCACACAAAACACTTCACGATCACGCTATAGTTTGTTAGGTCCAACACAGTCCTTAGGCTGGGACGAGCGGTTCATTTGTATCAACACGTCACAGTCACATCACACCCGTAGCACTCGAGAATCAATAGTGGATTAGACACGAACAGTCGCCCAGGAAGCCTCAGTACTGGCGGTCGTCGTAGATGTAGATGGCCTCCCCGGCGGACTCCTTGAGCGGCGGAGGTGGCGGGGGGAAGTCCAGCTCTCCTGGACGGAACAGCTTGGAGGCGTTGGGCGCGGGGGAGGCGGGGGCGGGGGAGCCGCTGCCAGGGGAGCCCCCGCCGCGACGCTTCACGCCGCTCGGGGACGCAGCCGCACGGAATGACGACCTCCGAGCAAGCCTGGGAACAAATATATCGCTATAAATTTCGTATCCAAAGACCAGATAAGATATCAGGGTTAGTGTTAAACAAATTCTTGGTTTTGTTGAATATGAGCTACATTTTATTAACTCACGACAATACCTTAGTCAAAAATATGTAATCAACAATTACCTAGACGCCATTTCCTCCGGCGTCTCTTCAATCTCGAGCACCCAGCTAACGGAGTCTGGTTTCTCCACCACCCCCTTGACCGCGGGCAGCGGAGGGGAGTCCGGGGAGGGAGATGACGCCGGGGAGGGGGGCGAGTCAAGCGGAGGGGTGGAGGAGCGCACCGAGTCGCCGGACGACGTGCGCGTGCGCATCGGTGTGCGCTCCACGAAGCCACTGTACGACTCCAGCAGGGTCACCGTCTGGAATAAGGGATAATTATAAAATCGTTATTGCATATCATCTGTGTGTATGTTGCTCTGTTTGTTCCGCTCTTACGGAGCAACGGATCATCGCGATTTTTGGTATGAATATAGTATAAGTTCCTGAGAATGACATAAGATATTTTTTATTCCGGAGTAGCGCAACCGAAGCCGCGAGCGTCGTAAAAAGTGTGTGCATTTTTGTTTACTCACTCGAGATTTCTGCCTGAGCTTGTATCTGAGTTCCTCATTGACCGCCGATATCCTGTTAGCATTGTCGCGGTCCCTGGCGGCCGCTTCCCGAAGCCTGCGGTTATCGTCTCTAAGTCGGTCTGCATCCTTCTGTCTCGCTGCTGCCCTCTCGCGGAGCTCCTCGGCGGCGTGTCTGGCCGCTCTTGCCTCTCGCTCGGCGGTGGTGCGCCTCTCTCGCTCTAGGAGTAGCTCGGCGTGAGCGTCGCGCAGGGATGCCATCTCGTTCTGCTTTAGCTCGATCACGGCTTGCAGGGAACGGACCTGGAATTGAATGGTTATTAATAAACGAGAGATCAATAGGTAAGGAGAAGCTTAGATTAAAATATATAATTTGGTTTGGAAACTCATATTAATTATAGGTTTATGACAAATTTAATAAGCAAGCAAATGATAATCAATTTTAGCTATAATCAGAAATGTTTTTTTTAACGTTAAATATCCTTCCAATTAACTACAGTTCTCGTGATTTCAAACACCACTCTAGTATGAAGGTTGTAATTTTCAGGAAACAGACTGTACCACAGTATTTATGTCCCTACTACAAAGAAGCAAATCGCTTCGTAGCACGTGTGTTTTGTTTTTTATATTTATACCATGTAGTGTCACAACACTGAGTCTCGCTTGTTCGGCGATAGAATTCAGACGGCTAAATGTAACTTCATTATCTTCTACACTACAGTAGAAGGCAGAGCAACACTAAATTGTATCACATGTAAGTACCTGTTTACAAATAAAAAACTTTTATATTTATATTCTTACCTCTGCGGCCAATTCGCCTGCCTCGCCACAAGTGGGGTTGCAGACAGGGTCGCAGGCCGCGTCGCACGTGCCGCAGGGCCGGTCGCACGACGTGTCGGTGGAGCAGTCCTGCACGCGCCCACTACTGTGCCGCCGGGCCAGCTCCGCCCGGGTAGCTTCGAGCTGCGCGCGCAGTGTACGCTCCATCTCGCCGTGCGCGTGCAGCCGCGCGCGACTCTCAGTTACCTCTTGCTTCAGGGACTCTATTGTGTCCTGCAACAAAACAATTACTTATAATACTTATTATATTAGAAATGCCGTAAATGATAATGTTTTTAATCATATTATTACAATTAAGTAATGAGTTTTTCTTAAGCCAAAAAAAACATATTTGAACAATAATGGCAATAATTTTGTAACATAATTAATAATTATTACACTTTTTGTACAATACAATAACTATTATACAATTTGACTTGTAATATGTACCCATGTATTACCAATAAATAGTTTATCTTTTATACGAATATGACATAAGAGTTTGAAGCACTGTCAGGAAATAATGTATGGTATTAATTTTATTGATTTGAGGTACTATTGTAAATTAAGGTAAGGTGTCAGTTATTTTATGTTTGCTTCATAACGAGCCCCATTGATATGCATAAACATACAATATCAGATTTTTTGTTTAATAAATGTCCGCAACATATTTAGTTAAGTATGTTAAATAAATAAATAATAAATAAATAAATAAATAAATATTCCGGGACATTGCACACAACGCCATCTAGCCCCACACTAAGCTAACCATTAAATATTCACCAACATAGCGTGTAAGCATTTAATAAAATGTTTATGTAACAAATCAAGAAAATAAACGGTACCCATCCATACAAAAAGAGTTTACAAAGTTACAAATAACAGCACGGTGTCTTGTCAACCAAATTACTTCGTGCCATAACGTGTTCAAATTAACATCAAGGTTATAAAAATAAAAAAATAAAAATAAAATAGCCTTTATTCTACTGCTACAAAATTAATATGTTAGTTAAATATTTCACATTTTGAGTTTTAATTTTTGTCAGCAGAAGTTGCCTGCTTGGCAAAGGCCTCCCCTATTGTTTTCCACTCATCTCTCTCTCTCGCCTTCCTCATCCAATCAGGACCGCAGACTTCTTGGAACACATCCCTCCACCTCTTCCTTGGTCTCCCCGGGTTTCTGGCTCTATCCAAGGGTATCCATTCTGTGGCTCTCTTTGTCCACCTGCTGTTGTCTAGTCTACATAAGTGACCTGCCCACTTGAATTTAAGTAGCCGTGTCCTTACAGTCACATCAGATACTTTTGTTTTGCGTCGTATGGTTTTGTTTTCTATTCGATCTGATAGCTTTATACCGAGCATGCTTCGTTCCATTTTTCTTTGGCAGATGGCAATCTTTTCTTCATCTTTTTTCCGAAGTGACCATGTTTGACAGCCGTAGGTTATGCAAGGTAATATAGCAATTTCGTAAAGTTTTCTTTTTATATCTACTTTAATTTCCTTGTTCTTCATGATCTCTTTAAAACTCCAGTACTTCTTCCAAGCTAGGGTGACTCTTCTGTTGATTTCTTTTTCAGTGCAATCCTTAAAAGATACTAGAGCTCCCAGGTATACATACTCTTCCACGTAGTCGATCGTTGTACCATTCACTGAGATGGGAACTTGTTCTCTGTTTGTCAATATTTTAGTTTTTGTGGCATTCATCTCCAGGCCCACTTTGAGACTTACATAGGACAGCTCTCTCATCATATCTTCCAAATCTGGCGCGTCTTCTGAGAACAATATTATATCGTCCGCGAACCTTAAGTGGTTGAGATACTCCCCATTTACTCTTATACCTCTACCTTCCCATTGTAGCGATCTGAACACTGTCTCTAGCACAGCCGAGAAAATTTTTGGTGAGACTGGATCGCCCTGTCTGACTCCTTTTTGGATTGGAAATTCTATACCATCGCGTTCTAAACGCACTTTGGCTCTACATTTTGAATATATATCTTTTATTATGTTTATATATTTCTTGTTAACGCCTTGCTGTTCTAGAGCTCTCCATATCGTGTCGTGTAGTAGAAAATCAAATGCTTTTTTGTAGTCTATAAAGCACATGTACACAGGTATTCCATATTCGTTAGATTTTTCGATTACCTGCGTTACCACCTGTACGTGATCCATGGTAGAAAAATGTTTTCTAAAACCAGCTTGTTCTCTAGGTTGATTCGCATCTAAAATTGTTGTTATCCTGCTGAGCAGTATTTTCGAGAATATTTTGTATACGTTCGTCATAATACTTATTGGTCTGTAGTTTCCGAGGTCGTCTCTATCTCCTTTTTTGTGTATCAATGTAATAGTTGATTTTGACCATTCATCGGGTGTTGACTCTACCTCAAGTATTTTATCGAAAATTAGTTTTAGTGGCTTCTGAAGTGGTACGCATAAAGATTTCAGGACTTCATTGGTTATGTTGTCACTTCCTGGAGCTTTTTCATTCTTTTGGGTCTTAATTGCATGAGTGATTTCTGATAAAAGTATGTCTGGTGGTGTGTTTTCAGTCCCTATTTTTGAAAAGCTGTAGTCAGATAAATCGCTTTGGGTTGATTTGGGTTGGTTATTTTGCATATATAACTCCTGGTAGAACTGAGTAGCTTCGTTTAAGATGTCAGGTCGCTTCGAAAGGACTCTACCCTTTTTGTTCTTTAGGTTCGCTGTCCACTCTTGCTTGTGGGCTAGTTCTTTATATGCCTTGCGTATAGCTCCTGATTTGCTTAAGTAATTTTCAAATGTCTTTTTTCTCTCTAATTTTTCTTGATTTGCTATATTTTTATTTATTTGTTTGCTAATTTTTGTAATTTCTGATTTAACTATTTTTGTTCGTTTTTCTCTGTACAATTGACTTCTTTGTTGCAATAGCTTTTCCGTTTCTTCATTAATGTGTTTTCTTTTATTTTTAATTGATTTTGGAATTTCTTTCATTACATTTTGAATTTGGGTTTCGAGAAGAGAATATTGTTTTTGCAAATTATCCACATTTTCGATTTTTTCCATAAATTTGTCTTCCCAATAAGTGGCCATATCTCCTGTGACTTCGGGTAGGTTTCTACTGCATTGCGTAGCGCTGAACTTTTTTCTTCCAATTTTCGCTGGGAGACAAACTCTACAACGTATCATTTTGTGATCCGTCTCGAAGTTAAGTTGGTGTACCAAACTGAAACTTTGTATTTGTTTCGGCTTATTTGTGAGTATATAGTCTATCTCGTTTAAGCTTCTTCCATTCGGGTGTCGCCATGTCCATTTTTTGTGAGATTTTATATTGAACATACTGTTTACAACTTTATAGTTGTGTTCCATAGCAAACTCTATCAGTTTTTGCCCGTGTGGGCTTCTTCCTCCAAATGAAAACTCTCCGAAAACTAGCTCCTCGCCTTTTTGTTTTATTCCCACTTTGGCGTTGAAGTCGCCCATTATTATGATGTTTTTTGATTGTATGTAGTCTAGGGCTTCCTCTACGGTTTGGTAGAAATTCTCAATATCTATCATTGGGTGTTTTTCAGTTGGTGCGTACGCTTGTATAAAAGCCCAGGTTGTTTTATCAGATGTTTGTAATTCTAAAACGGCTACTCTCTCTGAAAAGGATTTGAAGCTTGTTATTGTATTCTTGAGATATTTTTTCACAACGAAGCCCACTCCATATTGCCCGTTTTTCGCAGGTGAATGTAGAAAGATAAAATCTTGACGTTCCTCAATAGTTTCATTTGATCTTCTTATCTCACATAATCCAATAATATCCCAAGTTTAGCTGCGCTATGGCCGTTTTCAACTCTGTAACTCTACTTTCTGATAAAAGAGTTCTAACGTTAAGCGAAGCCACATTTAAATAGTGTTGTTTTAGTTTTAGTTTCTTACTTTTTTGTGTTAGGGGGATTTGGTCTAACTTCTCCACGGTGACCGGCCGTCTTGGAGAAGGGAGAAGAGAGCTGCTTAGTTTTTTCGTTTATCATGTGTATTGCTAGTTGTGGAAGGCATGCCGTAGCTTGCCAGGGGTCTGTGAGCTGGACTCTCTTGTGGAGGTAGCTGTGAAGGCCGAAGGTAGTTTGTAATATTCTGTGGCTTTGTTTTCTTTGTAGCTTGTTTCATTTTTCCATCTGAGGTACCTGATTTTGTAGCGGTAATATACTCTGGTGATTCTGAGAGGCCTCTTTTGTTGGGCTGTACAGATTCATTGCTGGAAATCTTCGATTGGTGAGTTCCAAGTCTAACTAACTTGTCATAACGTAAAACTACCTTGTTTCCAGCCTCTCTCTCTTTTTCCAGGTTTAATTGAAGTTCCTTTCGCTTTTGTAGAACCTCAGGGGGAAAATCTTCTTTTATGTAGATAGGTGTATTCAAGAGGCATCTTTTGTTGCGCAGTAATTCTATTTTTCTACTCAAAGTTGATATTGTAACAACGATTGGGCGGATTTTTCCTTCAGTTTTTCTCCCAACTCTTGCGACCGATTCAATCTCCCATCTATTGCAAGAAATATCCATATTTGTGTTAATGATTAGCAATATTTGATCGACTAGGTCGTCATATTTTCTTTCTTCTTCCATAACTCCGAAAAAAAGAATATTTTTCTTCCTTAGTTGTCTGTCAATTTGTTGTACAATTTTCTTTTGTTTTTCTAGGTTTTCTTCCATTTTATTTTGCCTTTTTTCGATATATGCAAATTTTTCATCAATGTTTTTATTTATTGAATCTTTAATACTCCCCTCCATTTCTTTCATATCTTGTTTTTGATTTTTTATATCTTCTTGAATATTATGTAAAATCTTCATCATTTCTTCCATCGTAGTGGTAATTATAGTTGGAGATACAAAATCAAACTTTTAGATACTAGTGCAGCCCTCTGTCGGATTTCTTGGGTACTAATTAGCCGCGGGTCGTTTATATCTGGCGCTCGCGACGTATTTGTAGTAGCAAAATGATCAATCGTTTAGCAAGTGTATGGCCTCGTAGTTCAGGCAGTTTTCGATAGATGGCGCCACTTGTATTTTTTTACGTATATTTCTGTGTAATTTTTCAAAATTGACCCAAATTTCGACCCCTTTTCACTTTGATCACTGCACTAGTATTAATCTTGCACTAACTGACCTCAGGGATGGCGATTGGTGTTGATTCTTTCGATTTTTCGCTCCGAACTGTTTCGTGACTTGCAGATTCGTTGTGCACAATATTTTCAAAATATCTGCTTTAAATTGGCGAATCCTGGTGATTCTTCACTTTTTCCACGTAATCCGTAGTCTTATGTTCTTATTAAACTTGATATCAGCTTCGAAATCACTTGAAAAACAATTTTAATGGATTATCAAATACGGAGCCGATGTAAACACGAGCACAGCAGCGCCCTCTCCACAGATGCATCTGCAACATCAAGGTTAATCATCCATAATTAGCTTTAATTCCGTTTAAGTTAGGAAGTAGCTACTTTGCCGCTCAGTTTTACTATTCATTCACTTGTTTCGTCAATGGATGCTATTATTTGACATGTTAAAAGGATTGATGATTTTTGACGAAACAATAGATCATCAAATTATTATCATATATGATATAGGATTATTGAGCGAATTATAGATACGGGTACCCTTTTACCCGTAAAAAATCGTGAGAGGAGCCGTAGTCATCCACTAGTCTCTTATTAAGACGGCAAAAAATATCACACTATCATGACAAAGTTAGCATCAACTTGCGAATCCGTTATGACAACGTTGTGCCAGTAATTTATAATGGAATGACATTGACAATTGTTTTTTGCCTTGAGTTAACATACAACCCTTTAGTAAAGTAATTATGAAGAGCAATGAACTTCCTTGTGTAGGCTTATACATGTAAAATATCTATCTATATTCAGGGTACCTAACTGGTGACTAAAGCATAACCTTATGGGTGGCTTTGGTCCCACAAATGCTATAACTTTTTTTCTTCGACTTCTTTTTTACGTGGGATAGGTTTGCGTTTGACTACAGCCTGCCAGATGTAAAGCATTTCTGCACCCTTTCGGTGTAACTTTTGGATATTTGCGAAAAATAATTCGGTTCTCCATACATTTGTCAGACGGCAATAAATGAGTTCGTATGTCCAACTCTGGTGTCGGAGAAGGCAATAAAACACTTTTCATTACTCATACTCTGTAAGTAGGTCTGAAGTTGCCTGAGGAGCGGGTTGAAAGTAATACTTTTCATCCCTAGGGAGAATCGCTTTCAACTGACAGCTGTCAAATTAACATGTAAAAACTCTGCGCGCGACTGGCGGCAGCACTTATGCCAAGAACTGGCCTCTGATGCAAATTGCAATCAGAACATTTTAGTTCCAATTTTATCCGCGCGCAGAGTTATCTTGAACTCTACTAACTTCTTTACAAAAACAAAAGAGTTCCTATACCTACATTCAACAAAAGAGTTCTTATACCTACATTTAACCAAATAGTTCTTACACCTTTCACCTTACACCGACATTCAAAGAGGTTCTACGTCACAATACGTATAGCAGAGATTTTGTACCTATAAAATGAGTTCATCTGATTTTAATATAAATGTAACGCCTGATTTTATAAAAGAAGAGGCTAAAGCGGTAGTGGAAAATCATCATACGATTTGAGGTATCTTTGTTTTGACTTGGGTGGTAAAATAAAATTTACTCATATTTTCTTTAGCTAATTCATGTTTTTATTTTTACTTTCCTCGTATTTGTAATGAAAAGCACAGTGTTTACCTCGGGTTAAAGACTTATTTAGTCCCTCGAACTATTGGCGCCCTCACTGCGTTCGGGCGCCAAACCCCGTCTCGGGACTAAATAAGTTACTTTCACCCCTAGGGTAACAATGTACTATTTTGTACGAAGCAGCTGTTTTTTTCCCGCAAATTTTCCCAAGTTGCAGAACATAAATTTTTACTTTTGACGTATTGAAGCCGTCCTTAAGAGGTTATGCGTTAGTTATCCGTACTAAGTAAACAAAAACATATTTACAGTATTTCCTTAAACATTGTTCTAAAGATGATTTCGGCGACAGAAACATGGTTCCTAATGAACGACTTGCCTTGAACCGTGACGTTTCCGGAACACTAAATTAGGCACATTACGATTAAATGGTCTGGATTTGTCTCTATGGAAATCCACAAATGATTGCGACCTTGGAGTGAACGGAAATGATGTGGAATGGGAGTAGGTACTTGGGATTTAGGTTTCGTTCTACAGATACGATCCTAAAAGCAGACATTAGCGGTCTGACCGCCATAACTAATTAATCACCAACTGTTGACAAATATAACAACAGAATATAGCTTTATTTTGTTTTCACGAGGTGCTGAGTGAGGTTTAGACAAGTACATTCATGAAGCTAGTCATATAACTAGCTTCGTAAATGCACCATGATGATGTGATGTTATTTTCGCTCATTTTCCAACAAAAAGGATATACCTAGCTAGCTTCTGTAACGTACAGTTTAACATGTTGTACAATCAACAATAAAATTAATACATATCTGTAGTATCGTAGACAATCAATAGATTAAAAACGAGCGGTACATTATGTCCAGCGATAGCCACGACAATTCACTTTGATAGAAAACTACAGTAGAGACTAATGAAAATACAAAACGCAAAAGCGTCTCATCGGTCTGAGTTATTGATGTTCACGACATTATCCCATCGATCCGTCCATCAAATTCTACTTTAAAACTTCATACAATTGGAATTAAAAAAGTGTGGTATACCTTAAGCCCCTGAATATCAGCAGCGAGTGCAGCGACCTCTTCGGCGTGTGCTGCCTGGAGGCGCGACGTGACTTCCTCCTTCGAAGCCACCTCCATCTCCAGCTCGGAGATCTTGCTCAGGCATTCTGCGACTGGAATACAAATGTTTGAAGATTATGAGAATGGTTTTACATACTGTATTAAACGAAGTTACCGAAAAATAAAATTAATAGTAAGGGTAGGTACTGGAGTTACCATTTACTATTACGTAATGTGTCATCGACCAAGTGTATGTAGGTACGAGTACGTTTCCTATTTATATATGATATCATAGTGAGCACAACATGCTTTTATGTTAAACCTAAATATGTGGTAGGTAAAGTAATACTTAGCATTTGGGGGGATGCTATCATGTAGAAAACTAGGCACGGCACCGTGTCTTTTAACAATTTCCTCCGAAATAACAACTAAACAAGGGCCAGTACTGCTGTCATTTGATATTTAGGGATGGTTCTAAAAAATATAAATGTCTCTAGATGTTATAAATGCATCCAAGAAAGATTCAAAGAGGACGTCACGACTCTCAGTGATAAGAAATTTGAAGCAAAGAGAAAAAGAAGGTTTTTTTTTTTCATGATATAGGCTTACGCTTGACTACAACTTGCCTGATGGTAAGCTACGTTATAGTCTACGATGTAGCGCGCTTGTCTAGAAGAAACCGGTTTACCCTCGACTTGAAGACCGACAAATTATAGTTCAAGGGGAATAGAGATTCGGGCAAGGAGTTCCACAGTTGGGCTGTTCGCACGATGAAAGTCGAAGCAAAGCGCTTGGTGTGAGTCTTTGGAACCTCAACTGTATAACGGTGCCTCCTTGCCGAACCCCTACTCGTACGATGGTGAAATGGGGCTGCAGGAATTAAATTATGCAATTCAGGTGTAAGAACGCTAGAAGAAGATGGTGTTGTAAAGCCACTAACTGGTATCGAAGTCTTTCTGCGCGCGCTGCAGTCGGTCGCGGTCCGCGCGCGCGGCGCTGCTGCGTTCCTCCGCCGCCACGCTGCGCCAGCGCTCCACCTCCAGCTGCCATTGGCCGCCGTTTAGGGCATCCAGCTGAAAACATACAGGAGATAATGTTATACAGGGACTGAGGCCCCTAAGACAAGAGGTGTATTTTAGTGTCTCTCTCTGCGTTTTTCTTTCGACTCCTCTCCATCCTATGGTTGCCTGGAAGAAATCGCTATTAGCGATAAGGCCGCCAGTTGTGGCACTATTTTTTTTAAGTCTTTTGTGTTTCTGTTTGTCTTTTTTCAATTTGTGTTACAATAAAGAGTTTTATTTATCTATCCATCTGTCGCTCGCTTATGGAAAAGAAAGACCAATATATGAGAGTGACGTAATAATTCCCCCCGCGGAGCACGTCGCGATGGCAATCATACATTGCACTTTTTATTCCATAAGTGAGCGACAGTACTCTCACTAAAATACGCCTCTTGTCTAAGGGGGCTAGTTACTTGAGAAAAATTATACTAAAATACAGGAAAAAATTAGCGCTGAAGCTTTACTTTACTATTACCGTTACCCGTCAACACAAACTCGATCAAAGGGTCTAGCGTGAGGCATGGTAATTTTTTTGTACCTACGCTATTTTAAAAGGTTTTTAGAAAGGCTTGGGGTGTATTTTTTTTGGCATTGACATTGATAAACTTACCCGAAACACTAAATACTGGACCAAAACGCCCAAAGCTTCGACGCCCTTAGCCGCGTGCGCTAAAGCAGCGGCTTGCTCCTTCGGCGGTACCGCGGGGAGCTGAGCGACGAGCGGCGCGGGTAGCGGAGCGGGCAGCGGGACGGTCGGCGTCCGCACCGCTTGCACCGGAGTCTGCACTCGCTTGCTTCGGGGCCCCACCGCCGCCGACACGCGAGGTGGCTCTGCAACAATTAAAAACATAATTTTAATTCCAAATTCACGAAAAACTAAATTAAATCCCATCTAGAACATACTTTTCATCGTAAAAACGTAACAGTTACGCAATTTACGGACCATAATTATGACCATATTTTCATGCGCACTTTCATGCACTCATTCCGTTTCAAATATCATGCGAAAAGAAAGTCAGCGTTCAGAACGTAACACTGTTTAAATTGATCTGTAAGCTAATAAATGCTAATGGCAAGTAAGTACGCATTTCCTACGTTTGTCGGCGTGCGGTCGACAATAGTTCTCACGCCGCCTGTGAAGGGGACAACGGTTCGAAAGTCGAAGAGGAAACAATACGTAATAACCTAGCTGTACGTGTATACAAACGACTTTTCACATGAGTTATATATTACACCTAATCTAAATCTTTATTGATGTCTTCTGACACCTTAATAACAAGAGAGAGATATAGGAATTGTGCCATGCGAATCTCACAGTGAAATCTTGTAGTGGGAAATAAATCCACCAATCAATGTAGTCCATATTTACATAACCACTGATGACAATATTTTGAACTTCTTTGATTGGGCAATGCTCACACCGGTGACAACTACTATTCACTTCAACAAAAGCTTGGATGGTGATAAATTCAATCCAGTAAATAAAGTCTTCTCTATCTCTGAGTATAATCAGTTCCACTCAGTTTTTAAAACATAAAAGATATAAACTCCCACAAAACCTCGATTTAAAATGTGAGATCGTATCTGCTCTTTGTTTTAATGACAAAACCGAAAGGTTAACACGCTGTCTATTATTTCAACAAGGTTTCAGAATTTTATTGCATCACCAACTTGTTTTACAAAATTATTGTTAAACTTTATTCAGATAGTTAACACCATTATTTTATTGGTGAGAAAATATGAGACTAGAACAAAGAAGATTACTAATAAATCTTACAGGATTACATGTCATTATGAGATACGCCTTACTTGCGCGATAAAATTATGCAAATCCTCGTTATAAATCTATCTTATTCAGACTGTCTTGTTCTCGAAGATTATAATTTGAGAGCCTTTAAAAGGTTTAGATTTAAGATGTCTGTAAAGACGTGTAGCCAACAGCAATTCTTAACATTGGCAGATATTTATTAAATTGTTCAATCGCAAACCTACACTGCATTTTAATAAAATGTAGTTAGAATTTGCAATATTTTTCCATCGAACTGCCTACGATAATATCCTAATTTCCAACAACTCATTTAACATGTCTTTACCAATAGGAAGACGTCCTAAATAAAGGTTGCGTAAATCTCTCAGGCTTTCTATATTTCGTCAACGTTACGAGGCCCTTAACACACTGCTATTAGGAAGTGAAATCGATGACAGTCGTAATTATTTAATTAAACTATTTGGTATGAACATTACGTTAATGCAAATTAGCATCAATATTTGTATTAGGTACTTTTGTCGTAACTTTATGGGTGACTGGTAATGTAAAATAAATGGATAGGTAAACTTTTCCGTTGTGTCGGGAAATTATGTGATGCATTTGCAAATATAAGAAGCATTAAAACACAGTAAGCTACCACAAATAAAATCATCGTTGTATAGTCGCTACTAAAGTATGTGCCTTTTTTGTAAATACAAAGAATATACTTTTTTATTTATCTCTTGAATAACATAGTTTTTCTCGGCACGATTTCATCTACGATCAATTACCGCTACATCAAATAAATAGCTGGTGAACGCATCGTCAGCGTCTGGCGTGGGTCGGACATAAAAAAATGGTTATCTAAATCGGTCCTTCGATAAAAGTAGGTGTTCCCACGCGGACGATTGGCAACGTGGTCTGGACGGTTACTAGGGAACATTATGGGATAGATATTGTGTTCGTTAAGCCATGTCAGAGGCCCTTAGGGCGGCTTGATGAACTCTTGACACTAGAGTTGGCCACTCTCATTCGATAAGAAGAAGAAGAATTGTGTTCGTTCCCAGTTTATACTTCGGAATAGCTCCGCGATCAGGCTCGAGTAATCGAAAATAAAGGCCAACGACGATTAATGAAGTAAAATAGTAATACAATTTATCAATATCAATCAACAAGCTCGGTGTAATGTTTTAACCTATCAATGAAATAATTTTGATATAACTACAGAACCAACAAGACATTGAGAAACTTTTATTTTGGGCTAGATATATTATAAAAATTAGGAACTCAGCTGAACACAACAGCATAACAGTCCGTAGGTTAAAAAAAAGGTTATAAAATAATATAAACAATGGCTTGCAATACTTTTTAAAATGATACGACCACGACCAGTTAAAAACAGTCGTAATGATTGTAACCCCACTAGTTCACGCACTGTTTCCAGTGCACCAACATTCGGATACCATTTCCGTCATGTGATAATAATAAAGCTTACAAAATATCGATCTGACGACTGAAGCGCATCATTACGTTTTATAAATGTCCCCAAAACAGAGCAATATCCTGGTTAGGATGATGTAACCATCCTTATAAGAACCAGCCTACCTAATAGGTACATATATAAATACACAATACACATAGGAGTATGTACCTATAATAACACCATGTACATATTAAGTACTTGAAGTTTAATCAACAAAGCAAGTTTAAGTTTATGTTTGATCTATTTCTTTGTATTTTATTTTTATTTCGTGTGTTACAATAAAGAATATTCTATCTATTTAAAGCAATCAAATGTTCAGTCATCGTGATAAAATATCTTAAATTATCTCCTATAGTTTCAAAATTATTGTTTTGGTTCTGTATCTCACTTAAAGTAAAAATTATTCCATTATTAGGATTCTTACCAAAAGTAAACTAAAATATATTATACAACATTTCTTTTAGCAATTTCTGAATAAAAATTACGTACTGAATATAAAAACAAACCAAATAAGGATTTACAGTTCTACGCTAAGGATATAATCTTTCAAGAATTGTATGAATCAGCTAAATGAGTCAATTTTGAAAGTTGTCACTAAGTAGTGCGTATCAGACAAGCTGCGGTTATTCTAAGAAAGTTCCTGTAAAATTTCATAACTTAAAGTTCACAAGTTCGTTAATCACATTTTTTCCTTAACCCTAGAGTGGGCGCGCGGTGAGCATTTTGCCGCCCGCGCTAAAGAAACGTTGATATTTTTTAAAATAAGAACCCGTAAGGCTTGCGCTTTTTAGTAGCTGCCCCCAGTCTTGTTCGCAACGCATGCCGAAAGGCCGGATGGCATCAGTGCACGGGGGACCACTTGAGGAGACGTTTGTTACCATCAGGTGTCGCCGAGCGGCAAAATGCTCACCGCGCGCCCACACACGTAAGTAATTTTGTGTGAAAAGTTTTTTGCAAACTTGAACTGAAGACTATATTTTTTGTTGCGTTTCTAGCTAAAACTACAAAAATACTTTCGTCTTAGGATTTAAAAGCATAAATTGATAATAATAAATAAGAATAACAAAATGGGCGATCAAATTGTCTCTTGACTAGAAGAATTGTCGGATTTTGAAGATGCACACAGATTGTTGATGAAAATGTGTCAGATAGTGATCGATCTAGTTAGCATAGTGATCACAACACAGAACAGTCAGCAGATAGCGACGCTGCTACCACAAGTGAATCCTCTTCAATTGTTGTGCCTTCCGAAATACCACCTATTCGACGCCAACGGACATCCACTTCAGATATAAATAACTATTCATCAGCATTTTAAGAATGAGTCAGCCTCGATCTTGTCGTCGTAAACGTAGAATACAACCATGTGGTATAAGCAGGAAAATTATATATGTACCTACATAAATCCAATACTGAACATATGAAGTTACGCCGAGAGTATTTGATAGAATTTGCACAGTACTTGTCAAGCAATACATGAGCAGAAGGTGTACAGATAATCTAAATATTCCTTTAAGAAACCAAATTGCGCGTTTCGTACCAGTAGAACAAGCATCTTCTTCAAAGAAGGAAGGCAAATGCAGTATATGTCCCTCTAAGAAAAATTGGCGCACGAAAAAAGGGTGTTACAGATGCCCAAAGTTACTGTGCACCGAACATACCACATACCTTTGTGAAGACTATTTCAGTAGAGCATATCCTGCAGATTTAGAAAATACATAATTTTGTTATTTTTATTCCATTTTTTATCGTATTATAGAGTATAATGTAGGATAAGGGAGAAAAAACTGAAAAAATGTTTAATTTCCTAAAGTCTTTTGTAAACCCAAGATTGTATAACAGATTTTAATAAATATGTTGATTACTTATTGCTTATAAGTTTATTATTGAAATTCTGAGAAAAAAAAAATTCTATCGACGTATTATTAGTTAAAATGGTCAAAGAGACAAGGCGGCAAAATGCTCCCCACGCGCCCACTGACGTTTCGCAAAAAGGCGCGCCCACTCTAGGGTTAAAAATTAAGTTCAAATTTTTATACTTAGTAACAAATTTAATAAATCAATTGTCAGCCAACGTCACCGAATCCCTATATAGTTGTAAGATATAAATATTGCTTTAGACAAAATAATGTAAATCATTTTTTTAGTTAAATATTTAGGCCCGTTTTCACAACGATTCTTAACGCATCTAGTGCCACAATTGACTCGTAAAAACGACCATTAAGGTGTTTGAGTCGCTTTACAAATGGACCTTAGTATTGTTTTGAACACTTTATACAAAAACGAGCTTAAGTTGGTACAGTAACTCTCTACTTCATTATATCAGTAGGAAAAGGAAACCTATTCCCCACAAAACTAACTAAGTCAATCATCACACAGAGTCGAGTACAAAGTACACTGTCGTGAAGTGGACTCATAAAGCATAATTATTGCGGATGATGTCTCAATAGTAGTTTCGTGAATGGCCGGCAGAGGGCAGGCGCGTGGGCACCAATTGGGAGCCTCGTTGAAATGACACAACTCACACAATGAACTAAAGGGCTATGACAATATTTGTCATATGAATAGAACCATTTAAATATAAAGAACGGATGATTTATATGCCTAAACCAACGACATGGCCTAAACTAACACGATCGCAGATATTTAAATGACAGAAGTAAATTACGCTGAGATACATGGTCTGGTCATGGTACATCTGAGCGGGAGAGAAAAGTGTATGAAAATCCATTTCTTCCCGCTCAGATGCGTTTTCTCCCCGCATATTTGTTCGATATGCAATGACGTACTTTCTACCGTAAATTTGATAAAGTAACAAGGTACTTTCCGAGCAGGTGTAGTATAAAGAATATTGTTAAATTTATGTCACAACCTCCTTGACTTTTAATTTCCTAAGTCACCTCAGCAACTTAGCCAACCCTATCACCAAGTGCGTATGTGGCATGTAGCAAGTTTGCGCCTACGCTGGCCATAGGCGCTTCATAAATGGTGAGCATGATTGATCATACTACATCATATCATCATACTTATTTCAATGGCCAAATTGCGGCTACATGACTTTGCACAGTCAGTGCATGATTTCACAAAGCATATTAGAAACACAAAAAGCATAATTTTGCTTGTTTTTGGGTATGTGATATTGCATAAATATTAGTCCTTTGCTATTTCTTCGCTTAGACACCTAAGTGACTGAATATATTGCATATAATAATTAAGTTCAGTAACTGAAAGAGCCGCAATTAATTATGAGACATGCCAAATCTTATTTAGAAACTCTGTATGCGCATTTTAGCAGTAGGTAGGTATGTATTTATCTAGGTAAGCACTTAAAGTTGCATTTAGTAACGTCAATAAAAAAATGGCATTATTCTAGCCACCAATTTACTCACAAGGACCATTCACAATGATGAGGCGGCATTGACTCTAATTCAACAAATTCATACTCATTGGAGGAGAAATTACAAATGAGAAGCTTTGAAATAAGTCATCATTGAGCTCATTTGTAGACAACGACATCGCATATGATTGACGCATCATTAAGAATAAAAAATCATTTATGCTAAATAAAACCATACTAAAAGACAGTCAAAGTCGAGGGTCCAAACTGGATGAGGTCTGCACAAGATCGACGCAGATGGCAAAGAGTGGCCTATACCCAGTAGTGGGATCCAAAGGGCTGTGGATGATGATGATGATGAAAAGAATAGTCACAAACATCACGTAATACAGTTTCACCTCACAATGAGGTTTAATCGAATAAAAAAATTAGGTTAAATTTTTCGCCAACCTTATGTCCTTGTGTCCTTATGTCCAACCTATTCATTCACTAACGAGTGAATTGTAGGGCAATTGTAGTAACGTTACATTGCAGGCCCTGGCTATTGGTCAGAGGCCTTTAGAACCAAAACTGGCAACACCAGAGCTGGCCACTCTTACTTACATCTATCCATTGGCGTATCTGTTCGTCTGTCTATGTTTGAGTATAATTACGTAGCGGCTCGGGTCTCGCTTGATAAGAAACGTTACTTGCGCCTCTGATGAGATCGTTAAGGCCGTCAGCACGGCTTGCGGTCTTTATAACCGTATTTACTATGGCTTGGTACACTGGATCAAAGCTTTAATGTAGCGATTGAATTTACGAGAACACAAAAGGTATTAATATATACAGTTTGTAGTTAAAAAGCTAGTTAATAGAGCTATTGTTGACAAAAAAATACTTAAGTAAACAAATTAGAATTAAAACTATTGCCACAAAAGGTTTATCGATAAACACAATCTCTCCCAGGCAACCTTAGCTTTGCATTTGATTGCAATTTGTCACATTTGTCTCCCATACCTTAAATTTTAAGCGTTTATATTGTAAGACGTAAAGAAGAACTACTTTGTATACAGACAATACTTTGTTATGTTTTCCCTCGTCTTTAGTATCAATATTCCAGTTAGGCAGTAGGCTAACGGGTCGGTGTGCTGCCGCAGTGCTGCCGTGAATACACCATTGCGCTTTATTAGCCCAGGCGTAAAGCCGGCAACAACCTTCTATGCAATAGACACCTGATTATGGAGAAAATGGAGGCTGTCTGAATCCTGAACGTACGGTCTTCCGGTTAAATATAAGTACATATAATTTTATTAGTATGTAAAACAAAAATACTTTTGCTTGGTCTTAAGTCCACCTATAGCTGATAAGAATCATGGTAGGTTAAGATACTGATTCGGGCAGGCTATATTTTTATTTTACGGAATCCTATGCACAACAGCTAGAGACACAATTAGACATCTCCAGTTTAGATTGTCTAAAGCCGTCAATATGCAACCATTGTGCGTTTCAATCATGTTGAAATGTTGACTATTCATATTGGACACTGGTCAGTAAATAGCTAGTAAATTTACGCACTACGACTGACCTCAAAACATGAATGGAGTAACTAATATTGGTTGTCTACGCATAATTTCAAAGTAAATTTTCAGAGTGTGTATTTATTTTTTTATAATGTCTATATAGCCCGCGAATTCACATGTCTTAGGCACTTAGTCACTAACAAAGCACGATTATTTTCTGATTTATATCAATTCCAACTTATAGCCTGATCAGCTAAATCAATTGTTAGTGAAAAAGACGAACAAACATACCCATAATATATTAGTTTAACTAATAAATTTTTTATGATAAAACAAGTAAGTCACGTGCATGGATTTATAAAAATATATTGTAGAAACATATCTAAATTTTATTACTTCCGTGACGTACGATATCTGATATCGATATTTTTTATATTCTTTTACCGTCAGCTACTAAAGCAAGTTTTATCAACATAAAATTACTTCCTGATGATTTACAAGTAAATACGGAGCTTTCATTATTATCTTTAACATAATGAATGTAACAATGTAACTTTGTCCTCTCTGAGAAAATATTATGATATTATCGTAACTTGACAAGCATGCTCTGTGCTCAGTGATTATTTAGAATAACTGTATACAGAGGTACCATTCTTTCTTATCAAATAAGAGTGGCCAACTCTGGTGTCGAGAGTTTATCAAGCCGCCCTAAGGGCCTCTGACATGGTTTAACGACTGCCGTACTAAACAAACAGCCAAGACCTACAATGTAACGTGTCATCAGACCCAAAGAAGCGCCCAAAATTAAGGTTATTTTAAAACACTTTTAAGAACTGAATTTATATTCCGTTCCAGTACCTATAGTATATTTTTCGAGAAATATAATCTTTTTGTTAGGTCTTCGGCTGGCTGCAGGAAAGGTATATATTTTTTAAATCCTTGAAAAAAACTATCTTTTTGGTTTAGCTTAGACAGGAGCTTCGAAAACTGTGATACGGGATTTTTTGTTAATAGAAATGATGAACACAATATGATTTTTTGATGGTTTATAATAACGATAAAGATAAAGATAAATAATCTTTATTGATAATGTAAAGTTGTAACATACATAAGTAGGTATAGGTATAAGTACTAATATCATAGAATATGCTACACAAATTACAATATCTCGTCAAATTTAATTTATAACATTTAGTTTTTATAAAATTGTAGAAGTTACAATGTCTAGTTTTATTAATAAAATAATGAAATTTTTTGTTATTAAAATCATGTCAAACATAATAATAGGTATGTAATCATACAATATGTCAACTTAAATAAATCTAGGTACTGTCACTTAACTTTGTATATACCTACTTACTATGGTTATATGACATACGAGTGCCGTCGAATCAAGTTCCGTTCCAGCGAATGCTTAATTAAGCACAATTACTAGGCAGTGCGGTCACAATGACATATATGTATGTATAAATGTATATGTGGTACGTACTAACATTCACTGGTGAATGACATCGGAAGTTCGTAAGTATACGAGATTTGTGACAAGGTGATAAGACATGTTATAAGTGTTACAAATTTTGTTACGTTGCATGTATGTACATAATATGTATGCAAATTAAGTAGACGCATAAAAGCGAAATTGTAGACATTTGATATATACAAATTTAATGATAATCTAAAGTTACCGCGGCATAAGACAGAGTAGTTATAACACAAACAGTTACTGTTAGTTTTTTGTTTTTTTTTTTTCATTTTTATAATCTACTATTATAAATAAATATTCCGGGACATTGCACACAGTGCCATCTAGCCCCACACTAAGCAAACGCTTGTGTCGTGGGTACTAGATAACGGATATAATACTTATATACTTTTCTTTTGTAAATACATACTTATTATACATACAAACGACCAGACTCAACACAAGTTTTTTTTTTAATACATAAATACTTGTGTCATGCGGGAATCGAACCCGCGACCTCTAGATTAGAAGGCAGAGCCACTACCAACTAAGCTAACAGGCCAGTCAAAATTTTATTTGTACCATAGGTGATAGAACTTAGAGAACTAAAACGATATAAAATGAATATGAATTGAAATTATGAATCACTCATCGAGATAGTTTCGTAAGCATAAATAGAAATTTGATTCAGTTGTCAGTCTTAATAGAATATGAGCTTGGTAGAATTAAAGCCGATCGATCAATTTAATTAATTGAAGAGTATCCATCACAACTAACTGTGTCCAAAGGGTCCGATCACAGAACATAAACAGTTGTGTACTAATATTGTTTACTGCTTTTTGTTCCTACATATTCATATTGTTTTTAGAATAGGGTTAGATGGCAATGTGTAAAATGTGCTGGAATATTTATTTGTATAATACGAGTATTGGCGTCAAATCGTTTTTTTTTTACTAGTCGACGGATTTTTGCGTCTTGGACAGCAGTACCCTGATAAAAATAAAATCGACATGGCTATAAAATTTAATTCGTAGCTTCGCTCATCGGATGTGACGCTCGGTGGAAGAGAAACAAGATCAACCGTGATTTCAGACGGAAGCTGAAATTGACCTTCGTAAAGCTTGCTGTTTGATCGCTTACATAAACTAGCCGAGACTTCGCGAGTAACACGGCGTAAGTACCTATCTGACTCACATTCGCAATTTAGAAGAGCAACCACCGACTTTGCTTTTGTGCATTACTTAAGTACGTGCAATGTACGAAGCGTCCATGAATCAGATAGCAGACGACGCTAGCAGCCCTTGGATGGGTGATCAAAAGATGATGGTTAACCTATTATATAGAACAGGCAGTTTTTTAGATAGTGGATCTCGAATCTACTCTTTTTGTATCGATTAAAAGTGATCGATAGGGGGAGTTTTGTTAACATTGATTCGCAACTCTCAAACGAAAGTTCATAGTTCAGACTCGTATAGTACCAACGTGCATGATTCACGTGTGTATTTTTGAAGAGCAACCACAGGGACCTAGTTTCCTACTGTTTCAGTACACTGCACTACAATGTTGTCTTTAGAATTGAAACAGAAAGCTTCCTGTTGTGAGCTCAAATCAATCAAACGCAGTGAAATTGTAGATGCTTAAGTTACGTTACGTATTTCGTTACACATTGCTTCCTATTTGGGATGTTTAAAACGCGGTAAGTTCTAAGAAATATTTTTTTTGTAAAATTTATGCCTGAAATGCAAAATTTCGTGTTGAAACCTTTTCACAAAAATGCAGTAGATCAACATAAGGCTGTAATCTTGCGGTTTTTTTTTTGTGTAGTGTAAAAATGTTAAACTTATCTAGCATTGAGTTAATTTATTAAGTGCTAAACCCGCACTATGGTTGTTTAAATTAAACTTTTATTGGAAAAAGAGGTTATACGTAGGTTCGAATCCTGCCGGTCGTGATTATTTTCGCTCATTTTCCAATAAAAGTTTAATTTATCTAGCATTCATTGCACTGACATATGCACACGTCAAATATCTGACTCTCTTCAAATAGCCGTACTTATACATCGTTATGAAACCACGGCATGCAAAGCCGGAACACAACAAAAGCGAGTACTTATCCATCAATTGAAATTACAACCGATGCTGCATCATCGCTTTTAAATCGCATCCGGATGGCAACAAATCTGTGTGCAATAGTTCATTTACACTGTTATTTCTAACTCGTACTCTATAAATACGTGCAGTTTGCGTCTAGCGTGTAGTTGTGGGAGAATCACAGTTCTAATTTTAGGCGTGTTTGTATGTATGTCAGGGGGCCGCGCGACGCCCGCCCTGGGAGGGTCAGCTGCCCAGCGCCCGCGCATACATGGCAATCACATGCGAATTTAAGCAAACAACCCTATATGTTTAGCAGAATTTAGACACAATAGTTTGAATGCTATCTAAAACATTGATATGTAGCTAAGAGGCGCTTGCCTATACATGATAGTAAAGCAGTCAGCATAGCCTATGTATGTATGCTTGCATCATCAGACTTGCAGCATTGTTAGCACAGAGGTGTTTATGAACGTCCTTTTTATATTTCTACGTATTTTTTCTTATTTTGCAATGGTTGTGGTAGATTTGAGATAAGAACGAACCTGCTTTGATACGATTTTGTGGTCTAAAAAAGAAATAAAGGCTTAAGTAACACGCGTAACATTTGTCGTGTTTTCCGCTTCAATACAAGGAAAACAAATTAAACAACAATGATTGAAATTCACGCAAGGTTCTTAATAGGAAATGTCCAGTCAAGCTGCGCGTACATTTGTTATTTTCCATCAAGTTCAAGGGTAAATTACAACAATACAATTATACATGTAAGCCCATGTTTGATGCAAATGATATAAATTCTTGCAACTGACAGCTGCGGCTTATTTCCTTATCTTGATTTAGAAATAACACGCTATGCATTGTAATAGGTTGCAAAGTTGCGCACTTAGATCAATAATAAAGTTAAGTTTTTATGGGTTGGGTAATTGATATCGGCTAGCATTGGTTAACTTGATCGGTAGGTACTACATTCTACAAATACCAAATCACGTTCTATAATGTATGGTACCATTAGCTACATTTATTTGACGCAAAAAGCTTTGCTGAACATGTTCTGGGTTTTACTTTAAATTATGTCACATGGTTCACCTTTTATCTTAATCTCAATAAAAAATATACTTACAAAAAACAGTGTGGCGAAATAAACAAAACAAAACAGCGTGGGCTTTACTATATCTAGCTGCGATTAACGTGTCTCAAAAGTGACAGTTCGGCCGTGTCCCATACAAAACTATGACTTCAAACCTACGAGTAAGCTTGTTTCCTTAGCTCTCTCCTAAGCCCCAGCCTTCCATCTTATTTGCACATTGCAATATATCAAAATTTAATTCCGACATTAAATACGTCTCGCGACAAGATGTATTTATAATCCGTGGACGATGACATGCTCCGACAGCCCGACTGCATCAAACGAGGGCCTCCCACCTTCCCTCCACTAATATAAGCATTACGACCACAAATTTAACAGCACAGATAGACGTATTACACAGTTACATCGTGTAGTTTATTTTACTATGAGTTTCCTGTGCATACTGCCACTAATTGAAGTTTAATAGGAAGCGAACACATGTAAACATCAACTTTAAAAATATGGCTCACAGCTAAAAAGGAAATAAATAGCGCGTGGAAAGGACGTCCGTTTATGGATTGAATTTTTTTTATGGAGTCTTTTTTAAGTGCTCGGATCTTGGTGCTACCTGGCACGGTGGTCGACACATAGAACTATTAGACACGCTTCTTGGCAAACTGTAATACTAGAGAACTAGACACGCACTACTTTATGGTAGCTATAATTTCCAGCAAGAGGTGTCTAGATCACGATAACTTTAATATACGGTTTTGACCCCATTCGTAATTTCGCAATTTCCGCAGTTCTGACACAACAATGATGTGCTGAAATAATAAAACAATGACCTCAGTTTCGATGAAAAAGACAATCGTATCTTCAACTGAGCTCCACGCACCGAGATAATTAGATAAACAACATTTTGACGCAATGTTACCTCCCGCATTATGTACTTAGCGAGTTTCATAACTAAGCAGTTAGCGCTTTTACAAAACAGTAAATGTACACAAGTTATTATAACCTGCAACTGCTGATTATTTGGAAAACATAACAAATAGGCGTGTATCTGTTACCACAACGGATGTGAAAATGTGCAAAAACGCACATTTAATAGGAGAAATTTCGAAAGCAACGTCTACCGCCTTTGTTTCCACGAATCAGATCGGAGATTTCATTCACTCGGCCGCAGGGAGAACATTTGATCAAAGTAATGTGTTAAAAGATCGTAAAAGTCTACTACTTGTTGAGAATTTCATAATACGGTTTCAGGAATAGGTAAATGCAGAATATCAAATGGAGATATCAAGTCTTCCTAAAATAATAAATCAATGTAAAGTTTCAGGCAAACATGAGCGATAGGTGGTCTGGTTATTATATTTCAATGCAGTGTCTGCACACCAAGGTTGCAAGCAAAAGCTGTTTTTCAGCGGTAAACAAATCAAATAAATGCAAGGTGAGATTTGTTTTACTTATAAAAACTTTATGAATTCATTTAATTACATTTTTTTAAGTTGATTATCTGATATTTGTCTTGAAAAGAAGTTGATACTTTATATTTATCTTGATATTACTTTATTTAGTCTAAGAATTAACTAGACACTTATAAGTTACAGTTAGCTACAGTTGCAGTAGAACTTTGATTAGTTTTAGCACAACTCAGTAGAACATGTCTAGTGTAAAGATCCTAAACAATCGGCTTTGATAAGTGCGCGTCGACCTCCAAACGAATGACGAACAGGTATTGTGTGTTTGGCAGTCTTCCAATGTTGATGTAAAAATTAACGACGAAAACCTAGCCAAACCGTCTTTACAGCCGACGACTTCTTACACAAAGGGTCTTGTTTGTTTCACAAGCGTTATTAATGGGGTAAATAATCGCTTTGATCCATCAAGAAACGATATAATTGCCGGTGATTTTGCGTTAACTGCTCGCCATTTGGGAATGGGAAGGAAAGTTGCCAAAAACTCCTGAATAGTTTCAATGTTGTTGCCAATTTTATAAAACACCAAGAAGCGTATTATATTAATTTTTGTTTATCTGTGAAACTACCTTGTTTGATATAATATGATGATGACGCTCTATATATGAGCTACTTATTTTTTTATACTTATCAGCATTTCTAAATTTTCATTATTGTCAAACCATTACACTAACTGACTGACTTTAACATTACTAAGTACACACATAATTATTTCGTAGATGATGAAAGTACCACACACGAGGTACAAAAGAGGACATGCTCTGTATAACTTAACACCCACCGGTGGTGGTCACTGACCATTTAATAACCACGTCTTCAATATTGCACAAAGAGGTGGCCGTATGAATACAGCACTTGCTGTAGCAAAATATATAAAAAGAAAGGCAACGTGCACAATGGTAAACAAGCCATTTGAAGTGATTTTAACTATTTTCGGATTTAATTGTCAATAATATTATGAAGAAACTAATTTGTAATTGTTTGCCTTGAACTTGATTACATTTATGTTTTTCTTATAAAGCTATCGATGGATTGCCAATAGCAATTAATCTAGCGTCATAACAAAGTATTTCAATTTGGTTATGGCCAATGTTCCATGCAAATCGAAGCATCAGAGAATTTGCATTCAATTTTTCAACAATGACGACACCAACAACCTCCTTTATGATCACATCCAGTTTTAGGAGTGAGGAGTGTAAACTTAAAACTTGTTTGGTATCTTTAATCAGATATTTGCAGTTTACTCAACACCGAAGGCGTCGCCTTAAGGCAAAACATCCGCAAGTAAATACCCGATGTCATTATTATCCGTAAACAATGGTGATCGGTATTGATAAAGACAATTTGCGGTAAAAAATCGTGGAAGCGTCGAAGCCTCGTCGAGGGCAAGGTCAGAGGCGATCAAAGGCGGAAACTTTCAAGTTTAAACCCTATGGTTAAATGTCCGCCGAAGGGCAAGGGTTAAACACTCAACAGTTGATTGTTTTACTCAGGAAATGATAAAACGTGTTTACGGCCTATCTATAACAATCGAATTGACAATAGAGTATGTATTACTTACTTATGTATCACTTGTGGCACTAGTTTAGATACAATTTGTTTTATGTACTGTTTTTTTTTAATATGTGTCAACAATAAAGAGTTAATCTATCTATCTATCTATCTATTATGGCTAAACTATTACGTAAGATTAGAGAGTATGTAGGGGAAGTGAGTGATAACTGAAACAATAGGCACTATTGATGAATAGGTAAAAGAAGCAGGCAACAAGCAACAGGTTGATTAAATAGAAATTATAATTTTATAGTTACGCGAAAAGGAAAATTTGCAATACTCCTCGTGCAAACATACTTGTGTAACTTAGTAAGTTTGTGCAATTCAGCGAAAGAATAGCAGTATATGTCTTCAATTTTCATAATTCCATATACAATGCATAATATCTGCTTACATTACTGAGCATTGCAGACTTCGTAAGAGACATGCAATACAAAAAGAAAGTTTGTAAAAGTAGGCACTTATGCACTAAAACGGTGCTTTTGAATATGGTAATAAAATTTGCTTTTGGCAGGTTGCAAAAAAATTACCGACGGTGAAATTTTCGTGCTCACTAATTAACATTACAAGACTCCGGTATTCGTACTTGAGATATGTACATTAGAAACGAGTCAAACTATGCTATCTTATCAGGACCTTAACGTCACCGTCCTCTCGGATCCATCCTAATTACTGTCTAACTAACCTCGTCCGTCCAGGAACATTGGCAAGCCTTTCATCCACTAGCTCATGACGTGTGGTAAATATGTTGCACTGCACTTGTACATCACTCCACGTAAAGGCACTTCCATTGTGCGAATATTGTTCGGAACGTCCGCAAGGAGCCGCAAGTGTCGTGTAGTCCCGAGGACGTAGGAGCGTGCGACCGGGTTCACGCACACAATCCGACTGATATGCTCGCTCCGTACGACTAAACGCTCAGTCGCACACGATCTTCTTCGTTCCATCTCATTGGGAAAACAACACATGAAAATTCATTTTCCATGTTATCTTTGCTATACATGTATGCCTTATCAGATTCAATTATTGAGTTAAATAGTTGGGAGTCATTACGAACCAAAAGGACCTGTGTATATCAAACCCGACAATTATGAGCTGTCGCTACTGAATATTCAAACCGTTAGCAACTTTCACATTGCCAATTAGGAAGTAACTTTAATAGACTGTGCGACAAGTTACTGGAGCTCGTTAAATAAAGCGATACAGGTAACGCGAGACAGAAGAATCTGTCTTTACCTTAAAAAGTGGTAACAGTTATGTGAAACTTGTACAGCGAATAGGTAATGTGAATCTATACAGCTAGCGCGTGGCAACGAGGCCTAATGTGGAGTTGACCACATATGTGCGAAACTTTTCCCTTTTGAAGTCAAGTGGTTCAACGTTCGCAAAGAAAGTTGAGAAACGACGCACCTCACTACTTGCGCTTTTATTGCGAACCACATCAATTCCTTATTTTAATGTTACCGCAATTTTTTCTCGGGAAATGAATTGGACACGAATCAACTGGCATTTTTATGCCTCTGCTTTGCGTAAAGTTACTACCGTTGTGAATATTAAGCGGCGTTAACTCCTGTGCGCTTAATTGCGTAAATTTTTGGTGTCAAGCATAAGTGGTGTACAACGTACACTGTGATATGGATACCAGGACTTGTCACGTTTAGTTAATCCAAAGATTGAAGGCAGTACCGTCGCTCAGGTAAATATGTGCTAAGTGCGTACACGTACTCGAACTAGGAGGCCAGAGCAAACATTTTAAGCTCTTAGCTTACAAAATCCCGACGAGAATCTGAATAAAAGCATATTACCCGCTACAATATTGTAAGGTTTTTGTGCTCATTTCCACGAAATCCAATATCCGTAATTAATCCACAATTACTCTCGATTTGTTACCGGAAAATATAATAAAGCTATTTTAATGTTAAGGCCCCGCGGTAGGCATTAAGCGCAGCCGGCTGGTCATGGTCAATCTGCAATATAGAGCAAAACCTGCTTTCTCAGAGCGCTATTGTCTAGTAAATGAGTGATGCCGCTAGAACAATAAACTCAATTCAAGAACTGGTGTTGCCAGTTTTAGAAACAAGAACCTAGTGTTTGTATTAATAGTACGCCAAGTATATGCAGAAATAGCAGTACTTAAAATGTTTACTGTAAAGGCATATTATATGAAAAATAACTAACCCCATTACTGCCAAGTGCCACGTTAAAAAACAAACATGATTGAATGGAAAAATTGCATAAGTTTATTTTTTATAAGTAAGTACATATTGGTTTTTACAAAAACCGCACAAAATTTCTTCCGATTGTGTGATGTTATCTGGCAACAAGTTGTCCCAATCGTTCAAGCATCAGTCGCGTGCCACTAATGATGGTCGCATGAAATCGTGGACGACAATTATCGCATACTAGCCCAGGCTTGGCTGCTTCGGAAACTATTCATGACGTGTACAGAATACCGCACTCACTGCATCCGTTAGTTCCGCATTAAATTACAACATTACGCCACCAAATATAACAAAGAAATTAGAATCTTAAGTGTATAGCAATAAAAGCGAAGTTGTAACATAAGACGGACTATAGTTTTAATGATAACGGCAGCAGCTCTATCGAAGTCGTGGATGCAGCTACTGGTCATTATTATTGGCAAGTTGCAAGTTCTTTGATTTACAGCTAAGTAATCAACAAACATAAAAAAATATAGCGCGATTAATTGTTGTACGGAAGTTGCTGTTCTTTTCGTGTTGAAATGTAAATTGATACGATAAATTCTCCAAAAAAAACTATACATGTAAACTTTACGTATGTATATGTATGTATATACTTTAATTATGATAAACATTTACGAAAACAATTGGCAGTAAATCTACGCATCTCACCCGTCTTCAGCCAAAAGCAGAATAGATTCATAATAGAGTTCACTGAATTCCTAAATACTGTGCGAATATGTAGAATAATGTATATAGTTTCACTACTTCAGCAGTCACTGTCTAAAAAGCTAAAATCTGTAGGCAATGTAGCTGTACCAGTCTCGGTTCGGCGCGTGCGTTCATCTACCACCTTCCATAAATATGCATGCTGGAAAACTCGACTTTCTTTACACTTAGAATGTTTATTACGATTTCGCAGATGCAATCTTTACGCATTGACGACGCGTGTGTTATAGTTAGATACATATATGGATCGTTTACGATTGTCACGAATATGCAATCTTGTTGAGTTAATCAAGCAATGAATTTTGTTTTTCATCGATTTGCAGAATAATTACGAGTTTGTTCGTTTTGCATCAGCTTGCTTCAGAGGAGTGTTTATCTAGTGTATGCACGAATCTCTATTTTAAGACGTTTTACAATATGTAAATGTTCAAAGAACATAACAACATAAAATCAGAATGTTATCTTTCTCTGTATTAAGACGCTTATATTTGCCATGTAACGCCAAGTGTGCATATTATTTCGAAAGTTGGTAAAGTAATTCATGTTCTACGTAACACTCATAGACACTAAATATGGTTGTGTAACTATTACTCTTTACAATCCATACTTTTCAGAGTACTCTATTTAAAATATTATTTTGTAACCTTATTTGCGTAGGAGGCGATTTTGTATGCAAAAGAAACGTTTCAGATGTCACGATAAAAATATAAAGGTACCTTTATGGTCTAATAAATCTTGCTCTATTTGCTTCAAACATATTTATGGCAACCGCTAAAGGTATCGGTAAATATATAGGTACATATTAGCTATAGGCATTGCCCTGTAGATTACCGTGACGCTTCACTGTTTTATGCAAATGAGTTAGAAAATTATAAAGGCAATGGGCCATTCTATGCAAAATAGACGCTACTGATACGTCATTCCCAGGGCTGATAAGATTATCAATGGCATGCAGTTAATTGTTACGTGGGTACCTTGTATACAATAGAGTATGCCGTGTGATTTTTTTCGATTATAGTTGGGCTCGGTTTCTATCAAAAATGCATTGAAGTTTTTCTTAATTAGAATTAAGAATTAATAAGAATTAGGTCAGTTCTTAACATAACACGATGTAACTAAAACTGTTTTCACTCACGTGTAATTCGCATTATACCCGAATCGCGCATTACACGTAAGTGAAAACTCTACTAAAATTTAACTCATTAAAACTTTCGTGGGTCATTTTTATTTATCAATAAAAATGTCCCACGAAAGTTTTAATAGTAAAATACCACGATCTTTTTATAGGGAGATAAGTAAAAATGAAATGTACCTATGTAGCTATGTAATTAAATTTTCTTAGTACCATTTAAGGTTTAAGGCTAAGGTATCGTATAAAACCGTGTGAGCATAAACATAAATGTGTTAAGATAGAAAACTACCTTAAACAGGAAAAAAGCTTTCCAGCTTTCACTTTAACATAGCATGTTTTCATATCCCCGTACTTCAAACCATGTAATTCCCACGTCAAACACGTCAACCCATGTTTACTGATAGCTATACTTTACTCCAGTCATAGGCAAAATAAACCAGATACAACTGCTTCGATGTCTAATAAAAACTGTTTCATCGTCATTAGTTCTCTGCGAAGACCAATCAATGTCCAAACTTATTACACGTCATGGCGACGTTCTATGAGCAAGCCTACTTGTCACGTAGATTCGAACTAGAAGATTAGAATTCTTATACCATTTTTTCATAGTTATGAGGCTTTTACGAGATATGATAACGTTTCCGGTTGATGGTGTCGAGATAGAATGTTTATTAGTATTTACAGCGTATCGCTTCGTATCGTAGGTTGCTTAGAATTCTAAGCCGTACTTTTATTTCAATGTGCATTATTGACAAAATCACACTTGCGTGTGAATTGGAGTTTAAGTATACCGGTATTGTACCACCGACATGCGCATAATGAGCTTGTTCGTAAACCTTTGCACATACAAAATATGTGACAAAAGTTACAGTTAGTTAAATTATAATGCGAAAAAAATACTTAGTATAGAAATGACTTCTGTATCAAAATCTCGCAGAAATTCTCAGTTACCTGTTTTATTTCTTTCTTTTTTTCTTTCAAAGGACAGGATATACTAAAAAAGTAGTTTGAAAACTGACAAGAATGAAACGATATTATCAATAGTCGTCACATAGGTAATTGATATGCACTAAGCTCGCCGATAACTATCAGCCTTACACAGCCTTATTTAGCTTCATATTAGCTTGCAGGTAATTTCCACAGTAACTCCACTATGTCAAGTATCAGACAGACAGACAGACACTATCAGCGACATAACCTGCTATTACTAGCTAATTGTTTAGCAGTCTAGCCTAGTAATAATGACAATGTACAGTCTTATCAACATGTACATACTGTCATGTGGAAGGACTAGGCACGCGCGGAAAGCAATACCTGTTTTGTGCACTGTACACATGATACGATCTGGTTCGTATTTGTAGACGTCATGTATATAATGGCTAGATTTTATTGCGAACGTGAGTAAATAAAATAAAATCAATAGGAATAACAGCTGCAATCTAACAGTGGAAATGTTATTTACATATTCAATAGACTGTACTTGTATTTTGGTTCCATTCAAATAAAAATGTTGATAATTTTATCAAAAAGCAGCCAATAAATCATCTAGATCTTACGAATAGCTAACGCTAATATGTATTTTCTTGCACAAGCACTAGGCTAACCTATACACAGAAGATTACATACTCCGGGCTAGTTCATAACAAATACAGTTTGTTTGTTCTACGCCAATACTGATTTACGGCACCACCAGATGTTGTCTACCAGCTTGCTAAATCTAAAGAAGATAATTTCGTCTCTAGAACATTTCGCCAAGAATTACTCACGGCTTGGCAATACTCCACGATACCTGCACACATTCAGAACACATTTTATTTCTACGATCCAAAAAAACCTCGCCCATAACATTTATGATCATGTTATTTATTAGCTGTCTAAATATAAACACATTAAATACTTCATGAGCGATAAAAATGTCAAATTGTGTTCTTCAACATTTGGCGCACACCTGAACCTATCACTGGTACTATTCTACCACTGACTCACGAAGCAAATCGAAAATAAACTATCAACAGAGATGCGTATAAATAGACTCATCTGAATATGATTTAGAGCATAAATTTGGAAGTAAATCTCAAAAATAGTTCAAGAAATAACTTTGCACCAGACCGTGAGACCGTTCTCATAATAACTGCGGCTAAAAATATGAAACTGTACGCTCCAAAGTTATTCTTCATCGATCTCGGAACATATCAGCCGGTATAAAATACCACAAGCATTAGATTAACGAGATACGCGTGTGGAAAGGGCTTAATGAGTGCGTTATTTATAACAAAAGGTTTCAACACAATGCGTAAGATTAGTAAAGTGGCTAATTTATGGGTCCGTCTATTGGCATCGGCTGTTGTGATGAGACAACCGTGGGGATGTGAGGCAATATGACATAATGGTGACAGATTGACCGGATAAAACTGTGACGCGACAACCCATAAACACACTAAGATCAAAAGATAAACATTATAGCAAGAATCAACAAACTATTTGGCTAGAAGTATTTAACTGCAAACAATAAAATGTGATAAACATGAAACGAGATAAGCAGAGATAACAAAAGAAATCAGTACTTTCACCGACAATTAAAGTGTCACCTTTAGTTTACTATACATCACATTCCTATTATAATATTAACTAAACAAGCAAATTCTGCTATCAAAATTATTAAATAGAATAAATAGATATTTCCAGGACATTTGTATCTTGCTCTCTACTAAAATAATAAATGTATAAATTAATACATGTATGTATGTATGTATATATAGGTATATATACGTGTCAACATATAGTGTCTACCAAGCGGAACCACACAAGAAGATAGTAACTAACCGCTTATTATGTTTAAGAACCTATTCCACCGACCCTTTTAATTAAAAAGGGCAGCCACAAAAATTTACTATCAGCCCAAACAGAGCTAAGCGTGCTCCAAAACGATTTCCTAGTATAGTTTACATAGCCAACACAATAATTTTGAATCGACGCACGTTCGTCGACGGATGTATACGAATGCCAAACTAAATTGGCCTCAGTTCGTAACTCAAGTATTTCACGCTGAAAACTGAAAGGAACTCGCAAGTCTAAACAGACTTTATTCACTGTGGATATGGGATTGTAGTACTCGATGTACAAAGCGCAAGAAAAAGGGTATTAGTCAATAAGTAAACAAAATAGATAAAAAAAATAACTAAGAATTTGGTCGGATTTTTAATTTCATTAAAATGTCCACTAACGACTGGAAAACATAACAATTATTTTAGCAGTAACGCATTTAAAAATAGCATTAAAAATACCATTCCATTTTACTGCAAAAACCATCCTACGGTAAAAAGAAATAAAATAATATCGTACTTTTTGTCAATTAAGTATATGATTGAAAAATCCTTGTTTTATTTAACAAGGATTTGTTTACTTGCAAGCCATACCAAATTGGTAATGTTGAATCGAACCAGTAAAACGCTCTCGTATTTTGGTGGACGTCAAATAAATCAGTAATTCTATGGGCATACGGCATGAAAACGCTTTTAAACACCAATAAAGTTAACCAATACTTTACTATCTTTAGACCTTTACTATTTGCATGCGTTTCTGGTGTTCGTCTATTTTTAAATATGGTTGTTTATTTTTAAACTTAGTTGAAATATGTAGTATTTTATTTAAGATCCTAAATATATTTATCTGTATAGATATAGGCAAAAGATCAAACGTCAACTCAACGAGTACTGGTCAGTCACGAAAGAACTTCAAGAGGTAACCACATCAAGAGGCACGCACTGTCATTAAAATTATCATCAAAGAAACACGAATCCCTTCAATATTACACAATCGGTTACATAAAAAGTTGTACTTGTCCCATAGATACTTACCACTTCATGAAACTGCAAGCTTATGTAAGATACATCGGTTTCTACATCTAACACAAAAAGTTCTGTCCAGTCGCTAGTAGGTATCTAGATTTCTGAATATTGATTTAGAAAGTTGCCCATAAATTTGTCTTGACAACGGGCAGACAACTAACGGAACTAACAATGATACCAATCTTGATTTACATCGTCTCGTTTTTATATGATACAATAAAAGATAGACGGGAGTCGGCCGCAGGAAGTGATTCAGTTTAAACACAATCAGTTTTAATGTAAGCTGAACTTGAATCCCCTATTCTGCTAAATGTAATTCGGTCTAAGAATATCAGGTCAGGGACTGACGTGTTGCCTACAAGGGGCTGCCTTTAGCTTTTCGCACTAGACTGAAACGACAATGTTTAAAGGCGATGTTTGAAAGTTACCAGATGGGGTGGTCGGTGCATACACAGAACTGCAGTGAAGCAAGGAGCTCGTATAAAAAACGACCATGTTCCAGCTTCCGATACAAAAGCGACGACAAAGAGGCGTCACTTCCACACGGGCTCCGTTCTGAGAACTAATGAAAGGTAAGAGTACGTAAATAGGACAGCGTTGGACGGAACCGAGCGCCCGAGTCACACTGATGGACTACTGATTGATTTGGGTGACATTGAAAATCATTATGGGTATCCGTTTTTAAAATCGTTTTAAGCAGGTTATCAACTCAGTAATAAAGTTAAAGTTTTAAGGAATAAAAATTCTCCTTGAGATATTCTAAAGTAGATAACTCTAATATGTAAGATAAAGAAAGAATAGAAATAGTTTGTTTTATGTTGAATTGTTGATGCACACAATTTAATTTGTAACATAGAAGAGCCAACACACATGATACGAACGGAAAGAGCAATATGTCAGTGAAGTGAAATGAAACGTTATTAGCAACGACCTATAAAATCCGCTTTACTACCGCATTAAGCGGGTTCAAGGCTCGAGAAATAAGAATAAAAGTTGCACTGTAAAGTCTATTCTTGGCCAATTTGTCATATTGAAACTGAAACGATAGAAGCCCGCAGACATATCAACTGAAACTTCCGCAGCTCATAGAATTAACTGGTGTAGAATGCGGTATCACATGATCTGAAATGCATTGTTGGCAAGATTGTGACACGAAGGATAAATTATTATAAACACTTGCCAAATACTGCTTGCAACTATACCTAGTGAAGATTAATCCGACAATTTGGCGCGATCGAAATTCGGGGCATGTATAATCTATTTATATCATATATTCTTGGGTTTGGTAAAGTTCATTGTCAAATATGTATAATTTGTTTAATGTTCTCAATACTAATTTTAATTCTTATTTAAAACAACATCAATAAATGTTACAACGTACAAAAGAATATTCAACAAAGCATTGTGTAGAGACAAATCTTTCGTATCTTTTCACGCGTTGCACGATCTAAATAATAGGCACATAAATCGTGTATCAATTCAGATATCACGCTACTATATCATAAGCTGTAACAGCTTCATCTGTCTCCGTCAATTAGTCCAAAGCCCAGCTCGAGCTCGACTTCAAATTAATGTACTCTCTAAAACTGGGAAAAACAACAAGTTCTGTTACTCAACCAGTGTTTACTCGATGTGTGACTCAAGCGAGCTAAAGTTAGGTCATGTGAATAAAATATCGTAATTATATCCACTTATTGTAATGAAGAGAAAGCTTGTAAACGTAATGAGGATCTTGGAACTGCACGTAGATGTTTGCTTCCTGATATACCTCGTGTACCTGCTTATATACTTATAGGGAACTAATAGATCAGTTTACATCCGGCCATTACGCCAAGTGCAGTAATGCATGGATATTAAGAAAATAAGTTTACTCAAAATTACATATAGGTATATAAAGTGAGAAACGTGTGTTAAATAAATATCAGTACAGTCTACCATAAAACCATTTCGTAAAAAAAAAACAATAAAACCAAACCTCAAGTAGGGCAATAGTCTTTATACGCAAACCAATTTTACGTCATTGTTGTATAAACAGAACTAAATAAACAATTACCGCAACGTAACACTTTTTCTAACACATGCTTAATTTGGTGTTTACAAGCCGTCAGTTAATCACGAACTAACATCGATTAACGAATAAGTTGGTTAATGGGCCTTCAAATGGCCGAATCGATGGGCCAACAAACCGAGGAGAATTAAAGTATAGCCCGAAGCTGTTTAACATCACGATAATTACATAATCAAATAAAACGTTACGGCGCTACCTTTGATACTATTACGTGCCTACTTAATATGCATGTGTTAAGATTTTGAGATCGATGTGTTTCTTAAAATTAAGATTTATTGCTCGATATTTGGATTACTCGATCACGGTGACCACATTTCATAACCTACTAATTACACCTACGTTTAGTTTTGTAAATGTTGTTCGTAAATTTCAACAGCCGATGACCGCAGTAAGCACCCACTTGACGTTAGATGTTTCTCCACACATCTGTATAAGGAGCGTACCTGTGTTATTCCACAGAGTTATGCAAAAATATCCGCTACAGACGGCTATTCTCATCACATAATATCCCTCTAATGGGTTTTCGGCACTTGAAAACTAGTCAGAAACGATAAAACGCGCATCTGGCCACTCGCGCCCGTCCGATTTGATATATTGCTATACTTTAATGTTAAATCTGGTGCCAAAATTAAAGCTTCCGACTTCGGGCTGTTTAAACAAAATGTGGTTTTCCGTTCTAATAAAATTGAAAGTCTTCTGTGACACTGAATCTATGGATATTTTGTTACATTATTAGTTTGTAAATACTAATAAATACTCGTAGTATGTACTCTAACCAAGTATGACGGACAAATGGAGGATTTTAAAACCTTACTGCAGATGCGATTACGTAAATAAAAACAAAAAATTAATGAGGTAGAGATTTAAAAAAAAAATGCCATCCGATAAATAAATAAATAATTACAAATATCACCATGTTTTAGACAACTGCTCGCTAAAATGATTTATGTATGTAAATATGCGAACGTACGAGTATATATTATGTAGTTAATGAACTCTATGAGTACCCATATAAAAACCGTAAAGCTGTAAATCTTGATATTGAATTACAAAACAGTTTTTTGCATAGATTTCCGAGCATAACAAGTATTCATACATGGCAACATGGCAAATTCTATTACCACGCATCGTTTACCAAACACAAGTAGATTTCACTTACAATGTGCAAATCGCTCTGTCAATGAATTGTAAGAAGTAACAAAGAATACAATAGCATATTAAGATTTATTGGGCATAGCTTTACCTATATGGCTTTCCAAATTTCTTGAGTCGTATACGTAAGCGCTAAGAAATACTTAAATTTTAGGCTTTCAAAACACGTAGGTACCTAACTATTATAATTATTAATTTTAACAAGACAGTAAGAAAAACATGTAAAAATAACGTAAGTGTTTTTACCACCTAAAGGTGATAGGTTTTTACCAGTATGTAGGTACGATAAATATTTATACAGCATTTATTTGTATATGCTAGTGTTGATTGCGGATTTCCGTCGTATTTAATCATGCATATTGCACTTTCTTGCAACCTTGCATAATGAAGTCTGTCGTTATGCATAAATGGAAAATAAATAGCCTATTTGTCCGTAAATAAACTCTTTGCTATATAACAGTATGTTTATCATGCTTACATAGGAATGAGCTTAGAAGTCAATGTACATGTACATGTAGGTACATATGTTACATTGGACATACTTAATACATAAAATTTTAGTTAAACCGTAGCAGTAAAATAAACATTACAATAACAAAGACATTCCTCTACCACCTTGACAAATTAGGGCACAAATTAACCGACGTCTTATTTTTGGAGTCATTAAATAATTAAGTTTCACACGACACAAAGGAAGTGTTTGAAGTTAAAAACAACTTAGCGAGTGTAAAAAATGCATTAATTGGTGGCTAAAACGGGCTGCCCGAAATGGATGTAAATCTACACTTGCTTCAAAGCGTAACACAACTGTTAATGGAGGAACCCGAATCTTTACTTGCGTTAGCTTTCGGTAATTAGTTAATGTGCTTTTCAAATTGTGATTTATTTGAAACATACCGAAATAAGCAGGGGGTTGCTTTGAAAGCGAAGAATATTACGAACAACAATTGTCTTTTATATTTGCTAGTAAGTATATACAAATGCGTAACTATTTTCCAGCAGGATTCGAGTCAGCAATTAAATTTAAATAATACAAGGGAATGCTTTGAAATTTTATTAATTTTAGTATATTTTCCTGATTATTTGCATTTGTATAATTGGAGCAATGTTAGACAATGTTAACATTTTCAGCTTATTTTGAGCCAGTAATAAAAACAATTCCGGTAAGACCAATTTGGGCTAAGATACAAATACAAAAATCTATTCATAAGTCACGAGACAATAAAGGAATGAAGGAAGCTATAAATTCGACGTGGGTGTGTCAATCCTGGAAGAGATTCCCGGAGATACGCTTTGACTTCAAAAAGGTAATATTAGACAACTTGATGAAAAGCAAAGTGCCGCTCAAATATTAATTAATTAACCCCTACTTTTGCTCTAATTAGGTTATAAAACAAATAAACGAATAGATTTTTCTATGATATCATTTCATAACTGATTCATCGAATGATGCAAATTAGCCAATTTCAAGAATCCTCCCACATGGGACACAAGCAAACTTTCTTCCAAACGGAATTATATCTAATAGATGGATAATTAAAGCGATGAATCCGACGTACTATATACTCGTAATCATATGAATACATACACATAATACTTAACTAGTGGACGCCCGCGGCTTCGCTCGCATTCTTCATGATAAAATGTACCCTATGAAACTTTTAAGAACTTATACTACCTAAATACCAAAAATCGTGATCATCCGTTCAGCCGTTTTTGCGTTATGAGTGTGTTAAAAACAGACACAAAATCTAAAACAGCAGAAACGTGTTTTGTTATGGATTTAAATAAAATATACCTAAACTTTTTTTTTTTAATATCTTCTGTGTTCAGATTTTTGACCCTCGTCAGCTTTATTATGAGTATAGATAATGCGACATGTTAACTGCTAATAAGAAAGAAAGAAAGAAAGAAAGAAAGAAATATTTATTAAAATCATAAATATTACAAAACATTAAGTTCAACACACTACGAGTATAAGTATGTTTAGGTTGTCTAGTGGCGTACCGTGGTGTTATCCGAAACAACGAGCTAGTTTAGCATACGATACATATTCTGATCTATCTTCAAACTAAACTCCATTGAAATCGGTTCATCTCTTTAAGTGTAATGAAACACCAATAATAATTTTGGCAATAAGGCCGCCACTTGTAGCACTAGTGTAATTTCTGTATGTAATTTTATTATTTTTGTTGTATATGTGTGTGTTTAATCGTAATTAATAGTTTAATTATCTATCTAACACCGTATTTACTAAAAAGACGTTCGATATAACATAGTGTGACATGGCGGGAGAGTATACCCTGAGTAAAAAAATAAGTAGTTATATTAGGAGTCGCCACATTATATCCCCTTCGTTCCTTCCATTGAAAGAATCAACACCCACACGAGTGTATTGACACGAATCCTACCGGTTTCATAACACTTACAAGCAAAGCGGAAATTTGGGCGTTTTGATAATGTTATATCATACCTACAGTATTCCATATACATAATAAGTACGCGTAAATGTATGCAAAGTGGCAACGCTAACACTTCATCAGACGTTCACTTGTATTGACAAATGCTTTTATTTACATATGTATGTGTATTCATTCTTTCTTGTTAATATTTGCATAAGTAAAAAAACATATACAGAGTTCTTGGTGACTAACACATACGCTTTTTAAGAGCGGCTTTAATATAATAAAATTAATTCTACGACTCTTGGAGATGCGCGAATAACTACTATTTTTATGGTGACGGTTCAAGTATCAAACTTCAGAACAAAATTCGATATATTATTATCTGCAATTAATCTATATGTATTAAATAAAAGAGATATATGACATATGTATAACAATACAAGTTAAAAATAATCGCCGAAATATGAGATACAGTTTAATCAGCAAATGCATTGATGCTTAAATAATTATCAAGTTAATGGTTTTTAAAATATTCTAAGACATAGTCTTGCTAGACAAATATGTCTATTGATCGGATGTCCCTTTCCTTAGTACCTTTCTGACCCGGTGTCCCTTCCTTTAGTACTAAGTACCTACTTATATTTTCTTCTCTTTGAAAGATTATCATCAAGTCAATGTTCCTACATGTTCTCACACAAAATGCGTTGAATCTTGTAGAAAGTGTGTGTAGCGTAAAATAACTATCCACTTTATACCTACTTTCACAAATTTACTGTAATTCTCACTAATCCAATTTCTGTAGGTATGTTATTTTATCTTTTTCGCCTTAACAAGCATCTTGCGCAATTAACAACGATGCTGATACAGAAAACGAATGCGTAATTAGCAGTATTATCAGTGACCTAAAAAGAAAAGTTAATGATTCGTCAAGTGAGTTTACTTATAAGGCATTGGTAAAAAAGATGGAGTAAGTAATATTAAAAAGCAATTTTCGAAGAAATGGTAGCTTTTACTTGACCACCCACGGCGTTAGTTATGGTTTATAAATGGCAATGCACATCCGTTGTATGACAGCCACTCTAATGCATTAATGCCAATAATGCTTGCACTTGTAAATCTTATTAAAGCTCGTAATTAATAATCATGTTGATATGAGTAATGGATTTGAACGCCTGAATGTTTTTCCAATAAGAATAAAAGTTAAGATTAATTTAGTTCTAAATACTGATAGAATTCAGGCTGTGGCATTGATTTATTGAATTAGATAAGGTAGATATAATATAGCCATTACATTACTTTATTTCACATAAATAGTATCTTAAATTGCTGCAAAAGTTTTATTATTTAATGAAATGTATGAAAACTTCAATATTTTTTAACAGATGAAGTTAAATAAAGTGATTCTTAAAGTAATGATACATATAAAGCCATTTTGTAAATGAAAGTAATAGATTTCACTTGTTATAACTGCAATAAGCCATTACATAGGTAGAAAGAAAAGGTTAATAGAAAGAAGAAAAAAAATATACCTTTAGAAACAGTTCTCCGGAATCCATTCAGAGTGCCCCATTGGTTCACCTTAAACTCATCCGTACAAATGTTCAGTTCACTTGAAAATATCTTCTGATTGATCAGTTTCTTCTGATTCTTAGAGTCCGAATGAAAGAACGACACGAACTTGTGAAGAGGACTCATTTTTGACAAGTCCATAATTATTATTTATTAATGATTAGTCCATAATTATTAAAAACTAACTAAAATACTATATGACTTTTATATCAACAGTCAAAAGTCCATTACGTTCAAATGCACAATAATTTTAAACAAACATAAACCATACGTATAATTAAATGTTATATATTCAAACTATAATACTATAAATAAATCAATTTTCTAAACTTATACGATCCACACACGAAAGTTACATTAATATGCATAACCATTGAAAAAATCACTTGCATTTTTTTTTAAACTAAACAGTTATTTATAAACCACACTATACACTGTCTCTCTAAGTTGTTGACAGCCGTTATTTGTCGACCGGCGTGCTACAGTGTCGCCGCTCTTTTACCTATTGGCCGGTGGAGCTGCGCCCGCGCACTTTCATCAAAGGCATTGAGGAACTTTCGTTGCACGCTCACCCCTAGGTGAGGTCGAAACTGAAGCCGTTATGTATAAAGAGTGAGACATAAAATTTCCTTGACGAAATCAAATGCCTTGTAAATTATGGCATGATAATTGTGACAGTATCTATACATTTTATGTCCAAATACGAAATATGTTTGCAAAAATGCAAAAATATCATTCAAAAACACATCGTAATCATATCTTTAGATAACGAAAAAAATTGGCAACTCCAATATGTACTATTTTCTTCTATTCTTACCGATCTAACAGTTATGTCATTTACGTATATGTAACACTAAGCTTGTGCAGCTTTGAAGAATACATCCACGATTAAAATACGTTTGATAATGAACTCGGTAAAGGCATTTTCACAAATACAAAAAACAACCTTAATTAACTGCACGCAGATATTTTAAAGCTATTTCGGTATTTCTTATATAAATTAAAGGAATCTCTTGCACTGAATCTTCATTGTTAGCAAAAAGTTGGAAAATACCTAAAGAGTTTTAATTGCTAGAGTTAAATAATTAGTGTGTGGTAACTACGTGAGAACGAAATAACAATTTAGACAATAAGCGACAAACGGCAAGACTGCACTAGATTACCTAAAGTTTGTTATTTCTAAGTCTTCATTTAGATTGAGCTATACGTACAAAATATAGGCAAATAATTTCAGAAGCAAGACCAATATTAAATACCTATCATCTAAAATCACATTTTGATCTTGAAAAAGACATCAACTCGTGCGCTGTTTTCCTAAAGAAAAAAATCAACCTCTTTTTTTCTATTTATGTATTATTATTATAGCTTTGAATAGTAAATTATTTCAAAGCAATTATAATACGAAAAATACCTGTTGTACCATACAAAGAGATCATCGTCCCTTTATGAAACGTGTAGTACAAAATTTTGTTTCGCGAATTTCTAAAAGTCGTAAAACCAAAGTCATTTCGATCATTATCATGTAGTAAACCCGCCCTTAAAATGTTAGTTAACACGTTAAACTTCGAATAAAATAACCTATTATGATGATTTTAATAGGTGACCTTTGTGCGTAGGTTGCTTAGGCATATACATATGTATGTACATATATATGTAATCTACCTATACAATAGTATAGTGTAAAGTACTTATGTCATTAAATCAGCCGTACTTGGTCAGAAGGTAAATTGTTCGCGCTTTGTTTTTATTTCAACCTTATTTGCATAAAAAACATTGTTTTCTATATTCTTGCTTTCTATTGTCATAACGCGGTCTAATGCCTTCCTCGAACATTCAAGTGTCTAATCTAAAACATTATACTAGTGAATGAACTCTTTACATTTTGCAAGGTTACTTAATGAAGTTAATTGATTCGGCTGTGTGTCTAGTACGGCAGTCGTTAAGTCATGTCAGATGCCTTTAGGGCGGCTTGATTAACTCTCGACACCAGAGTTGGCCACTCTCATTTGTTAAGAAAAAGAATAGATTCCATTAGAAGGACTATGATCTCGTCCACAAATAAGCGTTGTCTTAGACATATAGCTTGGTTGGTACTTATTTCGACCAAATAATGTAAAATAAAAAAAACGGCGCCACTTGTACTGTTTTTTTTATTATTATTTATTTACTTTTCCCTCTGCACATAAATAATTATACTACCTTTCCCTGACGATTACCCACATACGTTTTAGTAATTTTACAAATTCAGAAATTAGTTACATTTCTATACCTACTTGTTGGTTTGCACTGTAGTTCCTTTATTTCTGGATAGTTGCCATTCTTCGATATCAATTATGTCAGAATTAATACGAGGTTTAAAGCCGTTTCATAGTTTTAATATCGTCTATTCACGTTAATGGCTATAGTTCGTGTTACATGTTATGGATACTTTCACAAGCACACGCATGAGCTGAGTAAGGTGCGTCAGAAATATATTCAACGCTTAAATTAGAGGATAATCGATAACAGTTGTATCGGCATTTTGTATTTTTTCTTGCAAAATGCATGAACATAAATATGTAGGATTATATAATAGTTTACGTGTAAAATACTTATGAGAATAGAAGGAAAAAGTAGGCACCTATTTCTGACTTATAACATAGACAGGAATTGGCAGAAGATCAAGAAGGGTGGCGCATGCTCTACAGACAAGGGTCTTACTCTTAAATTTGTGATGATGATGATGATGATATAACATAGATGAATAAGTACAAAATTAATATATTCTTATATAGCGTAGTCACGTCACGTACGAGTTACTTTTCCGTAAGTAAAATATATTATGACTCTTTAAATATTAATCGTAGGTATATGAACATAATTTAAACACCTAATTATCTGTATTTTGTATTTGTAAAACTATGCCTATAATAAATCAGAACATTTCTATTTATCGGCTACTTAAACAAGTAGGTAAGAATAAAAATAACAATTAACACAAGTAGATAATTAATGAGCTCAACAGACACGCTCTCTCACACACGGTTCTTTGTTAACTAAGAATAACAGGGAGATAACCGCTAGATTAATTAACAACAATAATTAAAGCAGAACCTAGTTAGCTATATTACTTGGCTGATTTCCCAAGCCATGCTGCTTGCTCCAATAAAGGATATCCTTCTTTGCTGTTCAATTATTAGTTAATCTCGGTTTAATTTTGAAATTTTCGAGAACAGTTATATTTTGAAGATTCGGTAAAGTAATGTTTATTCACATTGATAACCATAATGTTCATTTTATTTAGCAAGTTGTATCGTATGCGTATCCGTATGGAAAACTTGCGGTAAAAAATAACTAGGTTTTTTTTTTTTTTTTTTACGTGGGATAGGTTTACGTTTGACTACCACCTGCCTGATGTTAAGCATTGCTGCAGCCTAGGGTGTAACACGTTTACCTAGAAGATACCTATTAACTCTAGATTTGAAAACCCCTGGATTGTAGTTCGCAGGAAACACAGCTTCTGGTAAAGTGTTCCAAAGCTTTGCTGTCCGTACAATAAACGTTGAAGCAAAGCGCTGTGTTCGATACTTCGGCACTTCCACCATAAAACGGTGTCTACCTGCGGACTTTCTGCTTGTTCGGTTATAGAAGGGAGCTGAGGGAATCAGTTCATATAGGTAATGCAATAAAATTTTCAACACAACACTGATCGTAACTATTTTGATTTTAGCGCCATCTACCTTTTCACTCACGAACTAAATACCCAACGCACCCATCTGCTAGATTACGCATTCGAGCTTGAACCAGCTACCACAAGTTGTCAACTACATCGCCTAGATGGCAGCACTAGTATCTAGCTTGTAGATTCAGCCTCAAATTAATAGTTATCGAAAAAAGGTTTAGCAATTAAACTGACCTTTAGTGGTAGGCAAGGTTGTGGGCCTCTGCGCTGGTGTCCGGGGCTGCGGGGGCTTGCGGGGTGAGGGCGGCGGGGCGAGAGACGTGCGGGACCGGACTGACACCGGGGAGGACGAAAGCTTTTGCACCACGCCATTTTTCTTAGCTGGAAATGGGAAAGAAAATATTTGATATGTGCTGCAATGTATAGGGGTCCAGACAAGAAAGATTAACACAATAGGTAGGTACTAATAATAAGGAATGGAAACATAAAAAAAAAAACAAGCAAGTATTTGGAAACTGGCTGCAGTGGTTGCAATAAGAATGGGTTTAGTTTAGACATAGGATGGGTGCGCAGAGCTTAGGTAAAAAATAAATTATCTCTGATTTTGTATATTTTAGAGTACGAAACAGTTGTTTTGGTAAGGTAAAGGGAAAAAACGCATAATATGATTGTAGGCAGAAAGACTCAGTAAATGTAATTAATTGCGTCTTTAACCAACGCAGGCACTGTAAAAACAAATAAAACCTATACCTACTGACATATAGATATCTATACAATCTTGCCATAAAATTGCAACAATATGGCCACTGCGTCTAAGCAATGCAATCTCTCAGTGATGCTACAAGTCATCACATCGATCGAGTTAGTTTGACACAGTTTCCCAAGGACAAACCACCTTCTACCTATTGTTTATACCTACATATTTTTTATAGATATATTTACACATAGTGTGATGAAACAATATAGATTTGCCGATTCATTAAGGCGAGGCATTTTCGCGCGAACTACGATTTTAGGAGGTGAGGTGTGGGGGGCCGCCCGCGCGTCTCACTCCGCGCGCTGTCCATTTCTCGTAACGTTAGCACTACGCCACAGTATAAATATTTCAGCTGTTATACTATGATCAACTTCTATTAATGTGAAATGTTATTTTTGTCAGTTTTAAATAAGCTAAGTAATAATTTATTACTTTATATCTATAAATATAAAACAAAGTCGTGTTTGTTGTTTGAAAAAAAATACATAGGTTATATTAATAAAATTGCCGTGACTTTGTATATTCGCTGCTTAGATAACATGCAAAAAAAATATCACCACATTTATTACGTTTATTATCGTATACATTCTGTTTGGATATTCTGCTTGGATCTGTTTTTAGGGTTCCGTACCCAAAGGGTAAAAAACGGGACACTATTACTAAGACTTCGCTGTCTGTCTGTCTGTCCGTCCGTATGTCACCAGGCTGTATCTTATAAACCGTGATAGTTAGACAGTTTTTTTAGAAGATTTACTTCTGTTGCCGCAATTATTTTATTTATTTCGAACACATACAGTCGTAACAACAAATAACAACAAATATAAATTACCATAATTATTACGTTTATGATTGTATAAATTCAGCTTGGTTCTGTTTTGTGTATTATGTGACAAACTAATGATGTTATAATATACTCACTCATCATTGATATTATTTTGAGATAATTTATCATCACATTCTGCAAGTCATTCTTTATCAGCTGTAGAGTTTATAGTCAATAGTAAATAATATAAAAAAATAAATAGATCGGCCTATTTTATTCACAGGTTGCAATTCTACTAATAGACTGGTAGTATTAGATACTCGTGACTGCTTTTTCAACCTAAATTAAATAATTAATTAATTATAGGGTACTCGTACATAGGTACATACTTTTGGTCATACTGATATAATTTAGTCTGTGGCAAGTAATGACGAAAATTTACGAAATCAACTAAAATTATAGAAAATTCTCATATACCTGAGGAGAAACATAAATAATTAAAAAATTGGGCCACTTTTAGAAATATTGTTGCGTGCTTAGTAATTTTACTTTAAAAAAAGAGTAATCTTCATAATTTTACTATAAAAGGGAGTAATTTACATACCGTTTCTTAAAGTTCTCTTTCCCTGTCCTTCTTTTAGATATTAAGATATTAAGTCAGCGATCACTATCTCGATTAGCAGATAAGCATTATAGTAACAACACAGCTAATTTAAAGCATTTGCTTACAGTACAAACTTGGTAGGAAGCCATATTATTATTATGCTTAACAATGTGTATGTATGTATCTAAAATAAAATAAAGTTTTCATCCTATGAAATGAATATATTTATTTGCAATTGTGTCACGGTATATTTAAGTACATACAGCCTTGGCCAAAAGTATTAGGTAGGCGCCTAATAATTTAATGTTTTGTAAGTGTTTGGGTTCAGAAATTAAAATCTAGTAATGTATTAATTATTTGATAATTTTATTAGGTTAATTTAAAAAAAAATATACTAATTTTATTAGGTAATTAGTAAATAATTACAGTGAACGCACATTTCGGCTGCCACGTGGTCAGAGGATTATAAAGTTTTTGTGACGAAGTTTTTTGGCAAATAAATAATAATTTTGTATTTGATTGTATTTCAGAATTAGACGATGCTAATTCTGTCCTGAATAGTAATTGTGTCGTGAACCTAGTTTTTTGTGTCAGAGAGAGGCCAAGAAGCTAGTGAGCCTTGTCTGACGAGACTTAATGGAAAGTGGATATTCAATGAAAACTTTTTACTTCAAAGGACAAGCACATATGTATAATAAAGAAAGCAATTTAGTTTCAAATGACACCACGGCTATTATTATCAAACGAGGTAGATTAGATACTCTCTCTTCCTACATTGCACATGAAAGGTCAAATGTGAATAGATCTTTTATTTGTGCAACTAATCAGCTCTTCAATAAAATTAAATATCTACATACATTTGAATGGAACTACTACACATTGATATTTAATAAACCGTGTTAGTGGAGCATAGTGCATAATGTTGTTAGGTATATAGGTATGTGAAAACCTTTAATAGGAGTTCAAAAACAGATTTGACATTAAAAACGGAAATCTCGATTATTTTTAGATACCTACTTCTTTAATTTGTTAAAATAGATAAGATTTACTTACTGACTGATAAAAAACCTTTTTAAACGATCATGACAATAATCTTCTTGACAATAATCTTTTTAATTTTCCGCATCCCATAGTCTTTATTAGCTTTCCAGAGTCGATACATAATAGCTAGAGATAATGACATGCCCACCGTAACTTCCATATAAACCATGGCTACAAGCAATCTTGGCATGGTTAGTAACGGTACTGCAGTACCTACGTCCTGAGAATCATTAACACACGTAATTAATTATTTATGTTTCCCTGATCACATACCTGAATACATAAGTATGTACGTAGGTTAATAGCAAGGGTATCCTATACTTTTTGACCGGCTGAATAAAAGGTGGAGGTTATCAATGTATTATAAGCCAAAGATTTAGAGGGAACTTTATTATAGATATTTTATTTATCGAGTCTGGTTCCAATCAATCAATTCGATATAAGATCAGTTTTTTTGGGACGACAGTTATTTGACTTCCTAAACCTGATGAGACAACTGGGAATCCTTAAAAACTCAAGGAGTTATTTCAAGTTACATTTTGTGATCTGACTATTAAGCCACTTAATTTCACCTATTTGGGTGAAATACAAAGTCATCAGTGCTAAATGGTCAGCCATATTCTTAGACCTTTTCTAAAGACTCTTCAACAATAACAACCTACCGTTACTTTGCCTACTCGACCAAATTCATGCATAACGTAAACTTTTATAAACCGGTGAAATAAATCAATTGAGAATAATAGTTATGCGTGTCGAAACATTTGAATACATAATTCTTATATTTTTAGCGGTATCGGATTTACTATACTTGATTTAGTCTTAGCATTTATTACAAGTTACTGTAGGTAATTTCTATTAGGCTCATATATAGGGGCTATCATAAATGTTTAATATAAAGTCCCTAAATCTATACTAATATTATAAAGCTGAAGAGTTTGTTTGTTTGAACGCGCTAATCTCAAGAACTACTGGTGCGAATTGAAAAAATCTTTTTGTGTTGAATAGACCATTTATCGAGGAAGGCTTTAGGCTATATTACATCACGCTGCAACTAATAGGAGCGAAAAAACAATAGAAAATGTGGAAAAAACGGGGAAAATTATTTATCTTTGAGGGCTTCCGTTGCGTGCGCTGCGAAAACGGTTGAAGATATCAAAAAAATGTGTGTGAAAGAATTACTCCTCTTGAAATGATCTAATAAAATGTCCGCAACAGTATATGTCTATCTTTTAAGGTTAACTCAACAGAACCGTTTTTATGGTAATAACTATTCTACGCGGACGAAGTCGCAGGCACCAGCTAGTAAAAAATAAAACGATAATCGAATCTTTAATCGAAATAATTGTTTCTAAACAAAATTTCTGTACATTTTGATTCCCAAACTAATCATCTAAGTTGATTAAATATAGAATGGCCAGTAAAACGTAACAATATGGCTTTACTTTGAACTGAAGTTACTTTCGATCGTTTAACGGATTGAATAACGCTGGGTGGTCCGCATAGCTGTGATTGTGATTGTCATTATTTGCTTTACCTTCTATATTGCTACCAGTGAAAGGCATTTTGGGAGAAACGAATACATCCGTAATAGTCAATCGAATATAAAGTTTCAAATATATAGGGATCGCATTTCAATTAATAAACATAATATGGGTACATAACTAGATAACTACGCATTATGTAATTGTAACTTTACAATTTCTACGTTCTACAATAGGTTTTTTTAGTGATGCATATAGTAGCACTTAATCATAAAAAGTAACACTCTAAAAAAAACGAAACCACTATGAAGTAATTCACGATTTTTACGCAATAATCGCATCTAAATAGATCTAGTATATAATAAAACAACTCGTAGACGAATAACAATAATACTGTAGTATGTAATAATTTTCCTAACATCTCTTAAAAACAAACTACTTACCTACCAACTGGCACAGAACAAGTAACAGCAGTTGCTTTCCAGAATTTCCCCTCGAGTTCGCGCGACTACCTACCTACCTACTGGCAGAATTTTCCCGAAGGTTGTATGACTCACCCTGGTTGGCAGGGGCGGGCGCGGGGGGTGGCGGGGCGGTGCGCGGAGGGGTGGCGGCCGCGGGGGTGCTCTCCCGCTTCTTGCCGTTTCCTGAAACGAGAGGGTATAAAGCTGAGTCACGATTATGTCATTCATGAAGCCTGGTTACGTACTTGAGTAAAGGGGATTGATTGCTTTATTATTGCGTACTACATTTGATAAAGTTACTTTACACTAAAGTCTGAAACTGCAATGTGATTGTTTAGGCTTTATTTATAAAGTCTGGTCGGATATAAAGAGCAGGATCAAGAAAAAATATAGAAAAACACTTTACACGTGTGAACTACAGATATAGTGTAAAAACATTTGGACAAAATTGATCGTGTTTGCAAACAGATACGAAGTCACAATAATGTATCGATTGTTATTGTCACTCATAATTGAAATAAATCTAGGGAATGGAGGTGACCTATAGAGCGTCTGATTTGCTTTGACAATTGTACAATTATGAAAGGAACATACATCGTAACCACGACGAACAACCAAATCAAGTAGGTACATGTTAAAGTCAAATATAAAACCGAACATTTACAACGTAAATCCGTTACTTCATTCCAACTCTACTCATAATGAAGACAAGAGATATCTTATCTACGTACCCGTAATTTTTCTCAAAAACTTTCCTATTTTCTTCATAATATTACGGCATCGCATGCATTATCACAACCTCGATCTGAGATGCCGTGAGAACCTGAACCGACTGCGATAACAAAAAGTAATGTAATGTTTTACTTTTTATCATCTTATCGCGTTGTTTGCTTTTACAATGATCTATCAAGCGGCGACGGTGTACTCGTATGCATCTATGTTGCGTTCGCTAGATAGAGTAGCTTCGTTTGAAGAACTTTAATGATGGAAGTAACAGATTTCTTTGGGTGATTTTATGGAGTGACAACACAGAAGAGTTTTGTATCGTGCGCAGTCTTATACGAATTAAATTAAAAATAACAATATACCTACATACTTATGGATGTAATCTTTGCTTCTAAGTAAGTTTTTTTTTTCTTTATTTCAGAAACTAATTCACATATAATAATGAACTCACAACTTAAGTAGTTCTAATAAATACCATTATTGTTCATAAAACACGTTCCTATTATACCGCACCGTAAATTGATCTTTTGTAGTAATTAAATTTTTGTAATGAAACTCATTGCGCTGTTGATTTATTCAGCACAATGGCGCTTGGGCCAATTTATCGTAATTTATTATTGTTGTTTCACGAAACAATCGAGAAAGTTGATTCTTAATAGTTCATTGGAAAATCAATATCATTCATAGCTTACGTAAGGTTACTAAAGGAAAATAAATCAAGTTAAGACCACAAACGAAATTTTGTCTAAGAAAAGTATGAAGCAAAACGAAGTGCTGGTTAAAATTGATAATTGAAGTTTTTAATGCTAGCACTGAGTTATTTAGAGCTACATAAGCTAACGAAGAAAAGAGTGACCATATAAATTTATACTGAGACACCAAACATATAATAACGCTAACTGAAAGTTACTTTTGATTAAAATAATCAAATCACACTAATTCTTTCATTCGGAGATTATATTAACACACTTTTTACTAGGAAAAACATTCTAGTACTACATATTACATCTACAAATTAAAACCGCATTTAGGTAACTTATAACTTATAAATAACATTCCGGTTTGAGTTACATGTAATTTAGTCAAACATTAGGATTTATGATGTCATACTTCTTATTTGATTAAATCGCACCAAATTTAGACATCGTATGCCTCGTTACTTGCCCAAATAATGCTTATCACAATAGGTGTTCATTAAGTTGGTAGTGATTATAATAAATGAGACATAATTGCGTGTGTTTTTGCACTAAATTTAAGAGGAAACGCTCAATTTGGGATGTTTATAATTCGGGTCTCACGTCATTCAACGTTTTTGTTGACACCGGTGCACGTTTTAGAAGATGATTACTAAGTACAAATTATACAAATATTGTAATAATAATGCAATCAAATACAAATACAAAATTATCTATAAAATAAAATAATAATCAACTCTATCAATTCCTGAACGGAATAATCATAGATTAAACGTTCCGTTAAGTTACACTAAAATGCATAATGTGTTTTTGTCATTAGTGTGTCAGTCACTTAAAATTGATAAAACAGTACTTAATGCCCGCTTGCACAACAACTGTTTAACCACATTTAGCCATATTTTTTAGGTAATTTCGGCGCTATATATTACGGTTAAGAATTGAGAACTGTTTAACGAGTGGCCTTAATCACCGATAGTTTTTAATGGAAAATAAAATCTCTGTTAAATAACAATAATGTTATGCAAAGATCTGGTTACTTGGAAACTCAGTGCCTGAGATTTCAAAAAACAATACAAAGGTAGCTATAAAATGGCAGTAGGTACATAAACTACTTCATAAAAAGAGGCATGATATTTGCAACGTGACATGAACTTTAATCCGGATCGTGACGCGACAAGGTTTCTTGGTCAGGCGAGTGGGAACAGATTCACTATGTTTATAAATATACTAATGAAGATAATTTTATTATCATGTACCTACAGATATATTAAATTAATCTTCCTCTGTTCTAGCAAGAAAATCTTCTAGCTTTACTTGTCTTAGAAGTAAGTATTATTATAACAGAACACACACGCCTTGAAACAATAAAAAAGCTAGGTATTGAAAACTTCTTCATCAATCATTTTGTATTGTTGTTTTTTTTTCTAAGCTGTGCCCTAAGTAAATAGCTCGTCTCCCACCTTACTCATTCAACCATAACTTATACTTTCCACCATAGGTTATCTGTATGTTCCCACTATTCTTATAGTCATAACCTAGGTTTCTACTAACTTGATATAATCTTACATAGGTAAGTTATATACCACAGGTTATATGTATAACATCAACCATTCATTTTACAACTATTCGTGATATTTATGTAACCTACTTTGAACACTAAGTTCATAACCCTTTTATAGTAGGTAGAACAATTTGAAGCATGTCTAGTTAATCAAAATACCTACAATCATCTATGATTAACAACGATTGATAGTTAGGGAAGTAAAAGTCTGAATAACGTGTCACTGAACTTTGTCTTATAATATATTCAGTACTCCCCAAGGTCATGAGCTTTTTCACCTCAAACTGAAGTTCTGAAGCTAACAATCGCAATAACATCATAAATCACGGCAAGCTAGTTGGAAAGCTTGGTAACGATTTCGGCGAATTCGTCAAAAAGTCTAGTAGAAAAATAGAAAAGTTATTGATGGAGATTATATTTTTCGATTAGCAGGAAAATTTGACTATAATTTCTAAGTCATACCACTCTTACACACCATCGTAAGCCATTATTGCCGTATGATGGGTAAAAAGAGTTTGAACCAAACAAATTAATTAAACGAAATAAGATATTCTGCCCTAGCAAATATGAACGTAAGTTCGTGTGATTGTTATGAAAAAATTATCAAACTGTCCGAAGGAATTTTGTCATGAGATCGACATATACATCGATAAGACGAACAGAAGATAAAGAAATGTTATATTAGTACCTATCATCCACAGGTGTAAATAAATCTTACCTCTAGCCCCAAAAGATCCGAATCTCTCTCTGTTGACAGCTATCTTGTACTTCTTCTCGCTGGGTACCGGCAACTTGGACGGATACTTCTCAGAGTTACTTCTGTAAAGCTTTTCTTTAGACCCGTGTGCCCCCATCTTCAGTATTTTCATGAAAATCGTCACGACATTTTATTCTTGCTTCTATAATTTTGTAGGCACTGCTCCGTCAAGACTTTTATCACTGTTTCACATCACTATTTCTTGTGTGCTTATCCTATGATCTATCATAGACGTCATTTATATTGACAGGTTTCATATCTGTTAGGCGATCATTTGTTAGAATAAGAAAATCGAATCTGATTGGTATTTTCACGTGTGGTGTCAGAATTCAAGCTTTTTAGGACTTTTGTTTTGATGGTAATGAATCCAAGAATAAAGTGTACTTTATAATGCAGTTAAATGCGCACGTGTTAATTCTTCGGTCAACAAAGCCCATTCGCTGATATAATTATTGCAACGCGATCTATTTTCGGTGGTCGACTCACTACTAATGCACCAGTATAAACTGGCCCCCTCTTTGCGGCCAGTTCTTTTATAGACATCAATAAAACAAAAATGAGGTAAATTAGAGAGATCTTTCAGAGCTGGTTTCATGCGTTAGAGGTTTCTTGTAAAAGGATTTAATCTGAGCGAGTGTAGCCATTTGTCATTGAATCTCACTACAATATTGTCAGAGATATGTTTTATTCATGAGTTTCAGGCGTGTAGTGTGTCAAAAGATAAAACATTAAGCAAACTATGTAATGACAGATTTCTTAGCGTTTGTTTCAGTAAGAGCCGAAATGATTCACTCTTTTACACAGTCATGTTATGTTGTTTTTCTACGACGTAGTAAAATTACATTAGACAAGAAACTGAATATCAATTCACACTCAATATCATGTTTGTTATGTTTTTATAACAAACATAATATATTATTGAAAAACAGGCATTTAATCTCAACTCATGATCAAACAAAACTCTAAGATCACGATAGCAAGTTATTTTGTTTCTAAAACTTGTTGTTATGACATTTGATGGAGGTAGCGACAAGCAATAAAAGTTCATCTAAAAAGCCAGTCGACTGTAAAACGACTAGGAAATATAAGCAAAGAGAAACGTTGTAGTCAATCGGCGCCTTCATTTCCGCTCGGAGATAGCTTTTCCGTGATACGACGGCAAAAATAACGATATACTATCTCTAAATCTATGGAAGCAAGTTAAAATTCACATAAGTATCAATAACAGTTGACGGGATGATTTGTGTACAAGAGGCCTATGCTCAGCTGTGGGTAATAACAGGCTGATCATGATGATCAATAACAGTTCAGTTCAGTTCGATTCCAAAAAGCTTTTTTCAAATCCTTACTAAAACGGTTTTGACTGTTCACAACATTCATCTGTTTTATATGGAAGTGATAAAGAACCCTATGCATTAACCGTACAAAATTAGTCTCACATAAATAAATCGCATCGTTAACTAAAATCTGTAACACCAATAAGAGTGTATCACTCAACACCTCGAAATAAGGAGGTGTAAGATTACTGGCCGAGTTTGGAAGCCTAAAATTAGATGCCACTTAATTGATCCCGATATAGAACAAGTCTTGTAACATAATTCATCAATTTAACGAAAGTGGCGCTGTGATTTCAGAGCTATTACTTAATTTATTTTGGAGCCGTCAAAATTAAGAGTTATGGGTAATAATGATGCTTATTTCATTAGAATTAATTTTAAAATGGGCGCATGCATACGTTTCAATCAATTATTAATACATTATGTGTAACGATCTAAAACGTTTTATAAATTATTTATCTACCTATATATTTGTTAAATTAAATGAGCGTTAAAACCAACCAACTCAGTTAATTAGTGACTACAAAATCGCACAAAATGTGCAAGTTAGACAATACTAAGAATCTAGTAAACGTAAACATAACACAAGCTAACAACCAGATCTATATCGAGAGTAAGCAAAACAAAATGAACATAATTGAAATAAATGATGGAAACGAAAGCAAGCAGAGTGGAACCCAACTACAACTGTAATAGGGTTGTTTAGTCACTTAGCTGGGACTGAAATAGACCGACAACTTTAGATAATAGCCCTGAAAACTAAGAATTACATATATGCATAATACTTTGTACCTAATTGATTTTGCATGACTTTTTTTCATATTTAGAAGTTGAAAACTTATTTATATCATATTATCTAGATTAATTTTTGGGAGGCATTGACTTGTTTCCAACGTCTAAGTGACTATAGCCGTTCGTCATGAATTCCTTAAAGCTGTACAATGTTTTGTCCAAAAGAAGCCTTCTTACACTATCTAGGAAATTATTTTCACGCGTCATAGTTTTAATTTCTTCTGGCAATGTATTATAAAAAGTTGGAATAACAAATGGTAATTTAGAAAACATATTTAGACGACGTTTTGGTATTTCCAAAAAAGTTCCATTTTTCCTTCCGACTGATCGTTTATTATCACACACTACTATTTTATATAGAAGTCGATGCCTAAAAACATATTTAAGAATATCCAGTATGTACTGGGACACAGATGTCAGAATTTGCAGTGTTTTGAAATGTATGTGTTAACTTCCACAAATTAAATTATTTCACTCCAATTATTTCGATATGCTAGATCTAATTCTGTCCCATATGCAGTCGTAGTTAAATGTGCCCGATTCCCTCGCAGTGCTATTCCCGTGAGCATTCAGGGTTAAATAACTTCGGTAGGACTGTCGTTGTCTTTTAGCATTTTATTGTTTCAACCTACTTCGATTCATGTTCATATTTTATTTTTAATTCTGGTTGGAAGTTTGATGGAGGGCCATACTGTTTGACTAAAACATGATGTTCCAATGTTCTCAGAGACTCTAAAATAGTACATAATTACGAACCTAACACAACAAAAACGAAACTAGACACGGCAATAAAAATCGGTTTCAGACACGACTTTGAACAGGATTTTTCAATTTTACAGTAGCTGTAAACTATTTTTTTCTCACAAATATCCTTAGGCTTAGCTATAGATAATTCATAATCTAAACTTGTTAGGCGCCTCATCGTCTCCATTGTGTGACTCTGATGGAATGCCAGTTTTGTTTTCAAACAAATTTACCGCAGAATGAGAATCAATGCTCGAGAGAAGCAACTTGCATTCTTCAGAACAATCTACAGAATCTCGGATGGTTTTGTAAACTGACTCATCATTTTAGTTGTAGCACTTATACCATCTTTAGGCATTTCTAAAGATTTTGTAAGTGCTTTTATAAATTTTGTAGAGGTTAGAAGTAACATGTTTGTTTCTTATCCTTTGTTTATCTTTGATTATTCTTGTAAATAAAATTTAGATACCATACCCTAAGTTACAGGTACTGGAAATTAAGAGCATCTTTAGTGCACCAATATCAAAAACTTTTACACGACTAAAGACATTCTAATTTTAAATTACATCTGTAAACAAACACAGATAGTCATAGAGGAGCGCCGGCACCGATATTATCTAAAATTGCCCATTTTGTTTGAAGCAACAGCGCGATAAAAATTACATACGTAGCTCATATTAATATGAGAACAAAGATATATGAAGGCGTGTTATATGGTCCCACTTATCTGCAGAGTTATGAAACTTTTCGCAATTTTATACCACCTACTTGATCAAAGACAACAATCACTGCTCTACTCTAATATGAATTTGGCTAGCAGATAATATCACGGTCAAGTGGAATCTTATTGTTATTTTGTTCAATTAACTTTTTCGCATTTGGCGAATGTCTTTTTCAAGGATTGATTTTCTAATACCATGCTAAGTATCGTAAATTTCGTTTCTAAAATATTGATCTAACTTAAATATACCAACCAACAGATTGACCACTATAAAGTTTCTTTCTAGCATGGCAATATTGGCAATTAATGCATGATGAAAAATTCACTGAGTTGAATTATGAGCGGCATCTAGAGAGCAATAATGTGCTAAAATCCTTTTATTTTAGACTTAAAAACCGCTGAGTATCGCAAATTATTTCCTCCTACTTCAATTCGCACAAGAAAATCACATTATAACTTGACCATCACATCACACAATCACAACACAACAGTCACAAAATCACCGAATCTTACAATCATTTAATTCCAAGACAACAGTCAAAGAGTAGCGCACGCGCAAACTGATCTAACAGCCCACAGTGGCACCCCACCCGGCTCTACTTGGATATTTGAGTAAGAAACATACATCTTGGCACATACACGGTTACTAACAAACTTGAGAGGTGTTTTTGAGCCGGTTTTGTGTAAAACATTTTTATTGATTTGGTAAAAAAATAAAAGGTGTTTTATCTTCTAGTGAATTCTTGCCTTACAACACATTTGTGATGTTTACTTTTATTGAATGTACATTTAATTGTCTATATACATATTTGGGACTAAGAGTTTATTTTCGCTAAAATTATTTGGAGAGGATTCACTAACTAAACTTTGTACTCAATAACTATGTAACACAAAAAAAACTATACAAGGTAATCTGACGCTACAAGATTGGACGGGTCGTAACAACTACAAGTTAACAATGTTTTGTAACTGGTTAACATAATACTTACACCCGTATTTATAAACAAGTAAAAGTAATTACTTAAGTAACGATTTGTATTCTATAGTTAAGAAATTGATCGAAGTTAGAACTGTCAAAAGTTAGAATTCTCGGCCAAGTAATAGTCACCATTTCCTTTACTTAAGCACTACTTTGTGGTATATTTTGATACTCTGTCTGTGACTTTGTGGTTATTTTGGATAAAAAATTGAAACTTTCTATAGTATTGAAGCGGTTTTTAAATAAACCAATATTAACCAATATTTTCACTTGAATTATATTTTATTTATTAACATAGAAAAAACCAGAACAACAAGATAACAGGGTTTCATATTAGTATTTTTTTTTCTAATTCTTTAAATTTTATTTGCAGTTCAATTTTAAACAACTTTTCTTTGTGTTCTCTTTCTAAAATTTTCATCTCAAGATCTTCCTTGTGCATTTTTGCGAATGTTTTCTTTGGTTTTAGATTCCTTTGCTTTTGCCTTCGTGTTATACCAAAGCTTCATTAATTGTTTTGTAGATGCCTGAAACAATGAAACGTAATGATAAGTAACCGCCTAATACTAAAACGGTATACCTATAGAAAAAGACCAGGCACACAAATGGAGCTCTACTTATCTAACTCTATTTAATAATAAAAGTATACAAAACACATTATATTTACCTTTTCAGTAACAATAGAGGATTCATTAAATCCCTCCGCTATTTTCTCCCATGAATGCTTTTTTTTTAAAGCACTCGTAGCGTTTGTTTGTTTGCAGGTTAGGATAGAATCGTATTTTTGAATAATATTTAAAAATAAATCCTTTTCCAAACTCGAGAACGGTTTTTTCCTGTCTACTTCAGCCATAATTTGAAATTTAAGTGATAAATGGAAATAACATTCAAAGAAAAGTTCAAATCGCCGACAAAACGGTTTTGATTTCAGACAGAGGTTGTGGTATTACTTTAGAAATGAATGTAGATAATCTTCCAATCCTAAGTAAAAAAACGCTTGTCGGCATAAAAACTATATGTAAAAAGTAAACATTTAAATTTAGTAGGGTTATATCATGTCAAACGTTTTGTTTCTCCAAGCATTCTTATTTTTGTACCGACAAAATTAAATGACAATAATGTACTTTTTACAATTTAAACTATTTCATACAAAGCTATTGTTGTTATAAATATAAAATCAAGTAATATCAAAGATATTTTTGCAAGGTTTTGTAAAAGTAATCTAGACCTTACGTTTGCTCTTTTATGAAACGAAACGCAGTCACGTCAAGTATTACTTGGGCAGTTGCTCAAGTAAGTAACATGTGTTACTCAACTATAGATTAGGATTTTGTACTTAAGAATTCTAACCATAAGTAATGACTTCACTAAGAAATTACTTAGCAACAAGTAATTACTTCTTTATAAATACGGGTGTTAAAACTGATCAAAATACTCGAGTTTCGTACAAAAATTCGCAATCTTGCATATATTCACGCAAGTCTGTTCTTACAAAGACTTCAGGGTAGAATGCTCTTAAAAGTTGCAAGACAGACAACCTTACTGTCATGTTGCCAATCATGCTAATTGTCTTTATTACATATTGTTTATGGATATTTCCTAGAAACCTAGATACATAAGTTTTATGTTTGGCTTACAAAAAACGTAATATAAACATGACAACAAAATTCCAATCGAATTCTATGTCATATCGACAACTTAACAGTTAGATAGAGTCTATAAAGATATTATGGTTTAATATGCTTAGCATATTACTTTTTAATAGTGTTATAAAATTAAAAATATTTTCCTGACTTGCCGAAACCAGTCTTTCAACTTTAATGACACCAATTAAGATATTTAATGAACTGCGTTCCATTGTCGTTGGAGACTTGATAAACTCCTTATTTAATAAATAAATAAATTACTCAATTCTTCATTAATAGTTACTTAAAATCTATAAACGCTCTAATCACATAATTATTTTAAATATACCTATTTTAATTATACGCATATTACGGCTACTTATTTTAAATTAAAAATGTAATTGAATAGTTGGGGTGCGTAATTTTACTGGTGTCTTGCAAAAGCTGTTTGATAGGTACCTACGAATATCTAAGGAGCTCTTTACGTTTATTCTAGTTAGGCCGACTTGCACGACTATACCTAAACGCATTTAGCGAAAAAAATACGTAGTAAAATATAAACTTAAACTGTCGAAGAGTCTTTGTATAAGCGAGCCTTAGAACAAGAAATAAACAATAATATTGATACGCAAAAAGATATTTTTTTGTCTATATCTGCATACCTATTACATCATGTTCATGTTAGCTGCACCAACAAGCGGAATGATTATCGAATTTTGACGTTTCCAGAAAAACGCGACACGGCTCGTGATCACGAACGTATTTACCAGGACAGGGCGATCGATAACTTGGCGTTTTATTTGTTTAAGTCAGTATTTACTTGAACGAATATCTTCTAAATTGAATAAAGTGAAGTGTTGATTTTACATTTTAGCTAATAAAGAAATTTAATTTTAAAAATGAAAAAAAAATTCAGAAATCTGATGCAACCCAACGGTCAACACTTTATGTACTAATTGAATAACAAAGAAATATAAGTAGGTAAGTAACCTTTTAGTACTTTGTTTATGTTTTTAATTTCTTATTCTTTACACTTTTTTGTATGAGCTTGTGATAATTTTTTCCCGGCTCTGTTTTGACATGACGTGTGAGTTCCCTAGAGACCAAGAGCAATACCGCGTACCTACGTGTTTAGCATTGAAACCTCTTTGAATACAAAACATGCGACGACAGAGGTCGATGAGAACCCATTACATCGACTAAAATAGCACCAGATGATGCCATTACGATACAACACTACGATGTCTAGATAAGTGCAATTTATTTAATACTTATGTGAGAATAAACCGCATATTTCAAGCTATTAAAACAGACGTTATTCAGCATGAATTGTGTATTATTAAAACATACAAAGTATCTGCGTGATATTCGACATTAAAACTTTATATGAGACGATTAACCGAATATTTGCTAGATAGGAATTAGCTACCTCGCAAATATTATGTATCCTTGCTCCACATAAGGTGAAACAAAGTAGTCGTGTTCGATTTCTATTTATTACTGGCACTTATTAAAAAGTTATGAGGCAATAAAATAGCACTTAACACGCACATACCAAAAACGACTTGGCACGTCTTAAAACGTTTTCACTGGTTGGAAAAGTTAAGGACTATTACCGTGGTTAAGGGCTCGTTCACAAGTGCGTACCTGCAGTCTACACTCTCACAGAGCACATGAAACAGTTCAGCTGTCTCAACACTTCACCTTTGCCATACACAAATTCACGCTCCAAATGGTTCTATAAATACACATCAATGTGTGACCCAATGCGACTCTGCCGTGGCATGGCTCGGTTTGGACTCACCCATATACGAAGCACGGCCCAGCTCGGGCGGTGGTTCCGCGGATGCGTTCCGTTCAGCACAACGATATTGGGCCTACTACCTGAATGACATAAGTTCAGGTTCCTCCATGTACTCGCAATGAGCGTCTAGTTTCAGCCTGGCTGGTTAATAGGCCAGGGAAGCCGCTCATGCGCAACTTTGATGGTTACGCACGGAATTGTTAGTTGGCTCTTCATGTATTCTGACTAAGCAGCCATTGTAGCTTTTTACTATATGCATACTATGTATGCTTGTGATGTCTGATTTGAATCTAACGTATATATCATAGAGAGCCAAATAAGTAAATATCATGATGACCTAAATTACTACTTATCAGCAACAAGGTGGCTACTTCAACTATTGCATTGCAGAAAAAAAATACTTCACTGGCACTTAAACGAAGATACTGTAAGATGCCAAAACATCTATTTAGAAACTTTTCAAGAACTTTCTTGAACCATAAATAATTCAATAACACAGTTGTAACCGAATAAACGTCGAGAGCGTTTAACTCAGGTGAGCTGGGTCGGTGACCTAGCTTGAGGAATGGCTGGCGTGAAGGCTATCTGATTCCCAATAATGTCAACCAGTCTACGCCACTTCACATGCAAACAATGGACCAGAGACGTCAGCAACTTGAGAAAGTGTGGGTGCTCAAACACAAAACTAGGCATTAAACCAAGGAATTCTAACTAATTATTCAAAATACGCATGAAACACTAAGAAGTTCAACGCTATTAAAGTGCTCAAAGTTCGTGTACCCACAAATATGAATACCTAATAGAGGAACAGCAGTCAAAGAACTAAGACGTTCAAATATTTATTTATGCTTCTGTACTGAGAACGGGGGTGCGCTCATTAAAGTTGTAAGAAATATTACACACTGCTATGATGAATGGCTCTAAAATTCATAAGCAGTAAAACAAACAGATACAAAAAGCAATCTGCAATTTGTATTGCAAAACAATGACGTCAAACCCACATAACAAATTGATGCAGAAAGAAGGGCTAAAAGCTTGCAATAAATCAATGGTGTTTTCTTCCCAAATCCAATATTGATAATAGCGGGCCATTAGTAATATCTCACAGTAAACATGTCATGAGCATCCCAAACTGGGTCACTCTTGGTTACTGCAACAGTTTTGTCGGAATTTCGTAATATATATACAAAACGGCAGTGTCGGTCGCTGGCATCACGCCAACTGCAGCCATCGTCAACAACTGATTTAACTGAACTTTGGGTGAAACTAAATTGACGTGACAACCATGACACCATCGTGTGATGTCCACTATGATTGACATGTTTGTTATCGGGCTGTCTCTGATCAGTTTTATTATTTTGGAAAAATAACTATTGACCATGATCAGCTACTCACGATCAAGAAATACCATAATATACTTTTCTTTAAAAACTATAATACAACGGATAAAATCTACACATTATAAGTGGTATTCAATGTTCAGATACATATATAAAACAGATTCAGCACCAACCGATTCATTGCAATCCGACCGAATGCAAAGCTTTGAACTCGGATCCATATCAAAATAGTTTCACGACTATTATGGAAACCAGTACAGACCAAGCAGGCTTCCTAGTGAAAAGTCATCGACTGTACAAACCGAGCTAACTGTTCTGTGAACTATCACTGCATTCCCAATACAAATAGCATTAATATGCATGTGTCATAATAGCAAAAAATTGTGATCAAAAATATGTCTAAATAGTTAATAGCTCATGAATATCTGAAACGACCAAAATGTGCACTAAATCATCGTTTAAGACGACCTCTGGTTTAACACAAAGACCCAGTTAACCAAGGACGTGCATAGTTCATATTTGCTATGTTTACGACCATTGTATTTCATTCAAAGAAACCACTTGCGACCTATCGCCTACGCCTTACGACACTCCGGTTCAGAATAATTTAGATTATGAGCATATATTAACCGTGGCATAACTGCACCGCACAAGAGACAACTCTATTTGAATATAAGTACGCTGTGACAATCAATGTGCAGTAACACACTAGGATTTTAAACTTAAAATTAAGTTAGTTTCACGTCTATGATGTCCTATGTGGTTCTCCTCAGTCATGCATTCTTTTATTATATAAATAACTAGCAAACCCGGCGAACTCCGTTTCGCCAATTTGTAGTACATGCTATGTCTGTAGTAGATGGCGCTGTATGTGAAAAATGACTTTCCCTGTTTTCCCGTTTTTCTGTTGAAATTTTTCCTGAATTTTCTTTGCTATAAACCTCACGGAGCCCGAGACCTTTCTAACTAATGCAAAACCGTGGAAATCGGTTCGTGCGTTCTGGAGTTATAGCGTCAGGAAGGAAAACCCGACTTATTTTTATATAGTAGAAAAGTTCACTGGAGGCAAACTAAAAAGATATTTTTATTTGGATTTATAATAAGCGCAATGAGAAATAACCTACACAAACTTCCTCCAGCACCCTAGAGGCTCTCCAAGGCTACAATCAAGGTAAGACGCGTCCATTTCCAGTCATTGTGATTTATTTGACATCCTGACAAACAGAGGTACGAACAAATTCACGCACGTGTTGAGGAGATTCGATTATGATATGCTCCCAGAGTTCCTTTACTCACCAAGTTAAGAAATAAAGAAATTTAAACTCTTCCTTTAACGTGTCTTTACCTACTGGTAGTTTAGCTGAGTTGTTTTTTTTCTGGTAATTACAGCAGTTGTAACCAATAGAACAACTGAGCATCTATCAAACACAACGTACGTCGACGTATGGACATGTTACATATAGTAGGTATGTGTGTAAAGTTTATAGAGGGAATGATAATGGCTCTAGCACCCACTGGGGTATTGCCGAGGAGATTTAATCACACGTGAGGACACATACATATTCACATCCGGTATTTGATTGAGTTCACTCATCCAGAATATACAGCTATTATATGGAGTAGTAAAATAGATACCTACGTGTCTATCCAAGCAATGAAATGGCCGCCAATACAGATAATATAAGTCATGTTTTCAGACTACAAGGTTAATAAGGTTATAACTATACTTGTAAGATCACTAATACTGAACCTATGATGTCAATAAACTAATTCCAATCCCTTATATAAAATGTTGGAATAAGAAAATTATTTATAACAACAAAGAAAACGTCCACTTTGAATAACAGCTGCATATTCTGAATAGGTATAAAATCAAAACAGCAACAAAACATCGCATGCATATTTCAAATTGTTATGTTCTCTTTGAGAGGCCATTTTATAATAGTAGCGAAGAAAAGAGTTTAGAATAAATTTTAAAGAATTTTTCAGTAGCTGGGCTATTCCTTGTTTGCTGCAACTTTATTTTGGTCACAGCCACGAATGACACCGGAAAAATGTGAGCAATATCAACTAAACTTTTATTTCTTCCTGCTGGCATAAAGTTTGTAAGGCTATTACGGAGTCCCGATCAGTGAGACTTGGTAGATCAAATAGGGTTGCCTTGCCATATTCAATCTCGCGTAAAAACACGGACATGATTGTAAAATAGATTACACTTGGGAAACATAGTAACACGAGCTATCTCGGAAGCAAAACACAACTAGTACAGTATTTTTTCAGTAGATTTAGATATTGAAAGAAAGATATCTATTTATAGTGACAGATTTAGAACTGGCACGTAATTTCATAGACCGTGACTGACTTGTTTCTTTGCAGAATAAAGCAACATTTAGGTAGAAGATAAACAAGAACTCTCACCTGGTAGTGAGACAGCCCTAAGTTAGCGATGGCAATTAATAGAAGTCACATAACAAACGTAACAAGAGATTTGAATTACACAGTCGGATCGCGTTCACATTAGTTACGCCGGCTCCGAACACGCTACGTTGCTAGTTTCCTTGAATACTACTCTGGTATCGATGCTGCCAGCTATTATACAACTGAAGACGAAATTAATAACAGCTGAAGATGCCCAATCATATTTCATTTTGTTAGTAACGCATTGAATGTACAAAATATCATGACAAAGTATGATGGTAGTCATATGTAAGCGAAATGAGATAAGACTATCACTGCAATAACCAGTTTTAGGTACTATAGTCGTTGGGTCAGCAACAATATTGCAAAAACAAATCGCCAACGCCAAAAAACTGATGCGAATCTAAGTGAAGATTACACTTGATGATGCAAGATTCAAGCTAAGGATGATATCACTGTATTTGTTGATTTACTAGTTCTCCAAACTTATTACTTACCACTTAAGTAGCTTTGTACAAAGTTTGCTTAACCTTGAATTAAGCTATTGGCACTATTGCAAAATATTAACATTGAATTTAGTATCTATCTACCAGTGTAGGATACCTACATAGTAGAGATTCATCATGTCAATTTAGCGCTGATAGCATATATCTTGACAACCTGTAACCGTACGTTGATAACGTATTGACAGATAAACTATTCACTGCAGTGTTCCTCGAAATCTTTAGACGCAATGACCGAATGATAAATGTTTCTATATTATGCACCTACAAAGTCATAACTAACAACGGTTTGTATAATTTCCACATCATCGATGCACGCTGAGCTGTCGGAATGACAGGCTATAATTAAACAACATAACATGCTTTCGTTTACAACCGCATTTACTTTGTCACAATTTTGCAGCAATTTTGCTATCAACCGGCAAAAACGTGACGGCAAATTCTCGAGCTTCACTCCACGGCACTAAACATCGTTAGCACTTAAGTGTTAAACAATACAGTGGAAAATACAAGTGTACAAGCCATTGGTTGTGTAAGACATGTTTGTTGTAAAGGTATCGGCGCCGTGAATGTGCCTAGTAGAGAATGCTGCGAGTAAAAACAACATAGAGGTAGCAATTACTTTGCTTTCAAAGCCACGCTGTTACTTTCTTCAGAACGATCTCACGATTCGCAGCCTTAAACGGATAAGATTGATGGTTAACTGAGCGCTAGGTGTGACAGAAATAATTATACGCACTGAAGGCACAATACAAGATGCATGATCATCGATATAACACAAAAAAGCGACGCGTTACTAGCAAGAAGGCAAATATAACTGGACATAAACATTAGCGAGTGGAACTTGTAGACCTGCTATTCCAGTTAGAAATATTTATTGGCATCATCGTTTCCAGTTTCGTTAAAAAGGTCCAATAATCCGCTTTATAGATCTCTTGAGTCGTAGAGCGTGATACGAACCATAAACAACATTTTAACAGCGAGTTATTTACGGAGACAAAAAGTTGCAGAACCACGGCCCTTCCACACCCTATGGTAAAAGTAGTCCTGTCCACAGAGCGATCAGTCCGTAACCACACAAAGAAGTCGATACTTCGTACAATGAGGAACCTGTTCTTTATTGCCATATCACCAGTAGATACAACTATCTAGAGACCGGTTCTCTGCAGTCACAAAACCACAAAAAGGCGCTCGTCACACTTTCTGTCAGGGGTAATGTTATGCTATGCAATATTGTTAGCCTCCTTTGTAATGGTAATGGCCGGTATTGTTTCATCACAATGCAGATTTAAAATTTGTAGCCAAACATCGGTTGTTAGGTAAATTTTAAACGCATAATAAGTTGTTTATTGAGCAGCAGACACTATTTCGAATGTCAGTCAGAGGTTGAGTGCAACATTCAATAAAAGTCATTGACTATAATAGGTACCTACTATAATCCGGATAACGTGGCTTTACCTTCACATTTCAATGTTTTGTGCAACTATGTCTATCCAGTGTGTTTGTACAAGTGGGACTTAAGATGTTGGCCGAAAATAAATACATATTTCTACATGGCAGTGCAGTTACTAAATACATGCTCTCTTTCTATATCTTACTCTCACTTTTTTTCATAATAAATAAAACAGATTGTAGAAAATATGTAGCTTTGTGATTATATGACTATATGCTAGTTGTTTAATCACATCACAAGTCTCTACATATTTTGGAGGAGTTACTGAGGTGCAGCTAGAGGTTAATTCTTCTTTTCGTAGAATGTTATATAGTTATTGCTTTAGTTTTCTTATCTACGCAAGAGAAATCGCCGGTCTCTACTAGTATAGTAAACTCATAATTGTACGTATCTAGGCGCCTTTGAAGATTTATTAGTGTGCAATTTACAAGATACTTGAAATTACAAAATATCTCGTCTCGGCCCAAGCGAGTTTACTACATTATTACTATCGGGAACGTTTAATATTCCTCCTCAAAGCTTTATAGCAGGTATAATAGAGTACTACTCGTAAACCCACATAGCTTGAAACGAGCAGTAATGTAAATTCTACGAAACGTCAGACTTTATAAGTAAAACAAACATTCTGAGTCGTGGGAGGCGAGTAGAGCCAGGCAGTCCATGCCACGAACTGTGCTTACTATGTCACTGCAGATAAATAATCCACGGAAACCTTACTAGGAACTGTAAATCGCTTACCGATATAACCATGGTAGCGGTAAAAGTTCTTCTATCTAGACCGGATAGGCGCTAACTGCTAAATCAATAAGTTTAATGATTGAGTAAATACGTGCAAGTATTTGTGGACGGTAAAAAACCACAACGGCGGCGTGTCGGATAGCTCAAACAACAACAACTCACTTTGAAATCCGATAGTGCGAAATTACTTGTAAAAACTTTGTAAGGAATATCTGTCAAAGTTTCAATACAACAACTTTCCTATCTTTTTGCTGGATTATGTAAAGCATCGTATTGAAGTAGGAACAAGTCGCTATAGAAGCCGCTTTACGCTTCGTAAGCAATGAGCAATCAATCAAGCACGACTTATAGAGCCTTTTATCAACGTGTTCGCGTTAGCTATAAATTAATATTGCGTTAAAAACTTGCTCAGTTGAATGCAAGACATCCGCAGTGCTCGTGGGCGATACAATATAAATGGTCTCTGGCATGTAACAAATGAATTACATAACAACTTAATGTCATGTCACGTAGGCTTTTAGGCCATGGATTGTTTCCGAATGTGGGTCAGACTGGTGTTTACCATTACGCCGGCTTCCAATAATACAGGTTTCCACGACAATTCGAAAACTTAGGCCAACGATTGGAATCGATACCGTGGCTGTCCTAAAAACTGGATTTTACCACGGCACTGAGCGAACAATAGAGCGAGGATCGTAATCTAGCTGACTGGAAAGTAAACTTGCGTATTTTATTGTCCGCGGAGAACGATTCATTGTTTTGGTTGGCATTCAGTCGGTGTTTGTCGGTGTTAGCCCTGCGGCGAGTAAGTTTAGCGAGCGGTTAGTTCGCACTAGCGAGGATCGCCTCTACAGGCGGGGTCAACGCTTCTCGGCTCGTCAACAAATCCATCGCCGAGAATAACCCGTTACACTGCAACAGCTTCCAGCGGGTTTCACCGCCTAGATCAATTCTGCCGACTCCGTTTTTGAAGGCTGACGCGGAGACAAGGTACAACTGTCCCACAAATAGACAGACTGCATCTTGTCCAATTTCTCTAATTGGAACTACACCAACTCCGTCAGTGTGTTTGCTCCGAAAATACGCCTGAAAAAAAATCCGCCGCGATGTCTTCTAACAATTTACAAACAACCAATTTATTTCAAACTATGTCTTTGATAAATATTTCTTGCTGAGGTTGAAGATTTGCGCTATTGTTTCAATAGTTAATGCTTTTGCTGTGTTTTTGCTGCAGTCATATCTATATTGAATCTCTGGAATTTATTACTGAGTAACATAATAGAAATAGAATAAATATATATTGGACACTATAGAAATATAATATTGGATTTAAATTTACGCACCGAAAATATATACATATTTAAAATCCAATCTACATATCTTACCGCAGTTCTAATGAAATCTCCAATCCTAAAATAAAATGACAACTTTTTGCCTAAAACCGCTAAGAAGCTATCTGTGCGGTAAGTTAACTTTACCAGGCAGAATTTTAAAAGACAACTTTTTATACCTACAATTATCCTAACGGTCAATCAAGTTCGTGAATCTTTTTTCTTCGACGGTCACTAACTTAACAATTTAATTCCGTAGAAGATCTATATCTTGGTCATCTTTTATTCGTATAGAAATGATAACACGTTGTTTTGACCTGTTATTTTTCGTGGTGTAACAAGATGGTTATCTTCATGTGTAACTTATCGTAGCGTACGTAACCATTGCTATAAAGATTGCGATTAGGATACTTGAGGCAGTTTGATCTCGGTTATCAGTGTTAGGTACCTTTTTTTTTAACTTGAACGGGTGCAAACGCGTATGAAAAATTCGATATGTAGGTATTTATTGTATTGTATTTCATCTTCGTAATTAGTAATCCTTATTACTGAATGTCGCTGATTCCGCGTAGAATTAATTATTATTGCGACCAGATTCTTTCATTTCAGAATCTCAGATATTCGGTCTAACAAAAACTAAGTATAACTCATACAAATACCTGAAAAAAATTGTATTTTATATATACGCTCCATCTTAGGCCATAGCCTTTGCTTGCTATCAGGTAAACTATGGCCAAGTGCAAACTTGGCCATAGTTTTTGTTAGACCGAATATCTGAGATTCTGAAATGAAAGAATCTGGTCGCAATAATAATTAATTCTACGCGGAATTAGCGACATTCAGTAATAAGGATTACTAATTACGAAGATGAAATACAATACAATAAATACCTACATATTGAATTTTTCATACAAGGATGAAGATTGTTTCCAGGCCATTAAAATTTTATACAAGTAAGTAAGACAAATAAAAAATTGTACCACAATGTCATAACTTGCAGATTTCATGCTTTCGAATCGCTATAGCTATCAATTAGCAGTTTTCGTACAATTACTTCTTGCGTGCGCCTGCGCCGTTGGAACCAGATTGGACACACGCCAGCCTTGATGAAAATCTGATAGACAGAAGTAATTATGCAGGCAAATTGGTTTTGAAGGAAAACTAATATGTTAATTAAAAACATTTTCATTTCATTTAAAAAAATAAAAATAAAAAAAGTTACATATTATTGTATTTTTTAAATAATTTGTTATTTGTTGGTACTCTTTGTTTCATTTGTGATTTTTCAGGCGTTTTAATTATGTAGTGAAATTTTCCCGAATCTATTACGTATTTTAAATGATAAAATAAGAATGTATAATTTTTCATTGTTGTAAGTCAGCTGCCCAAAAGTTGACAACATTACATAAATCATATTGCAGTTTCATCGAAAGGAACACAGGAACCAATCACAGGAATTATCGCTTTTTACCGTGATCGTGACTTCAACTTTCTAAGGAAGAGTGTACATGTGGGTACATGTACACACCACATATTAGTAGCAAAAACATGTTCCTTGGGCAGTGCATTTGCATCGCATGTGAATTAAGTCAAACTACATACAAACTGTTATCCAACCTGCGGTTTATTACATACATACATACCAACTGATGTATAAACTGTACCAAAGCACTTTCTACTCATATCACGACCATTACAATGAAATGATTTATGTAATCTACAAGTTCTGACAATCGTATTAAATAATAATTTCTAATGAGGCTCGTAAATTGTAATTGTGAGTCCGATAAGTACCTGTCTCTCGGATTTGAGCAATTGAAGCATGGAAGAGTGTTCTTTAATTACTTAATTACAGAATGTAGTCTATGCTTAAGTAAATTAAATAGATTTATTTCTATATGTAATAGCAAAAAAACTGACAGATACTATTTGATTCAAATGTAACATGCAATAATTAAATTGACTTTATCGAGTGTTTTTGCACGAGATTATTGACGCCAAGATTATTTAAAAACATTTACCTCCTTATAACACAGTCAGTTAATAAATGCCATTGCCGGCGTTATGTCCGGGTCAATTAAATTTTTTGATAGAACAGCTGATTTTGATATCCTGCCGCAATTTTGTAGTTACAACAAATCAAAGTTCCTACAATATGGGAAACCTAGCATGTTCTCCAAAGTGATGAGTGCACAATAGCTACATAAGTATATCTAATTCGTTTTGTTTGGACAACGTTACAGACACGTGTGTCCCACATAAATGCTTCAGAAGCATTTTTTCTATGACAGTATATTTGCATTTAACAACATGATTTTACTAACGACGTATTTAACTGAGCAATAAACCATTTTTAGCATATTACTTATACTTACCAATATGTAAAGATATTTTTAACACAAGGAAAAAAAGACGAAAATTTCAATTACTTATTACGAATTTACCGCAATAGTACCGAATAACAAAATCCATGTTATAACATCTCTTCATTAATTTAATTCATATATTAGTAAGACAAGTTTACTGCAAGTCCCATTACCATCCCGTTACTAATAAATTAAGGTATTCCTTTTTATATTGACCTTTAGCAGGTTTATAACGATTGTTTACTTTTACATGAGCGGCTAGTTTGAAAAGTTAACTTGTTAAACCAGTCGGGACCACTCGCTACGGACCACGTATCAGAACGAAGGACAGTTAAGTAATTTTTAAGTTACTTCAATGACTTAAGTTAAATTAGACCGCGTACCATAACGAATAAGGCAAGATTCGCCGAATAACTCGGCGTTACGACGTGTGTGAAATGCGTGTAAAGTGTAAACAAATTAACGATTTGCCGCTCAAACTTTACGCAACATCATTATCATTACCCAAAAAAAGTAGGAATCGAGCAATTTTAAAACTTAAATCGTGACACCACACAAAACTAAACTTAAAACTCTTGAAAGTAAGTTCACGTGACGCGTTGCATTTTCCATCGTAATGTCATTATCATTTATCAATCGGCGTCGGTAGGTCGTTAGCACTGCACTGGCATATGTGGCATTTTCTTGGAGAAAATGCGGTATGCGGGTAACCTGGGTTCGTGTTCAACTTCGGGGAGTAGGGAATCCATTGATTTTTCGCGGTGCAAGGGGATGACGTCACTAGTAACTCGCGACAGTGCGGCGCGCGCCGGCCGCGTCCGCTCAGCGACTGTGGACTGGAAGCGAGCAAGCCGGCGAGCGAAGCCGGGAGGAAACACTAGTCACCATGCGGTCCCGGCTCCCTACACTGCTGACCTTCCATCGATTGTGCCCAGCTGATTCCTATCTCGCGCTTTGGGAATTTGTCTTGTGTTCGTGCTTGCATTGTCAGGGAATGGGAGATTTACTTATATTCTAAGTACAAAACGATTGCACGATTGTACCTTACTTATATACTATTCAAAAGTTTGATAAAATGTGTGGCTATGTTGTCTTCAGCAACAAACTATTTACAAAAAATGGTAAAGTAAGTACTCAAAAGAAATCCTTAAGTTTTAATCATGATATGCAGATATGTCAAAGATGATGACTGATGATTTTTCAATGAAAGATAATGAGCATAATATATCAATAAAACCGTCTGATAGTTAGGTAAGGTACGTACAGCTCGATGCGCCTACAAAATATATAAGAGCTATACAACATCAGAGTGGTTTGCAGTTGCATTTAGATTTTACCAATATTTAGTACTTAGATTAATTTATGGTATTTTCAGAATAGATATAACAGAAAGAATTAGAAATATTTACAGACAATTTCCACAAAATACTAAGGGTTCCTAATCTAGATCCAGGCTGTCTACCAACATAATATGAATCCATACTACACTGCGGGAAAACCAGTGACGTAACTTTCCAGACAGTAACAGGCAACCTTAGGAAAACCAAATAAGACCTAAAATAAGCACAATGTTTTCCTCGGAATCCTTGTAAGTGTACCTACTTCGTATTAATAAATCAAACAAAGTTCAATAAAATTCCATTTTTTTAATATTATGCTGGTATTACAACATCAGTGTCCTGTGATATTGATTACTGTGGGCAACGAAACACTAGTGATTAACACAGTGCAGTAACATGCTGAGATTTTAACTCGAAATTCGACGTCACCACAACGTCGACCTCGTCACAAATATCTAGAAAAAGTGTGTTTTGCACCATCAGGCATGCGTATTGCTTAAGATAATAGTATTATATTGAAACGTATAAATTTACAATTTCAATATCATTCAGCGAAATTCCTAATAAAATCAACATAGCAAACGGTTCTCAATCCAGTAATTGCCTCATAATAATTTCATAGCATTGAACCTAAACATGAACACGCCTCAAATTTAGCATCGGACGTAGTGTAGGCGTTATAATTATGAATAGCTACTGTATATACTATACTAAGTAGTTGTTTCTTATAAACACTATAAAACTCTTCCTATAAAATAATAAATTATGTACTTACCTATAATAAATAAATTTCATAAAATTTGTTTCAGTAGTGAAAAATTGTGAAAATATAATATTGTTTTATTGACCCCAGTGGTTTTCACATTAATGTGTTTTTTTCACAATATTGTTAACATTAATATGACGTTACTACTGCTTTGCTAACACAAATAATACAGGCACTTTTACTTTAACAGCTTTTATAAGAACTTACATAAAGTTGTTAAATTTTAACTGATTATACCGACAGTTAATATTAGATACATAGCATGAAAATAGCACTTATCGTATAAATTAAACGGACAGTATATGTATATGCTTCATAGCAAGCAACTATGGCTTAGTTTCATTACTCACGACACTTAGGTTGCTTCTCACGACTCCTGTCGCATTAGTCCACATTAAATATGTATTAGAGCAATTTACCCTTATTTAGATGTTGTAAAAAGGCTCATCACTAAAGGTTTTTGACCAACGCAGGCATACGTATAATTTTCCAAAGTAAAACTAAGAAAAATCGAAAACGTAAAAATAATCTTAACTCAGTTTTTTAATTTGCTTTAAACTCAGAGCATGAGTTTTTTTTTAATTTATTCAATTCAGAAAGAAGTAAATCCGAAATAAATGACTTCTATATCCTCTTCGACACGTCTACAGATAGATATCTATTAAACCGACGTGTTAAGTACTATTGTAGGTAAATAGAAACAAAGCCTTTTATTTTTGAACTCGGTTGAACTGTCTGTACGTAATTAATTAACAATAGCAATCATTTAAAATGAAATAGTTAACACGAAGTTTAACCAAAGATAATATCGTCAGCATTAGAAACAATATTCATTGTTAGTCAATTGTTTTTCCATTTGAGCCAAAAAGTTAACTATATATTGTGTTGCTAGGAAAATTTTACGCGCGTGTGTATTTTAGGACACACAATTTAGCACACAGGCTTCAAAATATATTGAAATCAAATTTTTACACGACAATATTGTCAGGAATGTAGCAACATTGTTCAGTACGCATATTAGTAGCTGCAAAATTTTAGATGCTACGCTACGATATTGATAGTTATTAAAATTATACTTTATAATTAAATTACTTTTCAAAATTGACCCTAAAAGATAATATTTATGAAGTTTCTATATACAAGTGTATATTAAGTGTCGTAGTTTCACGTATGTATTTATATAATCCCAAAACATAATTTGCCTATGGTAAACTAAATAGTACACCAAAACCAAATGTTTGATAAAATAAACGCCATATAACTACTAATTCCATCAAGATAAACTTTATGCTAAGCTCACGTAAGATACCATAATAAATGCTCAGCTAAATTCCAAGCTACATTTGTTTAGTCCATGCACTGTAGATGGCGTATATATCAACCTTGAATTTGTGAGGTATTTCAAAACTATTGCGTTGTTATCACACCGACTTGCCGTGGACATGGCACACGTGATTGCTTGAGAAAAATTTATTGATAAATGAATAATAGATTTTTGGAGGCAGATTTAACCAGGCAAGTTTTATTGAGATACTTACATACTTAATGCAGTGGCAATATGTTTTTTTAGCTGTCCTGTATACCTATTTCATATCTAATCGAAAAAAGAAAACGATCGTAGTCAATTGCAAATAGAAAATATTTTTTGGAAAATACAAACTAGATTACTTTACAGTGGTTTACATTTTGTAATTTAATTTATCAAACTGAGTTTTACAAGAAAAGCAAATGAGTTTAGGTAAGTACCTTCCTTTAAAAGTTAACAAGTTCTTTAGACTGAAAATCATTCTAAAAGTTATTCATTATTTATTAAGACAAAATAATTGCTAGTTTAGCTGTTTATGTCAGAAGTTGAGATTCGACTAACTTCTGCTCAAACTTTATAAATATTACTGTATTATAGTTCCCGTAAGGCATGATTTAATTTAGTTGTAATAACCGGCTAGCACTTACGTCAAAAATTACGTCGAAAAATTAGCTCGACAAGTTTTGGAAATCTGAGGTTTCCATCATCAGGAGGACGAGTCAGCACGCGCGTCCCGGTTGGCCGCCTCGTCCAGGCTCTATCTAGTTTATAAATATTGATGAAACTTATAAACACCTAATTAATAGTGTATATAATAGCACAGTGTAATTGTTACTGTGAACTTCGACTTTATATTAAGTTAGCACCCACTCTGAACTAGTAAATGATGCCTATTAGTAGCCTAGAACTCTAATTACCGTTTGTGTGTTTAACCTTTACAGCGAAATTACCAAAGTTTCCAAAACAAATTGTACTTACCTACCGTATTTTGCTTGAGGCTGAAGCGCTACAGAAATTGCGTTTTGTGTCCATTAGAATAGAATAGAATAGAATATAACTTTAATGTACACCATAAAAACACAAAAATTACAAAACAGAAATAAACATACTTAAATTAAAATGTTGCACATTGGGCGGCCTTATCGCCTTAGGTCCATTGTGGTTATTAAACCTTTTTCTTTTTTTTATGTATTCTGCCTGTATCTAAGTTCATAAGAACTTCTAAAACTTAGCTAGCCCACTACTTACTAAGGTGCTCTGACGGGTATGCCTCTAAACTTTGCGTAATTTTTCATCTCGCGCTTTTTGCAGTTACTAATTAGGCAAGATAGTCATGCTTTATTTAATTATTATTAAAAAACTAAATTTATTGATTCCACACTGCATAATAAAATTACATATCGTCACTTGCGTTTCATCTACGCTAGCATAATTGTACATTTTTTGTAAAACGATGTCGTACAAATAAGCGCTCTATAGATTTTTAAAGTACTTACCTAAAGAAAGTTGAACACTGTCAATATGTGCACTTAATGATTTTTGTAGATAAATTGAATCTGTTCTTATCGAGTAAGCACGCTCCATCTTAGGCCATATTATCCTTTGCTTGCTATCAGGCAAACTATGGCCAAGTGCAAACCCGTTCCAGTTAAAAAAAAAACAAAGAGTAGTAATAGTATTCTTTAGAAGCACAGAAATAAATTAATAAGTAAATACTCACTGAGTAAAGGGAAGCGCGTAGTGGCGTGTTTCCCTAACGGCGTAGAGATGGCGCTGATATCACTCTGCGAGCTGTGCAGGCTGCTCTTGCCGGAGCCGGCCGCCGAGCCCAGCTCCATGCGCATACGCATGTGGCGGCTGGAATCATGCAAACAAATAGCTAAACGATACACCGACTTAACACATGCAACATTTTCAAGAAAAAATAGCAAGTGTATTAAAGATACTTAAAGGTTAAAATTACAGGATTATTTATGTGAAATTTTTTTTTGCTAGAATGCATAGCTTTTGTTACTTTGAGCTGCAGTAGCGTGTAGTTATCAGAATCTAGAATTGAATATATGACTAAGAAACTAATGGAGCGATTCGACATCATTTACTTAAGTTACTTGTATAAAGTCATAAAAAGGCGAAAGTAATATAATTCGGAATAAAATATGAGTAAAAAATACGTACCAGCGTTTTATAAAAAATAAGGTTTCCCACTAGGCACTAAACGTGTGTACGATAAAATATCCGAAACTACTCTACGATAGTGTCATAAAAAAATCAAATATAGGCTCAAAGTATTACGTGCTTCTGATAAGCCAAACTATTCATGAATTAAATTAGATAATGAGTAAAAAGGTTGTTGTTACCTTTTAGGTTTCACGTTGTTTCCTGGTGATTTTGAACTGAGCATTCTGCTGACACTGCACGAAGTCTGCGACCGTTGCAATGAAAAAGAACAGTCTACTTTTGATTTGATGTCCTTGAATGATTTAATCTTGTAATCAGTCTTCAACTCCATAGAGTTCTTCTTTGATAAATTCTCTCGTCGATCATTCTTTTTCACGGCCTTAGGGCTACTCGTCACGCTGTTATCGGCTTCAGTCTTTCTGTTCGCCAACATTGTTTTAAGTTTGCTGGGTACGTCCCGTTTAGGCATTTTGTACTTTTTGAGCGTGAATCTTTTCTCTTCCTTTTTCTCTACACTCCGCTCCTCTTTCACACTTATCAGAGAATTTCGTTTGCTTGTGTTCTTTGAAGACTCTTCTTCGTCACAAACGGCTGTTGCCTTCGGTGTCTGCTCATCTAGATTTTCTTGTACCGGGGAAAAGAATGCATTTATGTTACCAGTACTGTTTTTCTGGCTACATTCAGATCTAGTCGAAGGTGTAGAGCCTTCAGGCGACATATCATCGATGACATTCAAAAACACGGGAGAAGAACGCTGATTTTCAAAATCTGTATAAACACCGCTAGATTCCATGCATGAATCTTCGTTTCTGTTTACAATCAATGGTGGGTTTCCATTTCCGTTTTTGCCTCCGTATAATGCACCATCTATAACCTGCGCTCTCCTGTCTCCTCTCTGCATATGGTCATCCAACCCATCTGCGTCACTTTCCGTAAAGAAATCGGAATCCGTCATTGGATCCGCTCTCCTCGTTACGGTAACATTTTGCCAGTCCATTTCTATAGCGTCTTCCCGAATCTCCATTGAATGATCTGCTCCTCTGCTCACAGGTCTCGACATTTCACCGTCGCCCTGATAACCATCCAAACTTGTGATGCTGGTAATACTTGTTATGAAGCTGTTAGAGACTTTTGATGTTTCCATGGATTTTGTGTAATCTGTCTTACTATCAGAGTATGTTAGAGTATCATGAAGTGTTGATGCAGAGAACTGAGAGTAAGTGCTTATTTCACCATTAATGTCAGAATGGTCAAGCGGCAGATCTTCAGGAGAGGGAGTCTGCTCTATTCTATTTGTGATCAGGACATTCTTACAATCCAAAGGAATTTCTAAATTAACGTTCTCAGCTATAGAACTGACTGGTTCCAATATGCTACTGTGAATTGATGGCATAAATTCTTCATCAACTGATTCATCAATTTTGGCATTCTCTTTTGAGTTTTGAGCAGTGTTAGACGGAGCATCTTGAATACACATTGTATTATGGGTATTTGCCGGTGCAGCAATTTTCGTTAAGGGTAACGTTAGATCTTCGCTTCGCATAATAGCTTCCATACTTACAATAGGTGCAAGTGACCTCTCAAAAGGACTCATTTTACTTCCGTATTCGAACCCGTCGTTCTGAATTGTTGAAGCAGCAGAATTGCTTTCAGTCTTTTCTGTCGATGGGGTATCTCCATTATCAGGAGACATCTTACATTCATTATTATCACAGAAACTTGGTAAACCCTCCACGGTGGGAGAAAATGCATTTTCCAAATAGCAAATGTCGTCCATCTGATCTGGGGTTAATATGCCTAAGCTGTCTTCCAGCGAATTCTCATCGTTGGGTCTACTGACAGAGTTATCGTTGGGACTCAAGTTTGGTTCTAGGTTACTCGTACGATTATACATATGAGATTTTAGTTGTAAACAGAGATCAGAACGAGAATGTGTGTTGAATGTTTTCTTCACAGGAATATTATATTCATTTTCACACGAATACTCGAATTCTTTCATCAGTTTATCTTCAAAATTTGTAACATTCGGTAGCCTATCTGCGCTTTTGTTAATAAAGTACGAGTGTTTGGTACTTTCGCAACTGACATCATTACAGGAACTGGATTCTACTTTTTGGTTACACCATACATTAGATTCCATGTTTTGTGAAGACGAAGAGGTATTAGGCTGAAGATCAAATAGTAGGCTATATGGCCCAGATTCGTCTTCATCGCTCTTGTCTACAAGCTGTGTGATATCATTAAATAAGGCTTTTGTCTTCTTATCGACGTTTCGATCTTGTTTCTTTGTTATTTCATTCAACTTTTCACGTAGTACCATAATTCTTGGATTTTTCTCTACGACTTTTTCTAACTTTAAGCTCATTTTTGGTATCAGAGAAGCGTAGCCCTTTGAGAAGATGGATTCTTTCACATCATTTTTCGTTTTCGTTTCGGGTTGCAGTTTTGCGTTTGCATCGTCACTGGAACAGGCAGTGTCCAAGCTCTTCAATTTAGGAAGGCTTCCTGAGTAAATTCCTCGCAGCTCCAACGTTCGCTTTGCATTCTTGTCCACGGGAATCTGAAAAAAAAAAATATCGTGAAATCCAATTTGAAAATTGAAACACATTCAAACAGAGATCAGAATTATTATTTTTGGCTACAGCAAAAAATATTTTATTGTTCTAAAATACCTTTTAAATTCAAGCCAAATTTAAACTGTATTTCACACAAAGAAATTTTAGATATCTGAAGTTACTCTCATGATTTCACAACATAGTCGAAATTACAATACTTGTCAACATGTTGTATTGACAATTACATTGACATAATGAACTCGTCTGCATAAAACCTTCATCAGTTGAAGCTAGCAGTTCCCCCGTGTTTGTTTGTCTGTTCACGGTTCAGAGGGCGGTCACGCGTGGTGCGCGCGATGCATAGCGCACTTCCATTATACACAGAATATCATACAGGGTTAGGTACTCTCCGTACATTTTGTCTTCGGCGCGGACAGTGACTAACTAAAACAATGACCAAGTAAAAGAAAAGGCGAGAGCCTTGTCGTATACGAGATATACCTGCCCAAAAGGTCTAGCCCTTACAACTTCAATGAATGAGATTCACTGTAGCCGAAAACAATTAGTTTAAGAAATCTAAAATTAATATGTTTTCCTACATACTCTTTTTACATATTATATATCATTATCTATAAATGTACCAATAAGTTTGTAAGTTCATTCCGGCTAAGAGAATAGCGTCTAAAATGTGTGTACAGTTCCTAAGTCTGTTCTTGTTTAATAAGTATAAATCCAACTACTAACTCAAAAAAAATCACTTCGCATATTATAAAAACTTTAAGAAGTTCCTGTTATTCTATAACCCTGTACAGTCATGATGCAAATACCATTGTAAGGTCGTGTCTTTCCTTATTTCATCATGCAACCATTAGATTTTTAGTTACTTTTATCGTTTGACTGTAGGCACAGAATACAGAAGAAATAAACGTTCTAAGAAAAGTATTTTCAGCAAAAATATGATTAACAACCTTATTTTTATACCATGGCAGCCGTTGTATGTAAATTTCATGAATTTTATCACAATCATTTGTAACCTTATTTACCTTAAATGTTAATCTACCTGCTGTTAAGTATTTGAACCACTTATTTTACTGTAATTATCAATTATTAATTATCCCTACCGCACAGCGACAACATGGACGCTGTGCTGTTTTTTTTATAAATATCTGTTTTTTTTTTTTGTAAGTTTTTCTGTATGTTTAAGTCTTTTTTATATACTTGTGAAATATATGTAAATATTAGTTAGTTTTTTTTTTCGTATATAACCTGTATTTTTCTGTTAGTAAATAATTTGTTACTGTTTCAAACTAAATACTGCAATTTACTTAATTTACTTACTGTTATGCTAAATAACAGTCTGTAATGCCAACAAAGTAGACCAAACGGTCTGCTGATGCAGTTTGATACATATCGGCGTAGAATTGTACTATTTTCACCTCTGGGAAATGTTATCAGAGCAAATAGTCACGAACGCACAATTCAGTCGCATCTAGTCGACAGCACTAAGAAAAAACATTAGCATTACAATGAATGGACACCTCATTTATTGGTCTTTAATAAACAGACAACTTTTTAGGAGGCACATAATTCAAACTGATATTACAAAGGCGAAAGTATGTTTGTGTGTATGTCTGTTCCTTTTTCATATTCAAACGGCTTAACTATTTGGGAAAAATTCTGGTAGGAAGAAGAAAAAGAAGATTGTAACCCAACACATAGTCTATTCTACTATTCAGATTAACGCGAATAAACATAGCGGGCGCCGCTGTTTTCAATAAATGATGCTCTAAACGCTAATAGCGATTTCATTCAGACAAACATGTATAACAAAGTATAATATCTGAATGCTGATTGGCCTCCTCTCCTCATAAATTATGGTTAATAAATAATACATGTTTCAGGACATATCACACAGCGCCATCTAGCCCCATACTAAGTTTACGCTTGTATCATGGGTACTAGATAACGGATATGATACATACATACCTTTTCTTTCGTTAGTGAAGCGTTATAAGAGTTTATAAGAGTTGTCTTGTCTATGGCGTCAACACAAGAGATCAAACTGATTCACATATCCCCAAGAACGCAATTTCTTCTCACCCTGATTCCGCGCAGTAGATCTCATTCATAACATTGTGGCACTGGTATGCCTTAATTGCAACAATTTCGTAACTTCTCACGAGAAATCAGTGAAAAATTCCATCCGTTTGCATTTTTAAGAACTTCCTGCCTTTATTTGGTTTAGTTTAATGTGATTTTACGTCACTAATGTAACATTACATCAGTATGACACATAAAGTAATATTGTAAAGTTACTTTTTATTAATTTTAAAGATCTACTACTGCTTTGATTTATTTTACTAGTGAACTGTGTAGTGTGTGTATTTACATAATAATATATAGTTTTTTTAACATGTTATGGCCGAGAAAATATCAAAATAAGCAGCAGTGTAAAAGGACTCTCAAATGCTTCTTTTTTTAAAACTAATAAAACCAATGGTGCAGTCAATCAATCATCATCTCGATGCTGAACAATCGCAAACAACAAGAACTGATGAAACTGATATTTAATAGATATTGCAACTTTTTGTAGTTACCTTGTTAATCACACACATCCACAAAAGATGAAAACAAGATAAAAATACAAATGGTAAATTTAAAAAAAAAAAACTATTTTAATCTTAAGGTTAAATATAAGCCAATAGTATCTTATCTAAGAACAGTTAATGTCGGTAACTTTGCGACATCTTTATCAGTTAACTGCGACGCGATACCTAAACCAAACGTTGACGCTAGATTAGATAGAATTGTAAACTTATAACCAAAGAGCCTACGTGGAAATTGTGTTATAACAATATTACGAATGTCCCATCCATAACCATAACTATCTTTCTATTATCTGAAAGATGGTTTACTAAAAAAAAAACAAGAAGGAAAAATTACTAACAAATTAAACTACTAAAAATAGCTCTTAAATATTATTAAGGAAAATCTAAAGATGGTATACGTGCTCTAGCAGATTGATAATTAGTACAGTGCTCAAATTTTATTTATTTATTTATTTACAGACACAAAAACAACTTACAAACTAAAACTTATAATAAAATACAAACTTAACCTTATATATGTTTTTTTTTTAATTTATAAGTCTTAACTATTGTGTACAACTTTCTTTACAGTATAATGTTATACTCTTAAAGTTTGTAGAAAACGTCACTATTATAACCGGTAATATTACATTTATTAAGTAGATTTAACCTCCGATAATGTATAGAATCATAACTAAGTTAAAACATTTAAACAAGTTACCTTCAACAACAAACAAACATATTAGATCACAGTTATTCGAAATCTACAATGCAACCGACGAAAAATGGATTAACAGACACTTTATATCGGCCTATTCAGGACAATGGTTTCTTTACCTCATTTTATAGATAACTAAATACGTAGACATAGTTATAAATACACTTACTGTAAATAAATCCATTCAAAAAATGATTACAGCAGAATGCATTTATCGTGCCTGATAACAGAAAGTATTTTGATAAAAATGTCGGTTATATTGATAAAAATATCTGTTAATCCTTTTCGTCATTAATTCCTACATCATGTCGTAGACCTAATTGATATTGTACACAAACGTTCTTCGATAAAATTCACACTCAACAAGGTAAATCTAGCAAAAGAATAGGTCGGCCTAAAGTTTACTTTCGTTTATCATCATATACTTGTACACATAGAAGTATATGTATATTTGTTGGTGTTTTAAACTTTGTTTAGATGTGTTCTTTCATGTAGATATTGTTTTAGACATACATTATGATAGTTCAGACCGTCCTTGAACTAAAATAGGATCGATCCGTGAACATTTTGAAAGAAACCGCAGGACACAAACAGTTTTATATTAGTATAGTACTCATTGGCTACTTTATAAAAAAAATACTTAAGCCACAGAAAATAAGTTCAAAGTTCAAAGTTCAATTTATTCATAATAATATGTATTACAGGTCATATCTTAAACTACGAGTACTTACTTAAAAAGTATCATACATGTACGTATAATTACGTCATCTTATAAAATTGAACAAAAATAATGTCAATATTCAGATTAATAAAACAAAATAATAATAATACAATTAATACTTAAAACAATAGTTATTATTTCTATAATAATTCTGCAATAACAAAACTATCAATAACATCAGTATCACGTCAATAATATTGTCAGGATTAAGATCCGATAAGCTGTTCATATAAGGTTTCACATACTACTACTAGTAGGTACGTTACTAGTTACCCTGTGTATATAAGAATACCTGATACATAAACACTAAAAGTAATATTAATACAGCCTCAAGTTATAAATGTAATTTTATATTGCAAAGTTGCGGTCACGATTTTAAAAACTTGTTTTAAAAACCTGCACCAGACCAGAGTCACCAGACCCATATATTAAAACCAGACAAAATCAAGATCAAATGTGTTTACAAAACCGCACTAAAATATTCTACGACCATTAAATTATTACTCTAAGCTCGTTTTTATGATTTTTTTAAGGTTGCAACATTTATTTGAATAATAAAGCGTACCTACCTGATATTTGAGTAAAATTTTGTAGCAAGTATAGGAAAATATTTTTTGTTGTGTTTGGTACACTTATTTTGCATCATATTTTATTGAAGAAAATGCATATTTAATATCCAGCTTTGTGTAGCTAATCAGGAATCCCAATTTAAATTTAAATTTGATTTACACTGAATTTCCTAACCCTTATAAAAAGTAATAAAAAAAATATTTCTTCATATTGGAATTGAAAATTTGTAGACACTTGAGAAACCACGTAAATTATGTAGCTCACAGAATTAAATACTTACATAATTAAAAATTTTATATACATACATATACATATATATACATATATAGTAGCATATGAAAAAAAAATTGTAGGTCTCGACTGTTTGTCTAGTACGGCAGTCATTAAGCCATGTCAGAGGCCCTTAGGGCGCCGCGGTTTGATAAACTCTCGACACCAGAGTTGGCCACTCTCATTCGATAGGAAGAAAAAGAAGTAGCATATTACTATTGTTTTAGCTAGTAGGTATCTCAAATTTGATATATCTAGTTTGTATCTCAGAAGTTCATATCTAGTGACCTTACGCGATGATCTAATAACGGCGGATGATGCTAATAGCTCTAATGTAATTCAATCTACCAACTTGTGCGATGAAGCAACATGCTCAATTAGATTCATCTATGGCCTCTTCTGTCTATTTATCATGCAGTCTGTTTTGTTTATTGTTTACACGTTTGTTGATAGTGGAAAGAAACATAAGAGTTTTTAACAATCATCTAATAGTTCAGACAATTTAGGCAAAACAGATTAACTACTACGCTGATACATTTCATAGGACAATCTTGAAACCTATGTATAAACACACCTTCATTTCTATACTCTACAGTCGGTCTCCATTCTCCCAGAAAAAAAAATTTAAGATGAGTACGGCTGACAGTTAATTAAAATCCTGTATAAATAAAGAAATGATTTAAATAACATCAATTCGGTACATGTATGATTATGAACCCATACTTTAAAAGCATATGCAAAATTAATAAGGTGTGTAATTAGACTTTATTTAAGTTAAACATTTACCGATATCACACAAGGAAAGTCTTGTAAATTGTGTTCAATCAATGAAAGAATTAATACTTTTATGACAAAACAATTCAATCAAAGACTACACGACAAACTAGAAGACTAAGAAAAATTTTTTCTGAATACAATTTTGCATTTCCTAGTTACATCTGAAACCAGACGAGGAAGCACTAAAAAGCAGACATACCTACAGTCTTACATTAGAAATTTCAGACAGCCTTTCGATTTCGTGAGAAAGGTCTATTACCACGCGTGAAAAAAAAAATCACCCGTTAGATGACATACAAGAAAGATATATAGATTAAGATCGTGCGAAAACACAATTCATTGTAGACTATTAGTCTACAATAATGAGATAGATAGATAGATGTCAGAGCCATAAGAAGCCATCTGTAGCAGTTTGTTGGAACAATTCACAAGAAGTTAGCTAATGTTCTCCTTTGTTACACGCTGTTGATCTGGAAACACGGAGGTTCATAAATAGGGCTTTTTTTAGGAAATATTGTTAGTAACGTTTGCTTGTTACTGTTACGATAAAACCTAGTTTGCCTACATTTGATTGAATAAAAGAAAATACATTTAGGTATGGAAGCAAGTCACGTACAGAATATATCAGAGAACCTTAAACTAACTATTATCACCTGAATGAAATCATACGTATGTTTTAGTCTAAATGGTGCTAATTCGGCGGTAAACGCAATAAACTAAATTACCACTAAATGGGTTTAGTCCCTGTCAAACTGGTTTTGTTACATACACGAATAAACTATTTTTAGATCGAGACGACTAAATTGTTTATGGTCATTCAATTTAGTTGAAAACGTCAAAAGCTATTCGACGGCGCTTAATTTAGCGAAATTTCTATCTAATTTAATTCTGAAGAAACGCAGAATAGGCTATAGTTAGTTTTGCACCAAAGTAAAATTTTTGGCGTGACTAATTTTAGTTTATTCCGATGTCATGGAATTGCTACCATCTATTAGGAAGAATACTGCTACTGCCATGATCTATGCGTTCATTTCTAGCACTTTATAAAGTGTTTTCTACAAATCTCTGATAGACAATCAGTGCACGACAATCGTGTAGTACGAGTATGCAATACAATTGTAAAGCAACGGGAAACGAATCTCCGCGTTTCTCAATACCATACAACATAAGTTATTACCTAGTTCTATTTGTACAGTGAAATCGTCTATTCTAATTTTACGGTCATTCATAGGTGCTAACAAAGTTTACATCACAGTTTGCTCTTCGGTAGAGTAAGATAAGTCAACAATTGGCAAATAGGAAAAAAGAGAGTTTTTAAATACCTACGTAATGCAACACAGCACCTTGTCTTTGCTTTGAACAGACCACCAGCCCCATTAGACAAGCGGCGTATTTTACTGAGCGTACTGACGCATACTTATGGCATATAAAGACTAATGTATGGGAATGAAATCACGATGCGCTTCGCGGGGGAAATCGTTACTTCAATCCTATACATTGCTCTCTTTATTCCATAAGTATGCGTCAGTACGCTCACTAAAATACGCCTCTTGTCTAAGGGGGCAGTACAGGCATTCACCATCTTGGGCCACAGTGTTCGCTTGTGTTGATATTCTTTCTGATGACTAGTGGTTAAATGCCTGACTGTACCTACAATGTAAAATACCATATTTCTAACACAATGACGTCTGCCTAGATAAATAGAGCTACACGAATAAGATACGCTTTACCTACTTATGTGCTGTATCTTCACACCTATAAAATACCTATAATATCATTACTCTCGACCAACTAATGACGTATAGAATACATTTGACGTCGCCACCCGGTTTATAAGATACCAGAGTAAAAAAAGTAAAAACATTTTTCTGTAATTATTTCTTTTTATATATTTACAGCCTATTTCCGAGAAGTTCGCAACGAAGATAATAAAGATACAAGATCAATAACTCGCGGAGGTCGTATGAAGAAGTTGTCCGTATAAGCAGCAAGTTTTCCTTATGAAGGCACAAATGAGAAGCCTTGACCGCCACTATACCTTCGACGTACTACGGGGCTTACGCATACAGGGTAAACAGAAAAAAAAACTTTCAGGAGACTTGAAAACCTTCTTTTTTTGGAATTCGGTTAATTAATTATTGTATTTTGGAATTAACTTAGGTAAGAGGGTCATACCTACCGCTACTACAAATTGTATTCAATTTATAGACGTAAGTATAAAAGAAAACTCTAATGTATTCAATGTTGACAATATCACATAAAATTTACATACGAGTTGAACTGATCAAATCACCATTTAACAAGAAATCAAATAAAAAAGTTGCGATTCGGAAAAATGAATCCGTTAGTTTAAAAAAACTATGTATTTGTGGCACAATATTGTTATGACTGAAAAATGTTATTACTTTCATTTAGAAAAATGTCTGTGAGGCAATGGTATTTCTTTGATAGATAGCATTATGGAGCTTTAAGCTAAGCTAGCTAAGCTAAAAAACCTTAAGAAATGATTTAGTTAGCAGTAACCCCGTTTATTATAGCATAAGCTAACACATACTCGTATGGTCCTGTATAATTATAACATCTGTTTTAGATTTATTTAGTGTTTTTCATATGATAGTTTGTTGTATAACTAGTGTTTGTCTAGTCGAGTGGCAGTCGTTAAGCCATGTCAGAGGTCCTTAGGGCGGTTCGATAAACTCTCGACACCAGAGTTGGCCACTCTCATTCGAGAAGAAGATATGATAGTTAGCCCTGTTCAATCAGTAAGCAATATAAACAGTATAAGACATTATATCACAATATGTCATTACATTGAGGAAATCGATACGAGACAGATTACAATCTTATACCATGCATATAAAATGCAATTCTAACAGCACAATGCAGTGACGCACATGGTTTTGCAATTCAAAACGAGGAGGATTTTGCAAAAATAAGCTTCATTATCAAAATAGGAGTTCTATGTGTATTCGTTTTTGTATGATAAATAAATAATACAAATCAATGCTGGTTCCTTCCTAAAAATTTCAATGGCAATCCAGCGCGGGAATGCAGCCAGCGTTCTTGGCTCCCTACCACACTTACAAGATTTAAATTTTGATTAGTAAAAATTTAACGATATGTACTTAAATATATTTAATATACAAATTTATAAAGGCATAGTTACTATGTAGGTACATAATACTAGAGTACATAAAATAATATTGTAGCCTAAAATGTCGGAACACAGTCCGCAGCTTCCGTTTCCCTGTGTTAAATTTAATCATTTTATTATGTCGGTTGAAGACTCTTTCAAACCCAACCATTGCGCACAAATAAAAGATCTAATTGAACAACCGCTTGACCTTAAAACAAGGAAGTATCACGAACTCATTTAGGTATTTTCAAGTGGTTTTAATTTCATTGTCTTTATTGGTATAGCCTTCCAGGTTATATACTGTACATATAATATGGCTTTTATAGGTAGGTACTTGGTATATGTCCCATGCATATAGTTACATATACCTACATTTTCATCTGAGCGATCTAAAAGAAACAAAAATATACTAAACGGATTCGATCGCCGTTCTACTCAAAAATATATCCTCGTAAATGAATGGAATCATGTCAAAAACCATCTATCAATGAAACTCATCATCATCAATTCCGAATTTCTCAGTAATGAATCAAGATTTTGTGATGAAGGCAACATAATATCTACTTTTTGCAAGGCAAGTTATTTATTCTCATAGCATTTACACAACGAACGATTAAACGAATAAGTAAAATAATATTTAACAAAGAATATGCCCAAGTCAAGTCACGAATCCCATATTTAATTTCTTGTTTATATGTAACTCATAATCATGAAATACATATTGGAAAAAAACTTACAAATAAAAGGTCAAATATGATAACGATCAAGGATATTTCAAGAAGTCCGATCTTAAATTAGATAACTGTTGGAATAGTCTAACACTAGTATGTGCTAGGCTCGCATCATATTTTCCTGACAAAATACAAAATGTATGTTTATCTTCTTTAACGTATAACTTAATCTATACTAATATTATAAAGCTGAAGAGTTTGTTTGTTTGTTTGTTTGAACGCGCTAATCTCAAGAACTACTGGTGCGAATTGAAAAATTCTTTTTGTGTTGAATAGACCATTTATCGAGGAAGGCTATATAACATCACGCTGCAGCTAATAGGAGCAAAGAAACAATGGAAAATTTGGGAAAAAAACGGGGAAAATTATTCGTCTTTGAGGGCTTTCGTTGCGTGAGCTGCGAAAACGGTTCAAGTCGTGGGTATAATTTATATATACAACAGCTATAATTTATAAAGCTGAACAGGTAGTTTGCGAAAATAAATACGATGCCCAAAATAACTATTCCACGCGGACGAAGTCGCGCGCACAGCCGTGTAGTTACGAATAAATACACTGTAACCTTTAAAAAGCTGATATTTATTTATTTATTTATTATTTATTTAGTATATAGTAGATAGTGATGATAGTAAGTACTCAATAGATAGATAGATAGATAGATTTTATTGACATACAGAATTACAACTAACTTATTACAATGATAATAGGTGTTGGCATCAGTAATGTCTCGTCAAAAAAAAATTACTAATTAAAATGACATTGAAATAAAATTAAACTTATAGTTATTTTAGCTGTATAGGGGCTAGATTAGATTAGTAATTAGTAGATAATAAATACTTGGATTGTATTGAGAACGAACCCAGAACAATGATACGTTAAATAGATGCATCTAAAGGCTAAAAGACATGATTGCGGTGAAAAGCCATAAGCCTCAGCCAGCCCAGTTCCATTACAGATATGTACCTAAAACCACAGTGTCATTTGAGGAGGTACTTAACTTACGTTTCAACTTACTAACTTCTGACAACCAAAGACCAAGCGAGCCACCAACCAAGATCAGCAAGCGTCAGTTTTAAACCGACTTCAAAAGGTGGTTATCAATTCTTCTGAAAGTTTTTTTCTACTTCTCGTACCTACTTGTCGACCAAAGACTGCGAAAGATGACAAAGACTTGAGACCGCTCGCTCGGTCAAAAAGATTTTGTTTTGTGACGTACATATTTATAAGCGTTAAAATGTAATAAATTAATATGTTTCTGATATTAAGTTTATTAAGTACATATTCATTTTATTGTTCTGTACCTTTGCAAACAATAAAACACATTCCATACATTGTAAATGTGCGCCTACAGTTAGTATAAATTGTAGTTGCATATATTTCTATGCATTTTCATTATGATACAGTTAAGTAAACCGTTTGTTTCAGTTAACAAAGAGATTAATACTATAATGTCAAAAGCAATTCCTTGTACATTAGAGATGAACTTAATCGATAAGCAAGTCGTTTGCAGGTCAGTAGACTCCAGCTCTTTGTACTACGTGACTTAATGTAGGACAAGAATCGCACTTTTTATAATATCTACAAAGAAAGAAAGCTACATCTGTTTTACTTGGAACTGTTTATGGTAAGACTTTTGGTAACAGCGTTGTCATGCAAATGTTATTATAACGCATTTTATATACTTAAACAGATTTGCACTGAAGCATTGTTTTCCTGATGGTAAGCAATAGCTTTGGTCTAAGATGTTGGTTGACTGTCATACAAATGAGATTTCAACCTTACACCATGTGTACCTATGTATTTTTTTTTGCTATGACATGTTAAATTTGTAGTTAGGTCCCTAATAGGCGCAATACAGTAGAAGGGCGTAGGCTTCAAATCCGTGTAAAAAAAGAGTCCAAAGCTGTGGAAATTCTCAGCACTAAAGTTAACCATTCTCATACTCGTACTTATTTAACAAGAACTTTATTTACAATAATAAAATATAAAAACAAGGGAAGAAAAACGAAACATACTACTTCTAACTACTACAAAAAAGGGGCACTTAGAAAATCTTTAGAAAAGCCAAAAGATATTCTAAGTGCTCCAGACTACAAACAAGAGCATGTATACTGTGTAGTGTATTATAGTACATAACGTGTATGTACACAATCTTTCGTATAATATATAACATTGAATAGGATGTTCAACAGCTCCATTGCCTCCGCGTATTTCTAACAATTGTAATGCAGAAGTGGTTACAAACTTTCCCTCGTTAATGTATCACTGGTTGGTAGGTTACTGGGTACGAATGTAACTAATACATTATTGATGATTGCTCAAAGAGATACGCACCGCTGACTACGGTTCAAAGACTATTTTACCAAGAGATATCCACCAATGTAGGTACCCTTCATTCATATCCATAGCCCCTTTTTCTTTTTCAGATACTATTATACTGTGTACACATATTTTAGAATTTGTTCTGGATTTATGTTTGATATAGGATGTTTATATTTAGTTCATCTAAGAACACATTCTGTTTTGTGTGCCATTATAAAATAAATAAATAAATATTAACCTATGAATTTGTTACTAGTAGATGCCTGCGGTTTCGCGCTGTTGCGGGGTTAATAGTAGCATAGGTCAATCTCTGCATTCAATACTAACACTATACTAAAAATCGCGACAATCCGTCACTCCGTCGCTGCATGAAAATGTTACAAAGGACACTAGCTTTTATAACATGCAGAAATGTATTGTATATGTACCTAATTTTAAGACAAAACATACGAAAACGTAGACCAACTACATTTCTATCCTACGTACATATATCCAACTCTTTGTCAAGTATTCGTGAGTTATGACATATGACTATACAATCACGACCCTCAGTCATGAGGAAATGATGACTCAAGGAAGAGAAGGGAGGTGTCTATTGCGAGCTATGTCGTTGGCACTGCAAGTAAATGCGCAATCGATACTCGAACATTACGGTATAGGATTTTAAACTGACGTTCCATAAATTGATTAAATTATCATACTTTATACAATAAAACAATGTATAACATTCATAGAACCTATAAACAGTAATTGAAGTCCTAGGAAACAACCTTGAGAACACCTAATCCAATCGATAAGAAATTGGATATGTTTTGAAAGAACAAATCGGTCTTTTGTTACTTTAAGTTTTTGTTACATTTGGTAGTTAAGTTTAACAAAAAATGCATGGCTATTTATGTGTCGCTAATAAGTACATGGGAATGTGAATGCCAAAAAAACTATGAGAACGACATAATGGCGCCAACAAGATATTGTAGATCGACTCAAGGGCTTGGACTGTTCAAAAATATATTACCAGTTACTGCAAGTCTGCATAGAAAAAAATAACACAGACGAAAATACATATTTCCACTTGGTTAATACAAAACTGCCAGAAAGAACCTAACTAATTCAGCTTGCCTCGTTCCCGCGATGAATAAATCTTCTAGTAACAGAAGAATAAATTCAATTCTTATGGGTTTATAGCAGCAGAAAAAATATGGGATTATGCACTTACGAAAACAACAACAGCAAAATAAACAAAATCTCACAATCTCTCGAAATAAGTAAATAGAAATTGTTAAAGATAGCGTTACTTGCACCAACTTTAAAGACAACACTGCGGCTGTAGCTTTTGCCCTGTAGATATTCAGGTTTTTGAATCCCGCATTTTTGTCCAAGGCTCCATAATTATTATCAGTCAGTCAAACCTGCTTACGAGTTTATAACTAAAGTTTTTTTTGCATGTGTCCGATATAAGTATAACAGGTTTAGCTATTTTCGCGATGCAACTAATAAATAAATAATTAGTTAGTCGGTATGTTGCAACTTAAGAAACGGTTAATTCAATCGATTATTAACAGAAGGATGACCGCTCATGTTGCAACGTTGGCCAATTAGACACACATTCATTCGATAACTGATTTTATAAAGTTTGTACTAAAATTTTACCAAAATTGTGTAATATGGTAACTTTAGTGATGTGATAGACTGCTTGCACTGAGTCTCACTATTATTACGGCAATCGAGGAGCTAATACGTAAGGCCTAAAAAGGTTTCTTTTGTTTTTATTATCATCTTTCACTATGAAAAACATAAAAATACGTAATGTGCCATTTAAAAATGTTTATAGGGAATTATTCTAGGTATCTAATATGCTAGCAAAACTAGACATTATGAGTTATGTAAAAAACTACACGATCTAAGTATGATTGCATTGATCTATCTTCAGAAATAAATATTGTGACCACCATCTTTATTTACGTAGGCGAAAAAGTGTTACAAAGGACAAAAAATACATGTTATTACTAAATAATAATACAGGAAGATACCGTATTGTAACTAATGAGTTTAATTCGTAGCTTCATCGATCGTGATGTGGAAAGATTCATTGTGAATTGAGTTTTTGCGTCAACATCTTGGATGGTGTTCTCATCTGATGGTCGAGCAAAAAAGTACTTAGAGTTGGATGTCAATGACCTTTGTTGGATTCTGCGGTGACGTAAGCGCTAACTTGAAGATCAGGCAAAACTGTAGCAGTGAGACGCAAACAAATATCTTTATCTTAATTGTTTGGCTTGTATAACATTTAAATACGCCTTGACATGTATAGGTATTATATTACGTATATTTACTTCTCTAGTTATAGTTATAGATAGATTTATAGGGTAGTTGATAGATAGGTAGTTATTTATTATTTTATAACCAGGATTTAAATCACTTGAATCAAATATATTTTGCGTCTGCTTAACCACGCAGCAGATTTCAATAAAGGTTTTCAGTTTGTATTTTTTTTAGTAGGTAGTTTACATTTACTTATACAAGTTAGCATAAATAAAATAAAAATAAAAAATAGTTACAAGTTAGCATATGCGGCTAATATTTAGCTAAATCAGCTAAGTTTAGATGTTTCATAAGAAAATTTGCACATAAAAGCGGAAAATACTTAGCTAAGTTTAGACTTTACAATGTTAGGTTTGGCACCCCTTGTGCCAGCGTCATATTACACCCCTGCTTTACATAGGGTCGCAAAGTAACACACAATTTTCTTGTACGGTCATGACGTCACAGCCAGCCCAACGGAAGACCAGTGCTGGTTGCTTCCACACAAACAGCATTATGTATGCTGAGTTGAGACTATGTTTCTTTTTACATTGTTTTATACGTCTTATTGTTGTTGTAGCTGTTCTTCATTTTCAATCTTGCTGGACACATGAAAGTACATAACACAGACATTACGTACTATACCTAGGTATGTCAATTAAATTGAACATGCGTAGATTCCCAATTGATAATTACATGGCACTGTAGCTTCGTTAAAAGTGCGTTGTTTATATCAATTTGCAAACAATTGGATTTAATTGAAGCTGTTTTATTTTTATGACTACAATACCTACTGTACCTACCTATATATAGGAAACAGAAGGCAAGAAGTTATCAATCAACTCATTTTGTCCATGATTTAGCTTTTCTGGAATTTGCGGAATCTTTTCTTGAACACAATTGAACTGGCCGTTTTCTTTCTCGGCTCAATGTTATTACATCGTAAGTTGTTGTTCAAACTTCCAAAATCAGACAAATGAGGTAGGTATATGTAGGTATGTTCAAACAGATATCCACATCTATACTAATATTATTATTAAGCTGAAGAGTTTGTTTGTATGTTTGTTTGTTTGAACGCGCTAATCTCAGGAACTACTGGTGCGAATTGAAAAATTCTTTTTGTGTTGAATAGACCATTTACCGAGGAAGGCTTTAGGCTATATAACATCACGCTGCAACTAATAGGAGCGAAGAAACAATGGAAAATGTGGAAAAAACGGGGAAAATTATTCATCTTTGAGGGCTTCCGTTGCGTGCGCTGCGAAAACGGTTCAAGATATCAAAAAATTATGTATGAAAGAATCATTCCTCTTAAAATGATCTAATAAAATGTCCGCGACAGTATATGTCTATCTTTTAAGATTAACTCACTAGAACCGTTTTTATGGTAATAACTATTCCACGCGGGCGAAGTCGCGCGCATCAGCTAGTCATAGCTAAATCTGCAATTTTTGAGAATCTTTCTGAGGACAGAAGCATTTTTTTTGTTTTATTACTACCTAATAGTTACAATGACGTCATGCAGGCTTGCATGCATACTTGGAAGGTACCTATCTAAGGAAATGTTTATGTATAAACTAGATAACAATAGTACTTGTATAAGTAAATACATACATAATTTTATATAAATATAGCATACGACGAAACAGGCTAACTGCAGCAACATTTTTTTTAATTACATAGGTAGGCTATGCAAGTTTTTATAAGAGTGATCAACTCTGGCGTCGAACGTTTAACCGCCTTATGGCTAACATGACCAAACGACTGCCGTACTAAGTCAAACAGCCGGGACCTACAATTTAACATGACATCCGACCCATGGAAGCGACCAATCAAGCGTTAGTAGCACCTCTGAACCAAAAAATGTCTGACTGCGTCGACAATTGCTCAACATCGGCAACTAGTACATGCGAATACCTACCTACCTATGTTAGCTGAGCTACGGGCGCTTAAGTTCAAATACATAGGCACAGAATATATAGTACCTACATGACATAGGTAAGTACATACTGTACATAGTAATATATTAACATTGTAACGTATACATAAACGTATAGGTTTACCTAATGAACTGTCCGGCCGTAAGTTGTCATATATGTACCTACCTCCATACCTAGTTTTACGTGACAATAGTAAATTGTTAATCGCATTAGAACTAGAACTTGGACACAGAATATTCGTTATCGACAAATTTACAGGTAGGTAGGTACAAAATTTGTTTTATGATAAGTAGATATTATGTGTGGTGTATGTTCTCAAGTAAGGGCTGTGTTGTTATATAAATATGTAGATATAGGTACCTATGTACGTTTAGCTTAGTACCTTACCTACCGACCGACCTAGTAAGATTTGCCTGCAAAAACGCAATTACCCGTAACAGCGATATACCCGCATTGCTTGGATAGGTACATAATAAATATCCAAATCGACAAAACAACAAAGCCAATAACATTAATGAAAATGTTTTCCGAAAAGCCACAAAACGTAACGTCCTTGGCAATGATTTTCGCAACTACCTACAAACCTACAGCCGCATCAATGCAGGGTTTGATAACACGTACCTTCGACATCTCGCCTCGGCGCTCCAAACAATCGAATAAATCACTGATTCACTTTTCCATGTTCGAAAATCCTTTATGTCCGTAATGAGCGTTGAGTTTCACTGGATACAATGGTTACTCGCGGAAATTACGGTGTCGCATTTTCGAGACGCCGTGTCGTGGCTGAGGCTCGATCAATACTGTCGGTCGGTTCAGTTGGTTGGATGCTCGCTGCCGGCGGATAGGCAAAAACTCGTCGGTTCCGTGCGCGCGCATTTTGTTGTTGATTGATACCGCGCGCATGTATGTCGAAGACTTGCCCGAACAACTGCTAATTACTTTGTGACTCGTCAGCCGACCCCCTTGCTTTTGTGAGCGGTATAATGAGAATCATAGATGAGAATACCTACATAGGTTGGTACTGAGATCTGGACAGCGGATAGGTACAGACAGTGGTCCTAGGTTGTGCCATACCGACCGAATTTGCAATACCGACAATAAGGTAGATTTTCCCCTGTACCTACCTAGTCTTCAAAGTAAATTCGTATTATCAAAAATAAATTAGGTACCCTACTATTTTAATATGTTGCATCCAATGATATTATATGTACAATGTAAGCTCACTGGTTGCATCAGTCTGAGGTAACTCTCGCTTAAACGACTAAACCGATTTAGATAAAGTTTGGTAGGTATGAAGATACAGACTAACTAAAATATCTAGATAAATTATGGATTGGCAGGCACTAATTATTTTGTCTTCGTTATATAAAAATAAATAACGAAGACAAATAATTAATGCCCGCTGTTCCTTATCTTTTATTTTTAACATTTTGGCAATGTACCTACCTAATGTTGTACCAAACAATACCTAGTAGGTAGCTAAGTAAGCAAGTAAATGTGTACACATATTTACTGAATTAAATAAATAAGTCATAAAGAAATGGTAAAATATTTATTTAATAAAAACTTATAAAACAAATTTTACTAATTTAAAATAAAAACTTAAGTAATTAATACCTAACTTATAAACTAAAACTTTTAATAAACTTAAGAAATGGTAACACATATTGTAGACGTATATCTAAATAAAGAGCTAGTTTAAAAGCTAAAGCATCCAACCATACGATATTTTTTTTACGATTCAGTAGAAAGTATTTGTAAGAAAAAAAACCTTTAAAACCAATGCTGATGAATATTAGAAGCGAAGACCCCTAAAATTTTAGATACTTAAGATCATCATTATTTTTTTAGTTTTTAAAGCGTACGTACATATACAACAATGGAAAAAGATAACTATTCATACACCAGTGGTTTTCTAAGAAATGTTTACTGAAAGATTAAATGTGTAATAGTTGTGAAGTCAAACAGTAAAAAAGTTTATTTTGACATTTATCATAATTTGCTGTCAAGTCAATGTCAGCTTAAATAAAAAAAAAACTTTTAAATGTTGCCAAAAGTGGCTAATAAAAGCTTTTAATGATTATTTCTGTAACGAGATAAGTTGTAGGCGTGGGATATCGGGGATATGAAGATTGCGTCGTTGTTGTCTTTGATCAAATTATGTACCCGAAGGTCGTTACCATTTTATTTTAAATCTTATAAACTTTGTTTTAAATTAACTGTGTTGGTAACAGTGTAATGGACCATTGACTACATCGACAGTTGCTTGAAATTTTAAATCACATGCCTCCTATTTTGTGAGCTAGGCGCTTAAAATAATGATTAAAAGGCCCACAAAATGGACATCCAATACTTTTTTAGCCTTAATCTATCGACGTACCTGGCAACAAAAGTTAAAATTGTTTTTATTTCATTTTGACTTTTGTTTTGATGTCAAGTCAATGTTAAGTCGTCAGAGCTGTCGCGTTAAGTTTTTAATTGCTTTCTCTACATATTATAAATTCTTAAATAAATATCTGATGAAAGAAAATCATATTCGTTAGATGTTATAGTTCCCAAAATGGTTAACACTTCGTTTACGACTCTTACAGTCCAAGATATCAAGCAAAATGGCAAAAAGATGTTACACTCTGTTGTTATTCTGCCATACATAATTGTTCCAATTTTTATGTGCCTGGGTACATTAAATCGTGAACTATCCTTTGCCGTCGTAGTGTTCATCGGAATGGTAGCACTTTATGTCAACAGCAGGCCACGGAAAAAAAATAGGTAAGTTCCTGAACATATACAGCACCTCATGTTTTTGAAATGTAGGGCTAGTACCATCACAGTATCATATCAGTTTTCTATGCAACATGTTAGCATATCTGAATTGTTCTTATATTAACCAGTTTTATGTGATAAATTTGTACTGTAGTTACTTATACACTTAATATTTGTTGTATAAAATTTTTGTTGCAAATCTAAATAAATTAACTTTATTTATCATTATGTTGAATTACTTGTAGGTAAATTAGTTTCCTTGATACATGATCTAAATCTTAAGCCCGCCATAATAATAAAGCACTTTCTTTAAATTCACACTCATGTTTTATGGTTGGGGTACCCACCTGCTTTCTAATAGTGTTGATCTTACTGAATTGACTTAAGTATTATTTTTGATAAATGTATTACCAAAACTTTTACTTTACTTATTTTTACATTATGTTTGTATATTCCTTAGAGTTCTGCTTATCTATAAACAAATTTATTAATTATTATTATTTCGACCATTAGCCTGTTACTTGCTGCAAATAAGACTCATCAACAATAGATATTACACAACTTTGAAAATATGAAAAAGAAATCCCATTACAATAGTTTAAGTCCAATATATCTTCCCTTGACTATGTGATCTTAAATAAATAAATATTCCGAGACATTTCATTTCTTTGATATAACTATCATCCTTTCAGATCTCCGTTCTTCTTCTCCTGGACATTAGCATCTTGTTTAACAATGTTGCTGGTGTTTGAGATGGGTGTTATCGGAGAGTTGCAGATCACACAGCTGGAACATTTAGCGCTGCTTGTCCTGATATCATGTGCAGCCTATTTCTTCTACATGATGAAGGCTGTAGCTGACTTTGTACTGGCGCAAGGTTCTTCAAAAGATAAAGAATACAGGTGAATTAATGTTTATAATAATTATACCATTATTATAAGTTTAAAAAGTGTATTTGTTAGTTTATTCAAGTTCCTCTTAAACTCGACAATGGTAAAGGACTTTAGTATCAAAAATTAATCATAACAATGTTGCCAAGCAACAGAGTGAATAAGGTTTTCTTGCACTTGTTTTCAAAGTAATAGGAATGTTCACCCATAGGCATTTTTAAGGGTGTATGTTCATAATAAATTAAGTTTTAAGTTGGTAAAAAAAACTAATATTAAACCTACTAATTGAGTTTTTATATTTCCAGCCCAGTAATAACAGCAGACTCACAGTATTGCCAGATTTGTCAAATAGAAGTCAATGACAGATATTTTCATTCAATATGGTGTGTATGAATATTTTAAGTTCAGTTCAATATAAGTTTAAAGATATTTTTTTTTATGGTGGCATAATATTTCATGTTGCTGCAACCAGTAGCTTTATTGGACACACAAATAAAATAGAACACAACACAAACAAGAGAAAATTTAAATCTTATGCCACAAATGGCAAATAAAAAAAATGTAAAGTGATAGGCATCCTAAAAACTTGTGTTTTAATTTTTTTTTCTGATAAGTAAGTCAGACTACAATTTAATTTTAAAAAACATATATAATTCCAGGTGGGATTGCTGTGTGTTTAGACCAAACTATGGCCACTTTCTGGCCGGCCATATATTTGGGTTTGGATCCTTATTATTTGGTGTATACCTGAGCTTAACGTCAGCATGTCTGCCGTATGGGGATTTGAAAATTGACTTCAATTATTGTTCCGAAGCATATAATGAATTTTGGTAAGTGTTTTCTGGTTTTGTGATGTTTTATGCATAATATACTAAACATATAAAACTCAAAGGTAACTGACTGACTGACTGACATACCTTCTGATCTATCAATGCACAGCCCAAACCGAATAAGCAGAAATAGTATAATAAGTTATCACAATAATACCATAATAATTAATAGTTTTCTATGACGTGTACCTGAATTAATATTTAATATTTTTCCTTTGCTTTCAGGACATCGTTAGAATTCTCAACTAGTTTGTATGCAGTTGGATATTTATTAGTCATCGCCTTAGTACTGATACGGCAAATAGTTATCTACATTCCTAAGTATGGTGGTAAGTTGTTAAAGTGATAAGCTTGCAATTAAAGTAAAGAAGTAACAAAATGGGTTACATAGAATTCTGGTTGAAATATCTAACTTGTATGTATATATATATATATTTTTTATCAATTTACATCATACTTAACATATGAATCGATAAAATATTCAGTGACCTTTAAAAACGCAATGCAATTCCCCAATGCTTTTACTTGCGCAGAAACGGTATTGAAACTTATCAGTCCATTTTAAAAATATTACATACATATGAATGTTGTAATATTTTTAGTATGTGTACTAAAATTTTACTTGTACATAAAGGAATATCAATACTTACTAGAAAAAAATGATTTGGTTAAGTTATTCATAATCCTTTGTCCTTGGAGAAATTCCATACAGAGGCATCTTTATTAACAGAGGCATAATTTTTTTTTTTGCAGTTAAAATTATTTTTACGGGACGAAAAGCGAAACAGCAATACCATGTTGTGGCTCAGCAGGACGTTTGACATTGGATGTTTGGGTAATTTACTCAATTTTAAAAGAGAACTTCTAAATGTGGACAATGTTGCTGTTATAGCGGTTTGACGTTTGTAAATAACACTTACGTAAAGTCAGATAGATGAACGAGCGCTGTATTTCGTGCTAAATTATATAGATTATTTCTGTGTAAGCACAAAAGCATCGCGACAGAGACAAAAATACACCGTTCGAAATTCTTCGTGGTAGGCTGCCGGACTTTAGAAAGAAATCAATAATTCACTGAAATACAGAATATTTGTTAACCTATTTGGTGACCTTTGAGAGTATCTGATTGGCGGATACTTTTCAGTTAGTCAGCTGCATTAAAGTTTCACCGTGCAATAACGAAAATATTTGTTTTCCTTAGTTCTGTGTTTTGCAGATTTATATTTTTACGTGGTTTTTAACGTGAGTAAACAAATAATTATGTACGGATTATCTACATATTTACCTGTTCAAAGATGCGTTCATAATCAAAAGAAATTATCGAATACCTATATCAACTAAAATCTCTATTGAGTGAAATCACATCACACCAGTTCTAGAGTTAAAGCTACAAAAGTATGAATATGAATATGAGAATACGACTACAATTTTTTCTATAATCTTCTTTATAAATAAAAATGAATTGTTGTTCGTTAGTCTGATTAAAATTCGAGAACGGCTGAACGGATTTATCTTATCTTAGTCTTAAAATGTTCGTGGAGATCTAGGGAAGGTTTAAAAGGAAAAAAAAAATTATACAAAAGTTTAGGTCACAGTACGAAGTCTGCCGGGACAGCTAGTAAAGAATAAAAACATATTACTCTTTATATATTATCAATTAAAGTCTCAGTTGCTCAAATAATAATTACAGTACTGTACGTGTACAATGTTGTATTGTACCTCATTATAATGTTTAAAGGAAGGATGAAGAATGATTTGAATTCTTAGTCTGGGGCGGCTTTCTTCCCAGAATATAGAAATAAAGTTGGATGCCAGGATAAAATATAGAAAAAACTTTATTGCATACATATATACTTACCAGATGCAAAATGATAATGATGATTGAAAGATGTCAAAAGCATTCGAAAAGAGTGCAAAGTCCAATATAAGCCACACACCGGAGATTCTATAACAAACGCTGCCTAAATATTTGATGGTTGCCTGTACTCTGTCGACAAATTATATTTAATTATGACGGATACGGTATAATTATGTAAGGAATAGTTTAAGCCTAAAGCCGCCCCAGAATACACAAATACACACTTAAATTTGGTTAATTTTAGAATCAATACAATGACATTCAAAATTTTTTTGTAAGTACATTCCTATATTATAATATGTTATTTTAGTAGGGAACGGATAACTGAGTATTACACGCACTGTAATCCAGCGATCTTCAAAGCGAGAGTGAATCGGTTCTTATTGGTTTAGAACGCTCCATCTTATCTTATTTTTTCTTATCTTCCTTCTTATCTTCTTTGCTTACCATCAGATAAACTATGGCCAAGTGCAAACCCGTTCTAGTAAAGAAAATACCTTGATAGATAGATATACGCTTTATTAAAAACACCAGCACAATACAGAAATTTACATAAAATATGGATACTAGTGTCTTATCTGGCGACCTTATCGCTTAGATCGATCTCTTCCAGGTAACCAATCTGGCAGGGATAAGACGCAAGTATAATGGAAGACGAGGTCTATGATCCCAAATTAAAATTGACCTATAGCCAAAATCTCAGCCGATAATATTTATATTAATCTAGTCAACTAAAAGCCTGTAATATATTTTAAAGCACTTTATACTTACCTAAATACTTAAATATTATAACCATCACACACAGCACTATCTGTATTGGCTCTTACCTAGATTATTTATTTTTGTATACCTGATAAATTATGATTAGTATATAATTATGTATTCAAAATCTCGATGTCAAAATTATGTGTGTGAGTTAAGTATTTTGTTGTATTATTTTTATACTAAGATGGTATTGTTTTTAATATATAGATATTTTAATACCTAATTTGTTTTTGTATATAAAAAATATTAAGTATACTGAGTTAAAGGAAACTTACTCATAACCCATACTTAGGATGTCTGTTTCACGACTTATGTAAATTCACAAATTTATAAAAGACGGCCTTAAAAGACTATGCGTTATTTACCATTAACCATAAAAAATAAAACAAAAAATATTTTTATTTGAAACCACACTATGTATGTAAAGAATTAAATACAAAGTTCACTCAAGGATATGTTTGCTTATTTATGTATACTTACATAGTTATAGTTCTAGATAGATTCAGAAATACTACAATGAATGTAGCTTATCTAAAAATATATGACTGTGTAGTTTTAAACATTTATATATTTGTACAATAATGTATATGTAAAGCCGTCGCCAAGTTAATAGAATTACGAGAGTAGGTATATATGTCACCGAAAAATAACAAGATCCGTACGTATATCAATTTCCTAGCAAATTTATAAACCTTCGTAAGATTCTAAACGGGAGATAAATTGTATTATTTTCGCTTATTTATGAATTTATGACAGATCGTGGTAGATTTATAAACTAACGGATATCCATCCGTAAGATTCTAAACGGTTCGACCAATCACAAAAGAGTATTTAATTTCACGCTTCTTTAAAATACGGCAAATAACACACTGCTCTCTGATTGGCCGATGTTGACAGTCGCAATGTAGCTCTGTGGTAAATTTCACTTCGTCAGCAAATTGTCTAGTATTTACCGCACTATCTTCACCATTTTGGCTGTCCGCAGCTTTTAAGGGGGTTTCATTATGGGTTTAGTTTAGCATCCTTAGCGAAACAAATCTATTTTCACAGTTTCAACATAGTGTTACAACATTAAACACTTTAATAAAAACACGAGCAACCGATTTGTTTATGTTCCGTGGCGAACAAGTGCGGTGGAGAGGGTGGAGACGAAGGAGAAGAAACAAGTGACTTATTCAACCAATCAGAGCGTACATGGCGTTTGGTTATTCCTTACTTATTATTTTACGCATGAGTTCGGTAAGTTTATCTATCAGCGAAAATATGGGCGTAAAATAATACAATTTATCTCTCGTTTAGAATCTTACGAAAGTTTATAAATTTACAGGAAAATTATAAACGTACGAATCTTGTTATTTTTCGGTGACATATACATTAATGCAAGAGTAACAGAAACAGACATTAATTACTCTTCGATAATTCTATTTCCGCTGCGACTGTAGTTTATATTGTTACCCGAGATTACCTTCTTGTGTTTTAGTACCTATAATGTTATTTTTCATAAATTATTGTCTCCATACTACCTATTAGATTTGTAAATGATATTTTATATGTAAACAGCTAATTAAACTCATTGTGGTTATGAATCGAAATTATGGATACCTACACTAAGTATCTACGAATTTAATAAAATATAATGATGTACATAAGTGAGCCTATTTAGTTTTTTAATGTTGATGTAAAAAATGTTTTAATAATAGACACACGTTTTGTGCTGACCAAATCACGTTTATTTTCTCATTTAGACAAGTAATTCTAAACATTTGCCATTTACACTTAGACTAATTGATACCATGGAAACGTATCTGACTCAAAATATAATTCCACGAGATGGTCAACCGCTGGTGGGTGGGGCTTTAACGACCTAGCATTCGGCTGTTTCCGCCATCTTGACAAATCACGAGCAAGCTTTGTATGCGAGTGGTGTGTGGTAGGGAGACGAAATGTGGAAGTGTTTTCGACGTGACGTTTGTATGAAGTTGCATCTCTATTGTATCAATTAATCAAAACATTTACATAAAATGAATTGTACTGAATACATTTCCAATACAACTTTGTCAGACTGATTACCTACTACATTACACCTTTTATATGGGGTTTACATTTAAAACTACTAAGTACTTTATTTGACACCTCCGATTACTAAAATTTTGGGACAAACATTGCTAATATCTAATTCTAAGGGTACATAACCAAAAAAAACAGTACTTACCTATCTAATCTAGATAAGTAGTTAAGTGCTTCACAGTTTTTTTTGGCATTGGCTTTATCAAAAAACAAACACTATGAATAATCTAACCATTGGGTCTACTTGCCTCAAACCACACAGAATGATTCAACCTCAAACAAAATAAAAAAAAATTGCATATGACGCCTACACAGTGTAATCTAGGACTATCTCTGCCAAACAGCTTTTTTTACGAAAAAGTCATGCATTAGATATGTACATAAGCGACATAATATCTGTTGTTTTTTTTTCTGTTGGGCTTATTTGCTGAAAACATGACTTATAATGGTGAAAATCATCCCACCTGTATGTGATGTAATGATTTTCACCGCTCTTTATGAAAGTCACGTTTAATGAACCGCATTCTACCCATCAAACCTTATACAATAAGACTACAATAGAATAGGTATTACAGACTAATCTTCTGGCGGAGTATAGTCCGGTACGACTTGTAATACTTTCTCGCGCCACCTGGCTTTCCTCGCATCTTGCTGCCTCTTCAAAGCATTGAGAGCCGGCAGAGTGCGCCAACATACGAAAGTTTTGAACACTATGTTACTGAAAAAAAGAAAATTATTGATTACACATTAAAGTAGCGGTGATAAATCAATCCATCCTTCTTCCACAATATGGGTTATACCTACCACAGAATACATAATACAAGTTGTAATGTGCGTGAAGGATGGAAATTTTCGCCACCATTTATAATTATCACTTTTAATGTATTGGGTTCATAAACGGGTTTGTATATCTAATGTGACAATGTATATCATCAACTATTTGTCTCTATCTCGAGGGGAACGAAGAAGAATTCAAGAATTGAGTGTTTGTTACTTATTACTTATCTTGTCGAGAATATATTACCTCCATATGAGGAAAAACTAGGTGGGTATTCTATTATACCTCTAATATCTTAGAAGGTCTGACATTCGGACTTGCTAGATAATAAGTCCACCCAACATAAACCGTCAAATAAATAGAATAAAGTCACATTTACCTGTTATGATATGCAACAGCCCGATTCCACTGCACTTCTTGTTCCTTCTTGTGTATCTCAAGGCCCTCCCGAAATTTGCGGAACACAAGCTGTGTTACGTACAGGTCGTAGTAATCGTCTGCCACTTGTTTCTGTAGCACATATTGTCGAGCGTTCTGGAAAAAAACAATAAATTTTTGAGGACATATCATACAGCGCTATTATACTAAGCAAACGCTTGTATTATTAACAATCCTTAAAAATAATAGTCCCACGGCAATCCGGAATAAAAAGCGGGTAGTCTAGTGTGTTAATCATGCGTAAATACAATTCCTCCATGAGGAAAAAAAGGATCTAATCTATCTCCATACCAAATTTCATCCAAATTGGAACTAACTTATGGGTCTAAAAGGTATGAGATTATTTCGTTGTGAAAATGTTGAATTTCCAAGCTAACCCGTATGTATGTAATATGTATGTGTTATGGACCAGGTGATTAATGCGGGCATTATTTATAATGCCCGAGCATTATGAATAATGTCTAGCTTTATCGGGCTAAGTGATTAATTACTATCTTAACTTCATTATTTATCACATTGCACGGTCATTATTATATTGCTACATGACAATTGGGCAATTTGATAGTAAAGCTATATTTAACGCTTGTGCGAGGGCGGGGAGGGAAGTACGCATGGCGTGACACGCTTTGACCAATCAGAGACCGCCATTCAGAGTGCAGCTCGTGTGACGGTTAGGTTAGGTTATGTTATATTTTTAATATGACTTTCCTTAAGATTTAAATGCAAAAACTAGTAGATTTTTAAGGAAGAAGTCCTTGGTAAATAATCCAAATAATGAGTCTGATTATTTAAGTGGTTTATTATTTAGTTTATTTCAAGTTAAATGACAATAACAATAAAAAAATAGTATTTAAATATGTTTGTATTACTCTGCCCAAAAGGTGATGGACAATATGTATAATGCCCGGTCAATTTGATTATTTGAATAATTATTATCAAATTGCACTCTCATATTGCGCATTTTTCATAATGACCGGGCACTATGTATACTGCCCAATTTATCACTTGGTCCATAACATGTGTATATCTTACCATCTTAAACCCAACGATAGCTTTTCTCAACAGACATTTTCGTCGAAACTGGTCTGCTATGAAATTCCTCTCATACCACATATCCTCTGTGTACCACATCCAATGTAGAAATATGCTGTTTTTCAACTGGAACAAGTAATGCTCTTTGGCCTTTTCCATGTTATCTCTCTTCATTTCTATCAAGATTTTAAACGGTCGTATTCCGTATTTTGATAGCAACGTCTTCTCATAGTGCAAATCTGCCATCACTATTAGTGCTCTGAGTCTTGCCGCGTACTGTTTCTTCCGTATGCTTTCTATTTTCTCCCGTTTCCGCTTTAGCCTGAGCTCTTTCAGTCTCAGCATCTTCTCTTCTTTATCCATCTCTGCTTTCGCTAGTTCTGCCTGGGAAATAAGAGATCATTATAAATTTATCTCATAAAATAACTACCTTATCTAACTATCCCAGTTATGAATGAATTAACTCTGAATAAAGCTGAATATACTCAACTACAATTTGGTACTTACCTGTTGTTTCAATCTTATCCTTTCTTCTTCCATCTGTCGTCGTCTCTCACGAATCATGGCATGCTTCTCTTCTCGTTCCCGCGCTCTCTTTTCCATTCTTTGCAGAAATTGTGGCACTTTTAAACAATGTAGAACAAGTGCTGGATCTGTAATAACAGTATTTATTGATTATGATATGTCTATATCTAGTTTAATTAAAACATTGTTAAAATTCACCTTCAATATTTTGCAGATTCAACTCGTTAGATAACACTTTTATTTTAGGTTTCAGTTTTCGATCTAACTCGTGGTAGTTTTTACGAACTTCCTCTCGCAACGCATCGACAGATTCTTTTGAAGCTTCCAATATTTTGTTGTATTTCAATTCTTCTATCAGTCTATCTTGTTCTTCCAGTTTTGCTCTCTGTAGAGCAATTATATGTTTTTGAAACTTGTACCTAAAAATAGTATAGTTATCATTTTCACAACATACATAGTAGGTAAGTAAGTAATAATAAATGTTAGTGTACAGAAACTATGTACTAATGTAGGTACAAATATGAACCTACTTTCGTTGGTACGTATTGAAATCTTGTACAAGAAGTTTAGCCTTTCTAACAGACTCTGGCCCTTCTTTTAACTCAGTCTTTTTCTTCGCTAACTTGTCAAAGAAACAGTCCAAAGCAGCTTTTCTCTCTTGACTTAGTTGCTCTTTTTTGTAAGACACGTAACTTCTCCATTTGACCACGTACTTCTTTAACAATTTTTCTTGTTTTTCGCTTATTTTGATTCTCATTGGCGCAACGCATAAAAAGTTTGACACATCATCATCTATTCTACTACGATTACTATAAGGCACGTAATTAACTTCGTTGTTATCTTCGCCAGGGTTTGTATTGTAAAAGCTGTTATCAGATCTATGACTGTAATGCTCTTCTTCATAATTTGGTTTAATATTCAGGTTTACCATAACAAGTAAAGAGTTCAAATCATTTCCTAAATATCTATTTCCGCTGGCACATATTTCCAGTTGTGTTTCGATTTGATTGTTTTCTTCGTAATTTTCAATTTCATTTGTTACTTCTACTTGGGTCGTTTCTTCTATCAGTTTACATTCGACTCTTAAATAGTTCTCTACAACCGATTCTACATCATCATAATCTGCAAGGGTTTTGTTTGGAATCATTTCAGTATTTTTCGAATTGTATGTGCTGATTGATGTATCGAAATAATGTGAAACTGTACGCTTAGGTCTATTGTTTATTTTATTGTTTATTCTAAAGTCTCCATCGCTATTAATAGCTAGATTATTCATGTTTTCTGTTATTTCTTTTAAATTATAAGTGTCCTCTTCTTCTATTTCTATTACGTTTCCAGTTATCAGCAGTTTGTCTTTGTTCGTCAGTATTTTTGGCTTCATAGAATCGACATACTGTAGCATCATTTTATTCTTTAGATTTACATTGTGAAATGTGTTACGAATTTTCACTATTTCTTTGTTAAATTTATAACAGTCTTTGGTTTTCCGTATAGATTTTCTGTAAATACACGTTTCTCGTAAATATAGATAAGTAAGTACCTACTGTTCTAACAAATATTGATATAATTTCTTAAAACAGGTTGCTCAGGTAGCGAACTGTGCTCGCAGTATGTGCATTGAAAAATAAAGCTTATGATTTTTAGTTAAATAATATGGCAAAGGTCATCGGATAAATTCTTTCCCAAAATGAAAACTTTCTTCTTTTTGATGTAAGTACATATTATGTACTAACTAAGTACCTACTTAGGTACGAGTAAATGTGTGTATCTCATGCAGAATGCATCACTATCATAAGAAAAACATGGCTTCTGTTGTAAGGTATTTGTGTATGACACTGTGAACGTAAAGTAACTTTCACAAGGGTTACCTTTGGCAGCTGCTGGTCCTGAAAATACCATCACCCGCTCCTCCGTGAGTATTTTTTACCTGCAAACATAGAAATAGTAAGTAGGTAAATGGTAATTTGCGTTATGAAAGTATTTACCAGCGTCATAAATATTCCGCGACATACCGCACAGCGCCATCTAGCCCCATACTAAGCAAACATTAAATATATATATATATATATATATATATAGGTACATTTCATTTAAAAAATCACTAGACTAAACACAACACAATTGCACTTGGTTAACAAGGGCACATTTACTTCCTTCATAAAAGATACATAATTATTGAGATCTTACCGTGTTTCTCCTCATTTCCATACGCAATGCTGTCGGGGGTATATAATCTGGAGAAAGCTTGGTCAAGTCTTTCTCATCAAATATATTTTTTAATAATAACTCTTCCATCACCTTCAACGTATACTCTCATGTCTTTTTATTTCCAAAGTAATATAAGTAACAAATTTAATGCAAACTAAAAGTAGACTTGCGATGATAAACTAAGCTAAACAAAAGAACGTGTTCTGTTGCTATGAAGATGTTTTATCAATAAATCGGTTACGCAGTGATTGGTAATTTTTGTTATGAAGTATTTTGATTTAAATCTGTTTTCGAGTTTGTTTGTTTGTTTGAATTGAACTAAATAGTAAAATTATGCTTGCAAATTCTAAACAAGTTTGTAAGTTACAGCATGTTACAGTTATACAGTTCAAATTATTTTTCCCGCTTTATTGTTGTTTACTCTACGCTCTATGTACAGCCAAAATAATGTAGATACACTAGTTTTTACTACATTCGATAATGTTAGTGTACATTTAATATTTAATGATGAGTAGAATTTTTTTTTCTGGCAGCACCTTTGAATATACCACAAGGATTTTTTATATCACCCCTCTCTTTCCCTCTGGATTGTTCTCTCTTTTGTTTTGTGAAATAGATTTTATACGAATAGAAACCTTATGCTCTTACACTTAAAGTTTATTTTCTATAAATAGTAAATCGGGGGTGAGATCGGTCAAAAATGAAAGGCATATAGAGCAGGCTGTGGTCTTGCTTCAACAGCTTGCCAGTTTAAAAAATAATGTGTGATAAATGTCACTGTCAACTTAATGTTTTGAAATATTTAGCAATAAATAATAATATTTAATTTTATTTATTATAAATTTTACTCGACACAAAGAAATCTGAATTAATTTGTGAAATTAACACAAAATAAAATAAGTAACAAATTAATATTATATTATTTTTCACACAAGCAACATTAAATTATGATGACATTATATGACAAAAGGTGGCGGGAAAAAAATAATTTCATTTGTAACTAATTTAAATGTATTTTATTGTAAAAATAACAAAATGGTAAGAACTTGTAGTGTTCCGGGATGCAGAAGTGAATTTTATAGTGGCTGCAATATATCTTTCTACAGGTATGCTAAAGTTTAAGTAAGATTACATTATTGGGACTAAGGTGACCATATTTTCTCGTGCTTGAAATAATTTGTGCAATATGATATTTTTTCAGTTTACCTTAAAATGAAATCATCAAAATAAAATGGCAAAAGAACTTAAATATAACACGTTACTCGTTTAGGTAAGTACATGAAACACAAGGAAAAGGATTATATTGGTATACATAGTTTAAACCATCACATGATAGTGTAAAAAAATATAGGATATAGGCAACTACCTAAGTATATGCAATTCAAATATGAACTTGTAAATAAATATTGTATTTACTGCAAAATGTTTATGATTTTGATTACATTGCCTCCCTGTCAATTAACCGAATCGATACTATTGTAAGTTACAAACTAAAGTGCATTATTTGTAAGTAAGTTTGTTGGTGTTTGTTACTTAACGCGTCAATAGAGCTAGGGATCATCATGACTGGCAAGCTGCAGGTAAAATAGGACCCCAAAAGAAACTGCTCCAGATTTGGTAAGAAGATGAATTGGTATATCCTATTATATAATTTATTGTCACCCTAGTTAGAAAAAGACAACTGCCTGTCATACTTCGCCTCGCTCTGCTCATATTGGATCAGCAGTAATATTTCCCTATATATTACTTCCATGATATACCATGATTATTGTCTGTCTTTGTCTACTCTATGCCCATTTCATTTGTATGTAATCAAAACAAACTTTACGGAAGTCTGAATATTATTCTTTTACTTTATTTAGTTTTTATAGGTATAAAAAATGAAAATATTTATGGCATTGTAAAGTCCAGTTTTCGATAAACTTTCTCGTGAATTATGTGATTCAGTGCCAAAGTTCAAATGTATCTTCCATTGCCTAATACTTCTGAAAGAAAATATGTTCTCAAAATTCCTTCAAAATTATGTTTTGTTACTGTGTCCGTGCCTCTATTCGCTTTCACTATTTGTGTACTTATAACTATGTTCAAAGATTTCGAACGAGCTAATAATACACATTGCCAAGTTCCAAATATATTTCCATCCATTTCTGCATCAATTGGAAACTACGAACCTCAGAGTAGTATCTGGAAAATAGCAATATATCTACATTCCCCATTGAGGTTCTTTTTACTATGTCTACGATGGAACTACTACCGGAAGACGATTAGGGAAGAATTAGATATTGTAGTAAATTTTGCAGTTTTTTTAAATGTAGTTGAAAACTTGACTCTGTTAGGATTAACTTATTGGACATCATCAGATAACTATCGTGAGTATTTTTTAATACAATGATTGTTACCTACTAAATATGTCAGGAATTAATCTAATCTTGTTTAATGAGACCACACAAAAACTAGTTAGCTTATCAGTTTAGTGAAATTTAAAAAAATGCCAAGGCTTGTTTCACTATATAATTCTGTAGCTATAAGTATGCTACCTTATATCATATCACTAATCACTTTGATTTCTATCTCAATCTTGTTAAGTATAAGATAAAGTTACAAATTGTCACTGTGGCTTAATATTTGTCCTATTGTTCACAGCTATGCATGAGAAATGTTTTAAGACATTCATTGGGACTTCAATATTTTACATGCTGTTTACATGTGTAATGCTGACTAAGTATCGGAGAAGACCACCAGTAACATACAAAGAGAAACAGTCAATAAAATTGAAATGGCGAGCATTTTTGGTAAATGCAACCTCTTTTGCACTGGCAGCCTATTTCTTTTTAAGACACAATAGTCGATGTGAACCTTATGGTAAGAAAAGATGAACTTATTCAACATATATTAATAACTAGCTCTTAGCTTCTATATTGTAGAAAATATATGACTTAAATGGAAACTGTATTTTGGTCTGCTAGTTCTACTTTTACACCACTACAGAGCTTATAGATCATCACGATTTTTGATATGGTTGTACCTAGCAAATGCATAGGTTTTTGAAAATGACAAGCTACTAAACTTTATGACTAAGAATTCACTCGAGTGTTGGTACATGTATCAACTTGTTTTTTTTATTACAGCTAGAAATAGATAGATAGATGGATAAAACTCTTTATTGTAACACACATTAAAAAAAAGAAACAGAAACACAAAAGACTTATAAAAAAATAGTGCCACAACTGACGGCCTTATCGCTAATAGTGATATCTTCCAGGCAACCGAAATATGTAGTTATTTTATTGTGATAACATTTTTTAGTAACAATACAGTAAATTTGCAGATATTCTTTTGATTGGGACATTTCGAAAGCTGGTATTTAATAATGATGTCTTATTTTTGTTACAGTTTACTCAATGTTTGGACTTTGTGAATATATTGTTGTTATAAGCAACATAGTATTTCACATGACATCAGTTTATGATCTCCATTTTAACTACATTTATATTGGTCATTATGGCATAATGATTGACTAAAACACAATTGTATTAAAATAAGTACAAGCTATGTAAGACTAAGATAAAGTGAGATAAGTATTTAAAATTTTCTTGTAACACAAGTAATTATGATAAGAGTAATTAATTTGATCAATAAGCAATAAAATGTTTTGCATTTTTTCAATGACTTGTTTTATGTTAAATTAGTTAATTTAATTCCATGAAGAAGAAATAAAGCCTTTGACGGGGATGCATGGAGGGAATTGGGGAGACCTTTGCCCAGGAGTAGGACAGTACTGTATAGGTTAATAAAAAAAAACATGTAGTTTCAAATAAGTACATAGTCTGTTTTTAAAGATAAGATTTGGAGAATATTAATCAATCAGTTTTCTTTCCAACATACATTCACTTTCCTCATGTTAGTATAATTTAAAAAAAAAGAGGTAATATGTATTTTTTCATTTATTTAAAAGAATATATAATTCCACATTTTAATTACTTGCACTATGATAAGCACCAATACAATAAAGATTCAATGAAACTATGTACAGTTTAAACTTACGTTTGACTACAGCCACCAACGCAACGTAAGCACCACTGTATTCTAAGATGTAGCACGCTTGCCTAGAAGAAACCTATTTTATCTAGATTTGAAGTAGGGTTAGAAATTAATTTTATGAACTTGTCTTTTTAACTTATTATTATGTTTGGTGGTGTAGTACCTAATACCACTCTAAAATATATAAGATACTAGTGACTTACAACATAATATAATATGCCCTTAAGAATATAATAACATAAAAAAACATAAATAGAAATATAATGGCAGGAATATAATTTCCTTATAAAGCAATATAAAAAAATAAATAATAATGTACATTTTGTAATTCAATGTGGTGATTCTGTTTGTATACTTAAAAAAATACATACAACAATCTTTTAGCTTACCCAAATAACTAGAAAATGATTATAGTGCAATTTATTACTTTAGTCATATAAATTCTATCAAATTTTATCAATTATTTAACCAATATTAAAACATATTACAACTCATTTTATGAGTATGCTAACTTCGCAAGTCTTATAAACAACAGATCTTCTGTATTTTTTACTTATTTACAGTATTTTCGTCTCATCTTTGTACCTCTTTGTACAAACTTATAACCAACGATCAGATAACTTGTTGAGTAGCTATTAGGTAGCTTCAGCTATTCATTAGCTTTCAGAACCACATGGGGTTTTAAAATTAGACGACGTAAGAATAATGATACCGCGGGTCTACAGCCTAAGAGTAAACTATATCAATTGCTATCGTTTATGACGTTATTTGGTACCGCAAATGATTGAAATGACGTCATAAACGATAGCAATTGATACAGTTTACTCTTAGGCGGTAGGCCCGCTGGTCACTATACAAAAGTAGTATTCAACTGTTATGACTTCTGAGGCGAGCCAAGTTGGAACTGGTCCGCCATTTTGTCTGCAATCATTTTGGCAATGGCCATGGAAGATGTGGCTCCGGGGGAAGGTGCGTTGCGGCAATGCAGCACCCTGCTGCCAATAGCACCAGCGCCAGGCTTCGAGTCAAACACGAAGTCTTCGATAAGGGTGCCTGGAAATGTTTAAATGTAGTAGATCACCCATTGAACAATTTATTTGGTAAGTAATGAAGTGTTGCATTAATGATATTTTGTTTTTAACATAAGTACATAAATAAATAAATAATCTTTTATAGCTCAAATAACATAAGGCAGCATAATAATTGTTTTTTGCAATGAAATAATCTTAATTTACACGAATTGGTCACTGGCTCCCACTGTAGGATACCCTGTATCATGGTACTCAGGTTCTTCTGATTGTAACCAGTTTAATTTTATAAACCAGTATGGTATAATTATTGCAAATAATATTACAATTAATTTATACGTTTTATATGTGCGGGAGACACGTAGGGATACTCATAAAACATTGAGTTGATAACTTACCATCTTTAGCCAAAGCCTGTGCCCTGACCCCGGCCGGGCCCCTCTCGCAGTCTGCAGTGGTCAGGTCCTGAATGTACCGCTGCAGCTGCATCACTTGCAGGGACATGAATGCAGACCTCAGTATTTCCTTCATCCCAAACCCTGCATATTGAGTGGCTAGTTTACGGAAACCGGCAAAACCAAATATTTCCCGCAAGTCTTTGTAACTGTGGTCACTCCATCTAAAAATAAGAAAAACATTTTTTGCTATACATTTGTATGATAAAAGTATAACAAGTATCTTATCTTATCTGGCTTTATTATTACTATACTGAGCAAAAGTTAGGTTTTATCATATTCTGCCATCATATAGTGAGACCAGAATCTAACCCCAGCGTCACAGATGGCGCCGCCTGTCCTTGGATGGGTGACAGAGAAATGACATTCTAATTGACACTACTGTGAATTGGATGACACATTAAAACCTAGGTGTGTGTCACCAAAGGAAGGGCAGTTAAGCCTTGTAGCTCCTTGGTTTGTTTATAATTTTTTTATCACTCTCAAGCAAAGTAAGATAATGAACTGAAAATAATGGTGATGATAGTCACTCCATTACCATTCCTATAGTAGGTACCTATAGCTGTTGTAATGAATATTGACTAATGTAAGAAATATTTACTATCATTAAGGAAAACTATGTTTTTGTGTTAATCTATTGATTCATTATAATAGTCATATAATTGGTATATAAATACCAGGGCTATTAATGTATAAATACTTGGTATCCATGGTACTAGTGTTTAAAAATTGCAAGTAATTAATGCTCGTTATCTAAAATTAGCAAGAATAATGTGAAATAAACCTGTAACTGTACACATTAACTTCATAGTTAACCAAGGTTACCTCTTATCAGTGTGTTGTATACCTACTCTATATTTATTTATGAGACTGATAACATACAATGGTCATATCATGAATCAAACATAAAATAAGAATTTCTAATAGGTAGTAATCATCATCAGCCTGTTATCGCCCACTGCTAAGCATAGGCCTTTCTTCTTGTATGCCACTCGTCCTCCATTCAATCTGCGCAGGTTGTGATAGCAACATGAAATTATAATCTAGTACACCTTAAGCAAATATTAGAATTGTGTAGTACCTACTAAAAACACTAAATTCTTAGATTCAACTTACTTGTAACCTTCTTTACAGAATGCTAAAATTGCATTGGGTCCCAAAATGACACGGCCATCAATTCTAGGTGTCACATGAACACCTAAGAAGGGGAATCTTGGATCTGGCACTGGATAAATGTTAGCTTTGACCAGATTACTTTTCTGTGGGACCAGGTACAAATACTCTCCTCTAAATGGTATGATTTTCGGTTCTTCCGGACACCCTGTCAGGACTGCCACTGTGTCAGAATGTAAGCCACAACATGTCAGCACATATTTGGCTTTGATAGAGTTGTTCTTTTTATCAGTAATGAGAACAGGGTAGTCAGCATTTTCATCATCAGAAAATTTATTCACCTCAAAATTGAGGTAAGTTTTGCCATTCAGTTGCTTAAAATCTTTAACATATGAGTTAGTGACTTCACTCCAGCTGACAATGCCGGTGTTTGGGGACCACAGAGCTTGCACACCCTTGCAGTGAGGCTCCAACTCCTGCATCTCCTTGGTATCCATTAGTCTCAGATCCTTCACTCCATTCTTTAAACCTCTTTCATACAAATCAAGCAGTCTTGATACTTCTGATCTATTTGTTGCTACTATCAATTTTCCACATCTGGAGTACTTTATACCTTTTTCATCACAGTATTTATAAGTAAGGTTGAGTCCTTGCACACAGAGTTTGGCTTTTAATGAGCCTGGCTTGTAGTAAATGCCAGCGTGAATCACTCCACTATTATTTCCACTCTGGTGGCCTGCAAACATATCCTCCTTTTCTAAAAGTGCAATCTTTAGTGTTGGGTGCCTCATTATTAGCTCTCTGGCAGAAGCAGATCCCACTATACCACCTCCAATTACTGCTATGTCGAAACATTCTGCTGTTGTAGCACTGTAACTGAAGAAAAGAAAACATATATTAACAACCTTGTTACAGTTTAGAATAGTTTCCACTCATACATTATACATGAAATTCTTACCTTCTCTTGTAACTTTTAGAGACTGATGATGCACGTAGAGTTGAGAGTGACAAAATACATTGACCTCTAGACAAAATACTAGTGATCGCCATATTCAATATTCTTGAAAGCTGGTTTGCAGAGGAAGTCTTATTATATTTATTATACAAACTACATACTCTTTGTATTGATGGTCTTAAATCACAATTTATATCTTAACACATATAGCATTTTATCTCACATACTTACTTATATAAATAAATCATGAAGTACTTATTTCAGTTATCTTATCATGAGAACAGAATGAAAATACATTACGTTTTATTGTAAAGTCACCTTAACGATTCACACAAGGAGAGTAGCTTGACTAGGCATTTTAAATAATTGTACCGGAGAAAACAAAGTTATTTATTTGTTTTGCATTTTATAGTTATAGTTTTCCGTCCAAGTACCTACTGTCATAATACCGAATACGTCACTAGCTGGCAAAAAATGCAAGCATTTGTACAGCCAAAATGTACAGCCAAATGTATGACTAGACGAGGATGAATGTACGGCAATATGGCTACGATTTCCATGGGGACAATCAAGTAAAGTTAAAAAATATACCATTTGCCGTCAGTCAGAGTATGTCAATGTCATATTGAATCTATTTGTGTTGGGTTTTGTGAAAATTGTGTTTTGTAAAATAAAAATAAAAGAAATCTGCAAAAATAAAAGTAATTGCTTTAGAAATATTCTACTTAATATGATCTTCTAATTGTAATTCGTACCAATGTACAAAATTACGTGGTGTTAATACGTTTTTCATTTTTCAGCTCATTCAACAGCCTGATAAAGGTAGCAAATCTAATCGCTTTCAGTGAAGCTACGTGTTCATTGCCCATGGCTGGGGAAGAAGACAGCACCTGGTGTGTACAACTTATTAGCTCTAGTCTTACAGAATCACTGCTAATAATGTATCACTGCTGCAGATAACACTAAGATAAGCCCCTCCTAACATTGTAGTTACATTTGTTGACGTCCATATTTGTTAATCATTTTAAACATTTTCAAGGACTTTTTTTTGTTTTAGGCTCATAGAGTTGGAATCGGCATTACTAGATGGATGTTCTGCCCATGACATTAATGTTCTCACTAAAGGCAAAAAGATACCTGATAGCCTGAGACCTGATGTCTGGTTAGTATGTCTTAACTGTCAAGATGCAACTAACCAGCTTCTCCAGTTTGATGAGATATTCGATTTGCCCAATCAAAATGAACTACGAGAAGATGTAAAAAAGTTTGTCAACCAGTTAGGAAATGATGAAGAAGACAAATTAGCTGTTACATCTGATATTGAATCCATTATAACATATTATTGTAAATCAAACTGTATTAATTACTCATCTGATAATGGATGGATAGAGATATTGCTGCCTCTTTTGAGCTTGAAATTGCCCAGAGCTGACACTTACAATCTGTTTGATAGAATTCAGAAATTGTACATTCCCAAAGGCTGTGTAAAGAATGGTGTACCATTTCATATTCTACGCCTCGTTCTTCAGTACCATGACCCAGAGTTGTGTTCTTTTTTGGACACCAAGCGTATAACTCCTGAGCAGTATTGCATGCCATGGCTGAGGTCCCTCTTCTCAGGTACTTGCAATCTGGAGGTGGTACTTTTTATGTGGGATCTGTACTTCCAGAGATCAGATCCTTTCTTCATATTCTTCCTCAGTTTGATAATGATAATCAATGCTAGAGAACAACTGCTGCAAATGAAAAATGAAGACAAAGCAAGTATAGTTGAAACCCTCAGTGGTATGCCGGCAGACCTGGAAGCCAATGATGTGTCAGACTTCTGTTCATTGGCACATTACTACTCCTTGAAAACACCACTTTCATTCAGAGAGGATGTTTTAGAAGTATTGTTTTCTGAAAGCGGTTTAGAAATCAACTCCAAGCTGTATTCTCAAGCACTATGCCTCCCTGTTGCTGTGCATGAACTAATAGAGAGTGCCACAGTAGATGCAAATGAAGAAAATGTCAAATTCTTTTTGGTGGACTGCAGACCAGCTGAGCAATACAATGCTGGCCACTTGTCTACTGCTTTCCATCTGGACTGCAATCTAATGTTGCAAGAGCCGACAGCATTCAACACAGCTGTACAAGGGCTACTCAATGCTCAGAGACAAGCCCTGGCTGCCGGCTCGCTAGCTGCTGGAGAGCATCTGTGTTTTGTTGGTTCCGGCAGAACTGAAGAGGACAGCTATGCCCACATGGTAGTAGCATCCTTCCTCAAAAGGAACACTAAACATGTGTCCATGCTAGATGGTGGATTTGTTGCTATACATGACTATTTCGGGCCTCACATGACAGACTGCTTAGAAGAGCATAACCCCTCTACATGCTTAGTTTGTGCACCCAATAACAATAATGCTGGACAGGAATTTTACCAAACAAAAGTAAGAGATAACGCCCCCGCTAAACAACTGTTCAGTAAATTATCTTCAGCCATGAAGGCAAAGAGTCAAGAGGTAAAGGGAAAGCTTATAGAATACATTGTCAACCCTAATGCTGCAGCCAACATTGGAGAATGGCATGTGTCTGCCGCCGATAGAAAGGAGAATAGATACAGAAATGTGCCGCCTGTTTTTAGCATCAATGATGAAGATGAGGACTCCCGATCAGACAGCACCAGAAAAGATTATTCAGACCATGACACCCTGGAAGAAATTGTAGATGTTAATAGTTTTTTGAAGGAATATAATGTTGTTGATAGCTTCCAATGTCAGGAAGTGTTGCTAAATGGATACATGCATGATTCATATTTAGTAGTTACAGAGACACATCTGATAATTTTAAGGGATATTCCAAACAAGCGAGGTGCTGGCAAGGTAATGTCGCGACGACCTCTCTCAACGATTGTCAAGATTACAGCTAAAAAGAGACACCCAGAATTAATCACTTTCAAATATGGTGTACCAGATGGGGATAATTTGTTGATAAAAGATATGGACCGCTTCCTCATTCCTAATGCCTCTGTAGCAACAAAAGTAGTCTCCAATCAGATAGTACACCAACTAGATAATAAAGTATAATAGGTTATAGATGTATTTAATTAGAACCATTATAGATATATTTACGAAATACTTACTGACTCTGGGTATTAAACAAAAAATATTTAAGAAACTGTCTGTATAGTATTAAATGTGTTGACCAAAATAAACCATTGGAGAACTTTTATTGATATGTCAGTGCAATCATGCATATTATGTTCTTGTTCTTGAATGTTTGCGATTTACAGAGGTACCTGTATCAGTAGTTACAGATATCTAGACATTTATTTTCTTAGCGCGACCACAGAATAAATATAACAGTATAGATCAACACAAGTTAATTATTTTTAATAAACATAGCAGGATTAATAATATAAATTTATAATTCATAGTTCAATTATATCTGTACAGTTTCAGACATCGTCATCATTACTAGTAAAATCGTAATTATGAATAATAAATGCACATTAGAGAGATTTACATAATCTTAGAATGTTATCTACATTAGACACTAAGATTTCCTACACACGCTTACGACGGCGGCACAACTTTTGGACTAACACCTTTACATGAGAATAATATATTTCTTTGTGTATTAATTTTTTTCAAAGAGCTATGATATGAGATAAGCTTTGTATTGCCTATTCCTAGTCTTTATTTACCAATGTATGAATTTACGTATGTTACATTATTTGTAATTTAAGATAAAGATAATTTCTTAGAGTTACGACCGGTGACCCCCGCTCTGGATCGTTTCTGGTGCAACGGCTATCTATTGCCATCCAGCGCGGAAACGCAGCGAGCTTGCTGGGCACATTTGCACCGGGAACAATTAGGGGCGGGTTATTTAGTTAACTTGACATTAAGAAAATTCCTCATAATGCCGTGGATTTATATTATTTGTATGGTTGTATATATTTTAGATTATATAGTATAGATTAAACATGTATGTATGTTACTTATTCTAATTGAATGGACAATCTGCAAAATTTTGTGCCTAATATAATATTTGTCAATTCATAAAAGAGTAGTGTTCGAATTTCCATCTGCAATGTATTGTTGAAATTATATTTATTTGTTTATTTTACATTCCAAGCTGAATCTTAATTTGTATAGTGATTAGGTACTAGTGATAGTGAATACTAGATTGCAAACCTATTTTAGTGTTTCACCTAAATTTATAATTGTGATAGCAGATTAAAATATAAAAACTTATGTGTACTTATTCTAAAGTTTTTTCAAAATGTACGTTACTCTAGCTGTTGCTTTATTTAGCGAAGTGTGATGTAATAATGTATTATTCATATACTTTATTTATATTTTGTAAGAGATACTTGTTGTATACTAGCATAACATTTGCTTCTTATTTCTTAAAATGTAAAAGAATTTCGAACGAAACGAAAATACAATTTGTGCGTATGCAGAATGCAACAGAAATGTTCGTGAAAAATTCTTCATGTTCCGGGACCGTAATTTGAACCATGGTATTTTTTTAGATTTGAATGAAGCTCTCTAGAAGGTCGGCAGTTTAGTCTAGGCTTTATGAGTACTGGATAAGTACATATTGCATGGAGTAGACTACCACAGACTAGGTACTCAGTACCTAGAGTATATTATAGCATGTACGAAGTACGAACTATCGACTAGCGTGGTAGGTACTTACATGTAGGTACTTAGGTACTACTACGAAACTTTCTTCAATCGAAAGTCTTTGATTATCGCGCTTGCTCATACCATCAGCTAATTCCACAGAAATCTAAAAAAACGTTTATTTAGATTTCTGTGGACAATTCTTACGTAGTGCCATTCAAACCTAAAAAAAAACAATATTTTGTACACGGTCACCGAACAATGTAAGTGTGTCGAACCTGTGTTGTATATTTATTTTATTACTTATGTATGTCGTTGTTAATTTTTATTCAATAAAAAACAACATATTAAGAGTGTCGATTCATTATTCCTAGATAAAAATTCCAGCAGGTTAAGAAATACTAAGTACTAACGTAATTCTGTATAGGTAACATTCATAAATTCATTTGAATTAGTCATGGAAATAACTTCAGGTTGGAGGCATGAACCTAGGATCAAAGGTTTTTTATCCTTGCTTGGCTCATGGTTGGGGGTTTGGGACGCCTTGCGGTGTGAAAATAAAAGTCACTGGTATCTAGTTCACAACATTATTTTATTCACTAGGTACACAAAACGTCTCCATATTGTATAAGTCTTAGAGACTTACATTAGCTTAGAAAGCTACATATGTTAGTAATTTCCGCGAGTGCGTTGGCGCAATACGGGAGCGGGAGAATCAATGATGGTCTCGGACCGACTCACAGAGTACTTTTTTATGACCGACTCGAACCAACTGGTGTGCGCGACCGCATGTCGCGTGGTATCGAGGCGCGGCGTTTTACCCCGCGCCCTCTGCCCGCTCTCCTACACATGCGCGCGGGGCGCATATGAGTTTGAGGTGGCGCGACGAACGCCACAGGGGAAATCTTTGACTATATGTAGATATTCAAAGGGGGAAATAGATAACAGTCGCTGCCCGCTGCCACCGCTTACAATAGGTACATAGGTAAAGCGCTTAAATACTTTTATACCTACATTATTGCTTGTAAAATTAATTGAATCTTTCTTGGAGTCTTTATTCCTCATTTCTGAAGGTCGTGATCTCTTGCGCAATACAATGTGGTGGATGCCCGAATCCTTTCACGAAAGATTGTGTGGGTTTACTCACAAGGTCTTCCTTCACCGCTATGCGAGCGAAAATCCACACAACTAGAAAACTTGAATTGAAGAACCGGTGCAGCTTCCAGTATTACTTATACTTACCTATTATAGAGTCGAAAATATTAGTGCAATAAAAAAATGGTGTGGGCTACAATTTCAAAATGTTTTTTCGTCATTTTCATGATAAAAAGCTTACTTAGAACACTTAGACGAAGAAAAGAAGCTAAGCTTTTAGCTTTTTCTTACTCTAAGGTAAAAAGAGATGGCCATCCTCAAAGAATACTATTACCCTTTTAACCATCCTTCTAGATGGACCCTTATAATAGGTATGCTTTTAATCATGGTCATCATGCACAGACAATAGGCTGAGGCATCATGGCCTCGATTTTTAAATTTTGCCACCCTATTCTGTATTTTACCTGTGCACGTTTGTTCACATGATAATTTGGTCGTACATTACTGTTTTTATTACCCCGAACTGTTAAAAAAAACATGTGTATGTATACAAAACAAATGGATAATAAAACCTGTGGCTAAAACTTAAAATTAAAATGATCACGTCCACGTGAAACATCGTTTTTCTCCAGTTTTTAGTCTTGGAATGGTATAATTACATACAATATTTTCTTGGACTTACTTCAATAGATCAGATAACATGCCCTATTTAAGTTTGTCTAGCGATGATTATAAGAAGCATTTTCTTACCGGATTTGTGCACTTGCAAGAGGTAAGAGTAACATACATCCTCATAAATGAAATTATCAATAAAAACTCATTTTTTATACTTATGTATAGAACAACTAAGTATGTATTTACAAAAGAAAAGTATATAGGTAAGTATTATATCCGTTATTTAGTACCCATGATACAAGCGTAAGCTTAGTATAGGGCTAGATGGCGCTGTGTGATATGTCCTGAAATATTTATTTATTTATTTGTATTTACCTATTTAGTATTTTATTTATTTAACTTAATAGGTAATAAGTCATATAAATTTTAAACGTTTAAGTACCTAAGTATTATTATTTCCAGCAACAAGACTTTGTGGATTTGGCTATAGCTGTTGATGGACACTTAGTGAAAGTTCACAAAAATGTGATTGCTTTAGCAAGCCCATACCTTTGGGACATAATGAAGAAATCACCCAGTGAAAATCTGGTTATTTATCTCAATGTAAGTACTCATACTCTAATCACTACAAAGTATAAAACAAAATTGACTCCTGTTGTCTATCCCTTTATATGCTTAGAGGTTTAAAACTACACAATGGATTTTGTTGTGATTTATTTTAACAGATGGAGTATGTTAAGAGATAGATTTTTGATTATGTGACCATGCAAAGCCTGGCGGGTTTGATTTTCTCTTATAGGTACATATAATACAAAATGGTTATCAGTACACTCTATGACAGCAATTTTACTTGATTCATTTTCTAAGTAATTCTCAAAGAGTAATTTAGAGTATAATAAAACATTTTGCCAATTTCAGAATGTCAACTACAAAGATTTCAGCTTTCTACTGGAATATATTTATCAAGGAGAGGTTAATGTCCCAGAGGAGAGACTGCAATGTTTTATTCAACTGGCACAGTCACTGCATATCACTGGCATTGCTGATTCCGTTACTTCAGAAGTAAGTTGTACTTACATAACTTATTACCTTTTTTGTTACAAAACTAGGTACTTACTAAAACTACTTGTCCCATATGTGTTATGATTATCTTAAAAGAGAAATTATGTATAATGCTCTCATTGTGGCTAATTAAGTTTGGCAACATAAGAATGTTGGCTTTTTTTAAAAAAATAGATGTTATTGCTTAAGTAACTCAGTAGTGATTTCAATTTATTTGTAATAGCAGCCTTTATTAATCAAAGGTCTAAAATTTTGGGCTTTATTTCAGGTTTATCTTACTATAAACTTTTTTCAGGTGATATGCCTGCCTAACAAGCAGTCAGATAATACATATTTAGAATCAAATAAACTACCAACAGATCTAATTGATGATAATTTTGAAGAAAACAACAGGTTTGTATTTTACAGTGTGTTACACTATCCTTAATGCAAATATATATAAATTCACAATAGGTTTTTTTTACTAAAACGGGTTTGCACTTGACCATAGTTTGTCTGACGGTAAGCAAAGCCTATGGCCGAGGATGGAGTGTGCTTAGTGCTTACCTTATAAGACCTGATGTGATTTAACTTCTATTTTCAGTTCAGAATTAGTAACAGCTTGTTTTGCAGTCAACACAGACCACAATTATGTTGGTCAAATTTCTGAGGGTATACAAGTATCTAACAGGGAACTAGAATCTGCTACACAACATGTTTCAACTAATCAAGAAGCTGTAGAAATGAAATCAGCAGGAGAAAGTATCTACAATACCGAGTTAGAAGATTTTGGAGAGAATATTCCAATAGATGAAACAAATTATATTCAAGGTAATAGCAATTTTAAAGAAAATGCTATACCAGAAAACACTATTTTAGAACCATATGAAATCACACTAAACAGCGAGGAAGAAGGAAATATTATTCCAGCAAGTATTATAGACACCAACAATATTCTATCAGATATAGAAATGACAGATAGTATTGCAACAAATAACAAAGAGATGGCAACGAACATTCCAACACACACAAATCAAGTGGATTCTTGTGTATTAGAAATAGCAAAAGACAAAGGTATTCCATTAAACAGTATTGCTATGATGAAAGATGATGAAATTCCAACAGACATTCATATTGTTATATCTAAACCAATTGATGTTGACACTGATGAGAATAAACCCTATGCAGTGACAGTCAAACCTCTCAGTAGCTTAATGGATGCAGAAGGAATACCTCATACAATAGGATCTGATTTTCAGTTTGATAAGGATTCTGTGGATGCTTTGAGTAAGTGGTTTATTATTATATTATTTTTTACTACCCAAATTCATAAACATTAGCTTTTATGCAGCTTTAGCATAAATATAATGAAACAAAAATGTAGGGATGCTTTATTTGTTGATTCAGTTTACATTTTGCCATTATATTTTATTTAGATTTTTGAGTAACTGTTTTAGCACTATTAGTCACTAAGTAGGTACAATCTGTTAATACAAATTATTGATATTACAGAAGTCTTAACACAGTTCTCAGTGACGGAAAGGGGTTGTATACAAATAATAGTAAGCCGTTATATATACAACAGTCATCATGTTGCCCATGGAGGTCGCAAACTTAGGTGGAGGTGTGCTGATTATCGTAAGAAGAAATGTCCAGCCTTTATTGACAGTTTGGATCGCAATATTGTGCTAAGGTTAGTAGATCTATAAATTGTCACAAATCAGGAAGAAATTTTTATCTCTCTAGTTCCTGTGTGGGTGCGCCTGAGCAAGTCTGACAGCAATGTGCTGTCTCCATACAATAAATATATGTGTGCTAGCAGACTTTTTGTCTAAACAACTATCGGCGCCCCGTTATATTACCTACCCATGTTAAATCTGTATGAAAAGTGTATGTGTTACGCTAAGAACTCACGGAGCGGTTTTTTCCCACGCCCGCCGCGGTGGCGGAATCGCGTTCAATTTTCAAAACTCACGGAGCCGGAGTTTTGTGCGGCGCCGCGCTGCCGCCGCGGCAGCGATTATCGCCCGCAAACCTGGCGGTTGATTATCGCAACAAGGACTTTCGCCGGACTTTGATCGCAGAGCGCGCGGGTGGAAACCGCCGCGGCAGCGGTGCCGCGAGCGGCGCCCGCGGGTCCCGCTGTACCCGCCGCGAACAATTTCAACCGCCGCGGGAGTAAACCGCGTCTTGAAATGTGCTTGAGTTTTTACATACATAACTGTATTCTACAAAGGCTGCGGAGCCGTCACCGCGGCGGGCGCGGGAAAAAACCGCTCCGTGAGTTCTTAGCGTTAATCCAGTCTTGTCCTGTCTTATCTATAAACTTATTGTGTAACTTATTATTTGTTTCAGAAAAGGTATCCACAACCACACATACCATGACGATAAAATCTACAGGAAGCACTATAAATCCCAGATATTTAACACATTAAAACAAGCAGAAAATGCTAGAAATAAACCTAGTATAGAGACCGTGAACCCTGAAGATGAAGACATAGCAAAATTAATAGATGTGAAACATACTAAAAAGAAGTAATCCAAAGAGGCTAGTTAGATTATGAAAACTGTAGGCTGGTCAAACAAGAGCAGTCATACAATACAGATCAGATAGATGATATATACCAAATATATCAATAAAACTGTATTTCAACTAAGTACCTATTATTTTTCAATTTCATCATTTATCCAACCCCTCTAAAACTACCTGGTTTTTACAATGTGAGTAATATGAAACAAAATAATAGTAAGTAGTTATATGTAAGAAATATAGTATATACATACCTACCTACGTTTTGCACAATTTGTATAAAACCTGCTGTGGATAATGATGATTATGATCTTCTATAACTAGATATGGTCGAAAACCAAGAACGGATATTATGTTAAGTTTAAGAATAAAATATCTCATATGAACAAAATAGGTAATGTGTGTACAGTGCACATGTGGGACAAACCAGGAAAATATCAGATTAATTTATAAAGATAAATGAAAGGAATTGTCCAAAACTATAATTTAAAACGTAAGTATTGCGTTGTCAAAATCAGATAAAATCGAACTGTCAAAGTCAAATCACATTTTTGATAGCCTGCTGAAGAATAGGTAGCGTCTTTCTGCGCCAAAACAAATTTTTATTTATTATTTTCAATAAAATTAAGGACGAATGAAATATATTTGATAATATACAAGAAAGACCTTTCTAGATATAAAACAGTGGCTATCTGGCGTGTTCCTGGTAAACATGTCGCGGTCCCAATATTCATTAGCATGGGATTCGTTCCAAAGTAACATTTGCGGGGGATTTAGTGCTTTTCAGCAGGTATTTACCGCTTTTATAATCTTCACAATTACTAGTTTAGTGTAACTATTACTAGTGTAGTATACATGTTTGATTCTATACGATTCCATATATTGTGAATACAAGTGATGTGTTTACATTGTTTACAAACTTACACACATTGAATGATGCTTTCAAATCTATTCTATATCAAATCCTACCTAGTTACATATTATTGTTATGATTTTATAAGTTAAGGATAAAAAACATTATGTTTCAGAATGGAGAATTTGTAGACATGACAATAGCAGCAGACGGTCATTTTGTGAAAGTTCATCAAGTAATAGTGGCACTCTCTAGCCCTTATTTAAAGAATATAATGGCCTCAGCCCCTTGTCAACATCCTATCATCTTTTTAAATGTAAGTCACTTGTAAACAATTTAAAGTATTCCATTATAATATACATAATTTTTGAAACTATCCTTTAACTTCCATAAATTGCTGACCAGATTTTGTGTGTTTATTTCAAGTATTTTTTTTAGAACATATCTCATAAAGTGCTCAGTTTCATACTGGAGTACATGTACACTGGTGAAGTTGTAATTCCATCAGAATATTTATCTTCATTTACAAATGCGGCCAAGGAACTACATATAAGAGGATTGGAAAGTGTGGTGAGTTAATCACATTTTACTATTATACTTGTAGATGTGACATGAATGACATTTCTTTTTTATCTATACTAACATACTACCACCATGATGTATCTGCCCAAGAGAACTCCCCTAATGAATGAATTCTCATACAATCTGTCATTTTGTTAGGAGTGCACGAAATAAACAAATTGAAAAATTTCTAATATCCATAAGTATTTCCAATAACCATAAGTGCATGTGTTTTTGTAATGCTTTCATTATAAATAAATATTTTTGCTTTGCTTTAAACACACTACCCAGAAGTAAATCATAAGATGTGACCTGTGTAAGGAATTACAATTCTATTGTAGCTATTCATAGTTTAGTTTTTAATGATTAAGTAACTTGTCAGTATCATACAATAAACATGTCCTTTTTGATCTGGACTTACAATATGGATTTTTAATCATTTTTCAGAACAGTCAAACTGCACACAACTCAGGCATTGAAATAGATGTACAATATGGCAGCAACAAAAGGAGAATACCTACAGAATATGCAGAAGTGTGTATTTTTTTTTATTAACTTATGCTGACCCACTCCTGGGCAAAGGTCTCCCCCAACTCCCTCCATATGTCCTGGTCAAAGGGTTTATAATAACTACTATTTTATCAGTATACTAAGTGTGAAACTCATAATAAACCCTAGTTTCTAAAACAAGGATCACTCTCTCCCATCAAATCAACTTATCTGTGCTGTGATTGGATGAAAATTTTAAATCCAACAATAACTTAATTAATCAGTTAATTTAATAGAAGAAATGAACTGTGTCTCGTTCTACAAACTGGGGCTAAGTATTAATTTACTAATAAACCGTTTTTGGTATATTTTTTTTTTAATATTTACAGTTGATTATCATCAACAGCTTAGCCAAAAATCTTGGATGAAAGCTTAAAAATTGGGTCTCTTATATCTTACAATGGTTTTCTAACTTACAAATCCATCTCAGTGTGTTCAAATCCTTCAAAGTTAGTTGTTAACTATTAAAAAACATTGCAGGATTCATATTTTTTTTTCTATTCAGTTTGGTACAGTCACAGATAGATGGGCTTTCTCAGTACCCTGTATATTGAATAGACAATTACTCTATTGTGGAATGATATAAGGGATATTTGTAATACATAGACACAATCTCAAACTATAAAGCACAGGCAAAGTGTCCAAACGCTAACATCATCAGCGAGCGCAAACAAAAGACTGCTTGTCTATTTTGCTCTTACATATTTTAAGAACGTGCAAAAGAGATAGGTAGGTAATCCAAAAGTCTGCTCAATGAGTAGTGTGGGCAGAGTTTTGGCTCGGACATTTTTATCGAGTGTTTGTGACTCTGTATAATCTCATATGCTCAATGAGTTTATCGTATTTATATAGGAATGATATTACCACATTACTTAACTTTTTGTTTTGCTATTTCCAGATTGATATACCACCCACAGCTAAAAAAGTCTTTATAAAACCTGAGACTGTAGAAGTGTAAGTATCTTCATCATCATACTCATCATCATGTCAGCCCGTGTTCACCCATTGCTGAGTATAGGCCTCCTCTCCAACGTGCCACATAGTTTGGTCTCCAGTCTGTCTGATCCATCTCCTGCTTACTTGTTTACGGATACTGTTCCTTGGATACCACTCAGTGACTGCTCGGGTCCATCTAGAGACATTCCTACGTGCCAAGTGTCCTGGCCATTTCCACTTCAACCTGGCAACTCGTATCCCGACGTCGTCGACTTCGGTGCGATGTCGAATTTAGACGTTTGGAATACGATCTTTTCCTTAGGGGCCATGTTTCGGATCCATAAGTGAGAATAGGCTACACACATTGGTTGTATAGTTTTCCAAATTCAGCCCAGCCTAATTGGATCCGCCTGGCAATATCCATCAGTATCTTGTCAAATAATATTTATAATTATTTATCTGAATAATCCAAATGTGTTGCCATTTAAATTGGCCTATAAAATTAAAATATTGTATAGTAAGAATAATGTTCTTGTCACATTCCCCAATCACTGACAGAATTAAAATGTCAGTAAACAGAAACAATCGCGCACATTAGGGCATAAAAATATAGTTACACACTAACAATTAGAAAAATAACCACAAAAAGGATAATAAAAACTATAATCATGTTAGGGACAAATAAGTGGAAAGGAGAAAAAAAATCACTGAAATAAAATGTAATATTTTGAGTCTATCCAAATTCATGTCAGGTTGATGCCTAGTAATCTTCTTTTTAGTTTAGTTCTAGTATTGTTTTAAATATTCTTACCATGACAGGCTCGCCCTTGCCTGAAGCTTGCCTGATGGTAAGCAATGTAACAGTCAACAATCTAGCGCACATACATAGAAGAAATCGATATCTGATTTCCCAGAGAACTGTCTGCATGCCCCCTTTTGCACATGAAAAAAATAAATAATTTAAGGCATGTCACACAGCGCCATCTAGCCCCATACTAAGCCAACGCTTGTGTCTTTTCAACTAGATAATTACTTGATCCTCTTTTATTGTTATATAAATAAAATGAATATTAAAGAACATGTTTATTCTTTCTTATCTTTCCAGTTCCATAAATCAAAGCCTCACTGCCGACGATACACACGACTATGAAATGTTGGGCGACTCTGGCGCGCAAAACGACGACGTTGATGATGATGATTTCAAGCAAACAACACTGACGACGGACAGTTTCGGTGCAGAACAAATTAAAGGTGAGCTCAACACGTTTCAGCATTTTTTAGAATTGTTGCCTGTTTGTCTGTTTATTTAAACGGATCATCATATTTTTTTTATATGTAGGGGGTAGTATGTGGTCCCGGAAGAGTCATAGACTACTTTTTATCCTGAAATAATACGAGCGGCGCTGCGAGCGTCCACTAGTGTAGAATATTCGACTGCATAGTCCAAAGAGCTTGATAATGAGTATAGATTTTCGCCCCTGGCAATCGGCCCACCGTGGCCGAGAGATTTAGACGTTCTTATCTTATCCTAAGATATTATATAAGGCGGCTTAAATTATTTTAGTTGTAAATTTCATTATCTTAGTCTTTAAGCTACAAATTTTGTAAATAGGTAGATTTAAGTTCAATACAAAACTTTGATCCTATATAATACAGCTAAAGAGGGTCAAAATTCTGAAAATTGAAGATATTTTAAAAAAAAATTTTTGGAGGTACATTGAATTGACAGCAGAACCCGTTCCAACAATTTCTAAAATTTTTGTCTGTTGATCTGTTACTCTGTGTCTCTGTTTACTTAAACGCTCAGCACGCAAAAACGGCTGAACGGATCATAATGATTTTTGTTATGTAGGTAGTATAAGGTCCCGGACGTGTCATAGGCTACTTTGTATCCTGAAATGATGCAAGCAAAGCCGCGGGCGTCCACTAGTAAATAATGTGAATGCGATTTATTTCCAGCCAATCCCTCCAACTTATTGTACACTGTGTCTATCCGTGGCTCCCTGCAAGTGATACTGAACCGCTACATGTACAACCTGAACTCGACCACGGCGCGCACCGGCGTGCGGCGGTGGCGCTGCGTCGACTACAGGAACAACAAGTGCAACGCATATCTCGTCACTAAAGGAAACCTTGTTGTTAACAGGTATGTACCCGTCAATCTATATATATTAAACTCAAAGATGACTGACTGACTGACTGATATAGTGATCTATCAACGCACAACCCAAACCACTGGACGGATTGGGCTGAAATTTGGAATGAAGGTAGATGTTATGACGTAGGCATCTGCTAACAAAGGATTTTTGGAAATGCCACTTTTAAAGGGGATGCAAGTTTTACTTCTTAATGCGAGCGAAGCCGCGAGCAGTGAGCACCCACTAGTGACATACTAAACTCAAAATAGTTTATGCTAGAAATAAACTATTTTGAGTTTCTTATGGACCTTAAATTTTTTTTACATGGGAATAGTTTACGTTTGACCACAGCCTGCCTGATGTTAAACATTGCTGCAGCTTAGCCTGTATTCGTTACAATAACCTGCATGATATTAGGGATTTTAAAATGTCAGCACAAGTAAGTACATATTAGTTTGGCAAACTCTGTTGTCGAGACCTCTTATGAAGCCAGCATTATGCTGAGTTGGAGTTGTATAGTGGCATATATGTCTTTTATATTTATATATTTCAGTAAGTACATTTTTTTTGTTTGTGCTTTTTTATTATTTGCCACTATAAATGATTTTGTTTCTTTTCATATTAAAATATCTGTAACACTTTCAGATCGCACCTTCACAACCACTCTTTCCACGACAAGAAGATTCTCTCTAAAATCGAGAAGAAGGCAGTTTTCTCGGCGATAGATGACGTAGAGGCGTACAGAGAGAAAGAGAAGGCGAGAGACGACGAGGACAAAATAGAAGAGGGAGACGACGATAATTAACATTTATATTTGCATAAGAGTTTATGGTTTGTCAATAGGGTATATGCATGGAACTGAAATTTGATTTTTGTAAATAAACTATAAAAATATACCAAAATACTAGACAAGCTGTGCAAACCCCATTTATATCCACTGAAAAATAAAGAAGTTATGACCAATTGAAGATTTCATTCCATCTCTTTCTTTCAAAACAGAATTTTCTATGTACTTTGTATGGCGTTAGTGCCATGTGACGTCACATGGCATGTCGGTTCTCTCTGTCTAATCGTAAACTAAAAACGTGTATAACTGCGTTATTGTTAAAGCTAATTGAAAAATAATTTCACTATGCTGATTGTCTATTAAAAATCTTTCAATGAAGTAATGAAAAAGTCGTGCATATTCCCTATTATAGGATGGTAATTTTGACAGTTGTCAACTCCATTAATTTTGCGCAAATTTGACGTTAAACATGTGGAGTTGTCCAAATTAACATCATATTATACCTAATTGACAAAGTGAAATAACTAATTTTATTGGTGCAGTGATGGGAGTTCTAAGAGTGCAGTGGAAAGCGTTTTTTATGTGGTTTCGACGATAAATTAAATATGATTTGGTCCTATCTTCAAGGTGCAGTATAAGAAGAGTTTTGCCATTTTCATAAAAAAAAACTTATCAATTATATATGTTGATAATTAATAAAATTTGATTTAATTGCGCCTCTAGACACATTTGTTGAATTTCTTAAGTGTATGTTTTATAAAAGTATGTCATGTATATTTTGACAAGGATTTTTCGAAATCTGTAATAATTATCTGCATAACGATGTTCTTGTTTTTTTGTTGTTGTGGTTATTAACTATTTTTCAATATAGTAAGGCAAGTTTAATCAAAATACGTTCAGTAGATTTTGTGATATCCACGCATTTTTGAAGCGTTAGAAAATAGGCACTCTTCTTCTTATCGATTGAGAGCGGCCAACTCCGGTGTCGAGAGTTTATCAAGCCGCCCTAAGGACCTCTGACATGGCTTAACGGCCGGCATTGAAAGAACTCGTTTTTTTTTTAATTTCCACGTTTTTCAAACACACTGTCTAATAAGTATTGATTTAAGTTTTTGAGTTTTTGTAATAGTTGAAATTTTGTTTAGTAGATAAATTAGTTAAATAGCTATATTAAATTTAGGCGTATTACATTAGTGTTCATAAATAGGTAGTGTTAATGCATAATTCATAGGTACTTCTACTGTATAGTGCCTATTTTCTTTTATCATTTTAGTTTTTACAACTAAGTGATTACCACGAAAATATAATGTTTTTTTTTTTAAATTGGCTATGATTTATAAACATTATTTGCATGAAGATTACATTCGGCTAATTTTGTAAATAGAGGACATCTTTCCATTCATTATTGTATCAGATATATACCATAATTATAGCTTACCATCAGGCAAATTGTGATTAAGTTAGTATAATCCCGTTTTGGTTGAAATCAGGTACAAATTAGATGAATGACTTTTGATTATAGTTGAGATTAGTGGTAATGTTAATATAATGTGACCTTTATGCTCAGTAAACTTGATTTGTTGTTCATAACAAAATTATTGTTTTACAGTATTCTGAATAATGAAGTTCCCATACAATAAATTTTTACACAAGGTTTAAATTTGCGTGTTTTTTTTTGTAATGCAATGAATGTAAGTATGTACCCTACATGTTTTACAAATAAGTGGTTATTAATGATTTTAATAACAATGTGAGTTCTAAGCGAGTGAGTAGAGATATTTATTGTATTTTTATTAGGAACTAAATATATAAAACTCAAAGGTGACTGACTGACAGAGATCTATCAACACGTAAGCATCCGATAAGAAAGGTTTCTTGGAAATGCCGCTTTGAAGGGGTCAAATAGGGAATGCAAGTTTTACTTCTTAATGCGAGCGAAGTCGCGAGCACCCACTAGTTGTATTTGTGATTGAATAGAAATTTACATTTAATCATATACAGCGTTACTGCTAACGCAATAAATGATAATAATTAACATACTAACACCACTAACAAAAATATGAATATTGAAACAGTTTGATCCGGTTAAGAAAAATAAAAGATTTTTTCATCATTCTGAAACTTAACATGGGTGTGTAGTTTGGATTAATTAAAAATGTGGGTGGATTAAAATGAGGCCATATATTAATTTACCAGTAACAGAAACCCAGTATTAAATACTTGGATTCTTTTATGTTGTTTTGTAATTTGATCTTCCGTGATACGCACCTTAAACTGTAACAATTATTAAGTTAAAAGTTAATTTTAAATGAATAAGTAAGTTGATCATATGTATATGATACCCACCTTAAAACTGTACGAATTATTGTAAATTTGTTAAAAGCGTACTACTAATTTCCTCAGACTTTTAAAATTTGAAAAACATACATGAAAGTCGTAAATTTAAAGCATGTTAACAATCCTTGAAATCTCTTATTGAATTCCCTATGTGAGTTGACTCTCGGCTATAGCGGAACGAGTGGAAAATAAAAAGTTCCAATCGTCTCCACTGGGGACGAACGAAACTTTATTTTTCCCACTCGTACCCGGTGGGGACGACAGGGTGGGGACGAACGGGAAACAACCTTTTATGTTAGATTCCTTTTAGAAACATGGGGATTATCTATCAGCTATTATCACCACTAAATAAAAACGACATTATTAGATAGGTATAGTACCATCTTAAAATCTGCATTATGATTAGGTACAGAAAATGCGCTGTCCTTGTCCAACTACTCGGCAAAACAGAATATATTATCATTGTAATAGTAAATACGCGATCGTCTCAAGCAGAAGAGTGTCTAAAGATAATTTACAGACAGTAAACTTAGATTAAAATAAATTTTTGGACCGAAATTTCAATATTTAGTGTACGTGCGAGTGTGAGAAGAAAAACGCGCCAACATTGCACGCAAGTAATTATAAATTTTCCATCTTTAAGACTATTTTATCTCATTTCAAAATTATTTGAACTATAAGTACTTAATATTAACATGATTTATATGTTACACTTAAATTAAGTCAGTTTTAATTTAGAGAACAGTGCAAATTAGATCAATAAGTATAGCGTTTAGTAATTTTTGAGATAAAATGGTTAGATAGGTAAATATTAAATCGGAACCATAGACGATACGGGAATACGGTTTAATATTTCTAAATTATATCAATTACTATCACTTGTAACTAATTATTCTATGATAATTAGAGTGGCCAACTCTGGTGTCGAGAGTTTATCAAGCCGCCTCAAGGAACTCTGACATGGCTTAGCGCCTGCCGTACTAGACAAACAGCCGGGACCTACAAGCGCGAAGTGCCCAAAATGGAAGGCCACTTTTCGGTCACCCATCCAAGAATTGACCGCGTCGACCTTTGCTTAACATTGGTAATACATTGTACTGTTCGACTGCAAGATATGTCAATCACCGGGAGATCTATTTTTATGACGCTATCCTAGTGCGATACAGCTGTTATCAATAACTGATAGAATGGGATAGAATAGGTATATCTAGCTAATGATATGTAGGTACATAGGTCAGGCCGGCGGAGATAAAATCCCGTCTGTGGTATATTTAATTAGAGTTAATGTTATACCTACACATGCTTATGTGTAAGAAATATCGACATATATCTACCAACCTAAGTAGTTATATATGCCAGGCACCAAACATACCATCAATTACTTACCTGTAAAATAATGATGCATTTAAAATGCATATCTTACAACACCAAAAAAAAATATATTTTAATTCAAGTAAGTACATACATGTACCTATTACCTACCTGCTAATTGCATATTTTATTTTAGATGGGTTTGTTTAGAAATGACGGCGCAAGAATACTTAATCAGATAAAACCGTTTGAAAAACACACATTTTGCTCTATACACAAGGCTCAAAATATATTTCAATTCAATATAATGAGTAACAACCTACTAAAATGTTGTTTAATCTGTCTAAATATATTTTCCTTCGATTATTTCGTATATTCTTTAATTAGTTTACGCCAAGGTCGTATACCAAGTGTGATATAGGTATATATCGTTAGTATTTTAATAGAAATCGAAGAGTTTAAACCACGGAAAAAGAGATAACTAAGTTTAAATACTATAATGTACTTAAATTTTGAGATCAATATTCCGGTAGCTTCTCATTGATAAAATATTCCGTTTTATTGTGCCTCTTTTTAAGCTAATTAACACTACAAACTTATCTGTTAAATCGCTAAGTAATCAATTACTTCTAAAGACGGAATTAATTTGATAAATATTTCCAAGTTCACGAGGAAATACCCTGAGCGACTTGAAATAAGAGGTTGCATAAAATATACATTGGGAAAGTTGTTTCATATTAATACAGTATTAAAAGGGAGTTACAGACGTAACAAGCAAAATTTTGAGCAGTGTTTATACATATTTTATACATACTAAATTAGTATATTAAAGAAGTTACAAGTTAAGTACCTATGTGTTAAAAAGTAAAGTTGAAATAATATGGGTACGTTTAAAAACTAATCAGTACCTACAATTGTTTCGTGTTGTTTCGTGTTGTGGTCGTAAAAGGTATGATACTAATAATACGAGTACTTTTGACTCTTGTAGGCCAAATTTGTGAGTGTTCAAAAAATCTAATCTGATAACCTGTGATATGTACTGAAACATTTATTAATAGAAGAATCATTTTTCTAAATACCTTCCGGTAAAATAGTTCGGCTACAGCTATACAATACATACTTATAAGTGAAAAGACTACCATATATCATATTACTATATGGACTATATATGTTTTAAAGTCGTAATGAAACAAATGGAACCGACATCTGATGATGATACAGACTGTAAACCACGTGAAAATAATATAGATACATATTATACTATTACTGATACAAATTGAATTGACTGATTATGATTGTTATTGTAGACATCCAACGACGTCGATTCAAAAGATAACCAGATGCCAATGATTCTTTGATCTGATATAGAGTCCTTCCCAAGGTTATCTGGCACTCACATTGTCTCCAGTACGCCGATGATCTTAAAGTCTATCTAGAAGTCAAAACAATTGATGATTGTGTTCGGATACAGCACGATATAGACGCAATCTACCAATGGAGCCTAGAAAATAAGATGGAATTTAATGCTTCAAAGTGTATGGGAATGACTTTTGGTCGAATGCGCCGCCCAATCGACTTTCACTACAAATTAGGCGATATAGTGATATCACACACTACGGCCGTTAAAGATTTGGGTGTCACATTCGACCAAAAACTTACGTTCAATGATCACATAACAATTGTGGTTAAGGAATCTTTTCGTAGATTAGGTTTCGTGCTCCGCAACTCTCGAGATTTTACAAACATTAGCGTGATAAAGCTGATATTTAGCACACTTGTCCGGAGTAAGCTAGAGGCTAGTGCCTGTGTTTGGCATCCACATGAGGACAAGTACACTTTAATGCTGGAGAGTGTTCAAAAGGCATTCCTGAGATATCTGTACAAACGAGTACATTCTTATTACCCTTATCTTTACCCTACTAACTATCTGCTCGGTTCCCTCGGGTACAACTCCCTAGAAGTGAGGAGGTCGTACGACCAGATAGTTATGATGGTAAAAATTTTGCGAGGCAAGGATCTCAGTGACAGCTTGTGTCGTTTATTTGTACCCAGCCACTACTTGCGGGCCAGGAGCCACAAACTGTTTTCAGTCCCGTGGAGTAGTACAGTTGCTCATACAATGTCCCCGATACCGCGCTCCCTAGGCGCATTAAACGAGCTTATTGGCGCTAACTCTGATGTGTACATTTTCAGTGATGCTTGGAGAGAATTATTGGAAAAATGTTTGCTCTATAGTGAAAAAGCATGCTATTGGGAGTCAACTGTAGCCATTTAATAACTTGATTTTTGCGTATTTTTTTTATTTTTTATTTTATTTGAATTTTGTATTTGATACTATGTATATTTATTGACTTTTTAGTTTTATTTATGTATTGTATAATGATTTAATTTGTACTTTTTTATGTTACTATTAGAATTAACTTTATTATTATGATTAGATTATTTATCATTAGAGTAATTCGCTTTAAGCGGTTCTAATTGTGAGAATAAATAAATAAATAAAAGAGTATAAAACACAGAACAACGATCGGGCCACATCGCCCCCGCGCGCGCCCCCGCGACAAGCATGAACTTCAAAGCTCTGTGGTATAAAATGTATTTATGATTTTATACCTATAGATATAGTACGTAGGTAGGAATAAGGCAATTAAACATGTAATTTATGCAGCATATTAGGTAATTGCGGAAGGCTATACGCGCACAAGCAAAAATATTACAATTTAAATTATTTCTATTTTATTTTTCATCTAAGTACTTATTTCTATTAAGACGGGGTGATATATGAAATCGTGATTTAAAAAAAAATAGATAGGTACTTACCTATATTTGACCTACAGTTTTTTCAGTTCATATATTTTTGATTCAGTGTTAAGAAAATAATACGTAGACGCCAAAATACGATTACGCATACAACGCTTGATAGTTTTATAAGAGGCGAAAAGAGCCATAATAAGAATATTGTGAGTTGTTGCTTTTATATGAATTTATTTCGCCAATAACGGCTGCAAAACACAAAGGAGTGCGCGGTATGCTCGCCCTTGTCTTCATGTTAATGTGGCAACAGAATACAGAATATGGCCGCTTGTAATTTCGAAGCCTAGTATTTAAAATAAAACTAGTTACAAGAAATGATAAGGAACTCGTTTGATGGGACCGGATTTGTAAATTTTTGTACCAATATTAGCTCGATTCCATAGTTCTCAGTTGAGGCGTGCGTGAGACGAACTGATCGACAAACACACTGACAATTTTTTTACTTATACTTTCTTTTTCAGTATAAAATGAGTCCATATTTGTCTTATTTGATTCTACTGGGGCTAAGTCAAGTTCTGGCCGGTCCCCTGAAGAACTGTCCAGGCAGATACCAACTGGACCCCGCCGTGACAAGGTTCCGGAGGTATCTGCAGATAGATACCAGTAAAGAAGAAAACATTAGTGAGTATCCTTCTAGAGCCGTATTACTCGTTACTGAGAGTCATGTCTCCCCCGTAAAAATGATTAATAGGGTAGTTCATTTAATAGTTCACATTTTTTTTTTCAAACTTACAAATAACCCTTATTTATTCGGAGACTGCTTAAATAATATAAATGAATTCTCTTATATTCGCTCATGTCCAGATGCAAAGCTTATATAACTACATAACTCACTTAAGGCGATTTGCAGTGTTTTACAATTTCGGAATGCTTTTACTCGAAAACGAAACACCAATTTACAGAAGCCCTTGGAACTTTTCTGATTGTTGGATTACTACTGGTTTTGGTTAACCTTTGTCATACTTTCGTTCCCAAGTGAAAACTTTCGGAATTTTTTCAAGTGAAATCTTTTCGGACTGTTGAAATACCCCCTGTTCAAATTGGTGAATTTTATTAATGAATAAATAAAATAATAAATAAATATTAGGTCCTTACATATGAAATTGGCGTTTTGTATGAGAGGAACAAAAAGTCGATTATTTTTCAATATAATATATTTAATTAATCAAAGTATGAACCATTGTTTTCTGTGCACTTTTGCCATCTCATAGGTAGTTTATTAATCCCTTTACAAAAAAAACCAGTCGGACGGGAATCAATAAAATCTTTGAAGGTGATTTGGACTGCCCCATCGGAGTTGAATTTTTTCCCTTGCAAGAAGTTATCCAAATTTCGAAAAAAATGGTAATCAGTTGGAGCAAGGTCCGGGGAGTACGGAGGATGTCTTAGACATACCAATTGAAGCTCTTCTAATTTGGTAGCCGTCTGTTGTGCAGTATGTGGTCTAGCGTTGTCGTGAAGCAGCAGTGGCGTGGAGCGATTGACCAGCCTAGGTTGTTAAGTCGCTAGCTTTTCCATCATGGTTTGCAATTGGTGACAATAGACATCAGCCGTAATAGTCTGCTGGCCAGATTTGAGAAAACTGTAATGAACAATACCGGCACTAGTCCACCAAACGCTTACAAGTTACTTTTTTGGGGTTAATTTTCGCTTGGGGCAGGATTGAGCTGGCTGGCCAGGATCCAACCATTGCGCTGAGCGCTTCCGATTATCGTAAAGAATCCATTTTTCATCACAGGTAATGATTCGGTTTAAAATACCTTCACTATTGTGCCGGTTCAGTAATGTAACGCAGCAGTCGACGCGCGTTTGCCGGTTTGCTTCAGTCAATTCGTGAGGTACCCACCTTTCAAGCTTTTTAATCTTCCCAATTCACTTCAAGTGAATTAAAACAGTTTTATCACTAACATCGCAGCCTGCAGCTAACTCGGACGTGGTTTGCGATGAATCCGCTTCCACAATAGCCTTCAATTCTTCATTATCAACTTTGGTCTCAGGCCGTCCACGGGGCTTGTTCTGCAGGTCGAAATATCCAGAACGAAAACGTTGGAACCAAAAAAAAACTGTGTTTTCTTTTGCAACACGACCGTCTTACACATCATTCACCCTTCGAGTCGTTTCCGCAGCACTAGTGCCACGGCGGAACTCGTACTCGTAAATAATACGATATTTTAAGTTTTCCATTTTGTAAAAAGAGTGACGCAAACAGAAAAAAAAACAAATGAATAACGTTCATCGAAGCACAAATACACGAGTGAATAGCTGTACAAATTTGAATTTGGAATTCCTTACCAAAGAGGAGAAATTTGCGATTAATATGGCCAGTACGAAAAACGCCAATTTCATATGTAAGGACCTAATATTTCAGGAAATATCACACAGCGCCATCTAGACCCATACTAAGCTTACGCTTGTATCATGGGTACTATATAACAAATATAATTAAGTAGGTATAATTGGTAAAATAACCTGGTCAAATGCCTGATAGTCCTCTTTAAAGAAACACATGACGTCCAACAGATAGAGCAGTGGAGTTCTGGCGGCAGCAGGCCATGGAGCTGGGCCTGCCCTTCTACGTATTCATGCCTGGGGGGCTGCCGGTGTGTGTGCTCACGCTGGTAGGCGCCGAGCCCTCGCTGCCCAGTGTCATGCTCAACTCACACATGGACGTAGTACCGGCTGACGAGGTTAGTACATACCTACTAGTTTATATGTAGTTTATTTTTAAACGACTCCAAAGATGAAAAAGGCAAAGTGAAACGAGGACATGCCTTCCGTGAAAAGTTTAGGTTTTTAAAATTTCCCCTAAACAATGAATTCGGCGGGGGCCTCATTCGGGGGCCGGAGTCAAGGCCTCAGTCTTCAGAAAATAAGAATCAAGTAAGAAGAAAAACTAAGCATGTTAGAAGAAAATTTATAAAAGGTGCTATAAATGTATGACTTTGATGAGTAGGTATAACTTTAAATAACAATATAATTACATTGCAGCGTTAAGTTTTCCGATTGTCATTAGTCGTATTCGGCCGTTGCCATGATGTGCTATGATTGCTAATATCTAAGTTACCTACTAATAAAGTTGATACGTGATGATTTCGATAATACAGTTTGGTTGATATTCTCCCATTTCAGGCTGAGTGGACATACCAGCCGTACTCTGCGTACATGGACGTCAAAGGTGACATCTACGGCCGCGGCTCGCAGGACGCCAAGGATGTGTCGTGTCAGTACGTGGAAGCCATTAGACGGCTGAAACAGGAGAAAATTGTGCTGAGGAGGACGTTGCATGTTACTTTTATGCCAGGTAATTAGATTTATTTGTAAATATTTAAATAAACAAACTCTTTTTGACCGAGCGAGGCGTCTTAGTTTGAAAGTTTATTTTTGTAGGTACGGTAGACCGAGTACAGCTTTGCTTGTGATGCCTGCGTGTGCTCTGTTTGAATGTGACCTGAAACATAGGGATTAACAATATAAGTAAACAACCCTAGTTGGGGATGTGTGAAATGTCCCGGAATATTTATAATTTGTTTATAAGAGATTATCTCCATATTTTAGATATTTAAGTCCATACAGGGTTGCATAGTTATATTAGCGTTTGCAATAAAAAATCTTTCTATTTCCAGACGAAGAAACAGGCGGGTTCCGAGGCATGAAAGAGTTTGTGAAGACCGAAGCTTTCAAAGCAATGAACGTAGGGGTTGTGTTGGATGAAGGTATACCCTCCGCAGATGGTACACTTTACGCACTATACCAGGATAAGAGGCCTTGGCGTAAGTAGAACTTTATTTCTTTTACTAGTGGACGCCCACGGCTTCGTTTGCATTATTTCGGGATAAAATCTACTCTTACTTGTAAGACACTCCTAAGACCTCATACTACCTACATACATAAATCATGATGATCCGTTCAGCCGTTTTGGCGTGATGCGCGTATAAATAAACAGATAAACAGACAAAAATTATAAAATCTACTGAAACGTGTTTTATTATACAAATGTATATGTCGGAGCAAGGAAGCTGTTGTATCGATCGCTGCTTAGTCTTAATTTGTAACAATGTCTAAAATGAGATCTTACTACCTAGATAGTTATTATAAAACAGTTAGCGAATTTACAAAACTATTTTGACATGATTGTAATGATAATGATAACATTTTATTATAGCACATAGCGGCACGGAAATGTCAGTGGAAGTTGTTGAGTTGACTGTCGCTTAGTCATAGTTTATTACTAATTCTTAACGTTATTGTTTATTGTCTAATATGATTCGTAAATTCATAAAAGGATTAGAATAGAATTTACTGGATTAATCCTAATTGTTTTTACAAGTTTATGAAGTTGCTAATGTAAAAAGTCACGAATATTATTTGTAACAACCAATTGGAGCAGAGCAGAGTCTTGAGTGGGGTCGAGGCGCCATCTTGATGTAAAGCCAATATAATCGACGTGGATGGTGCTCAAGGGCAGTCTAAGTTGAGCTTTGGAGTTAGTGTTAGAATTGTTAGTTAGTGTTAGATGTGGTCGAGTTGGACCCTTGATTTGTTCATGTGATGTGGTCGAGTTGGACCCCTGTTTTCATGGTGCTTGGTCGAGGTCGGAGCCTCGAACCCACTGCTCATTTTAAAGTTTAAAGCTAGCTAACCGTAGTTTGTATAATAATTCAATTTTGTGAAAAGTGTAATAAACGTTTGTGAATATTTCCTATCAGTGTTTTAAAGTAGTATTTTAACCAGAATACGCTCACTAAGCTAGAGTAGGCCCTAATTCTGATGTCGTTATTGAGACTCCCTGGTGGTCGCTCCGACATATATATGTGTATAGATTAAAAGTTTACCCAAATATTTTTTTTCAAATATTTTCTATGTACTGATTTTTAACCCGCTTCAGCTTTATTATGTACATAATATGTATCTTATTACGTAATATAAGAACTTTTCTAAAGATTTTCTAAGTGCCCATTTTTTGTAACAGTTAGAAGTAGTATGTTTAGTTTTTCTTCCCTTGTTTTTATATTTTATTATTGTAAATATATATCCATAAGAACTTACAAATGCAGTGTCAAAACCTTCAAACTGTTTGGACCTGTTTTCTGTTTCCTGCAGATACTCGTATCAATAAGATAGGTAATGTTCTAAGACCATGTGGTTTTGTTTTAGAAATTCGTGTTACAACTCACGGTGAGGGAGGCCATGGTTCTGGAATGCCTGATAACACTGCCATAGATAAGGTAATTCACAATTAAAAAGTTTCTGAAAATTAATCATAAATCAATGCCGCTTAAGCTCTCTAAAAATAACCTTAGAAGGCACCATACCTAATATTGGGGCTATCGCAATTCAACATACTTAATAAGGGGTTAAATGTCTTATAACGACTCTACAATGCGCTAGAGCCTTTAGCGGCAAATCCTGTAATTAAAATTTAGTACACTTTTTACATGTACAGTGTATTTGCTCTCGGACAAAAAAGGAAAATACAACGAAGTATGATGTTAAAATAAAAATAAATAGAGTGATTATTATTGAAAATCTTAGATTTTTAAAAAAGTTTTAATTTTTATTGTAATTTTTCAGGCGAGAAGATTCATCAACGCGGTGGATGCGTACCGGAATAGAATGAAGGCTGTAGCGCGCTCTGTTGAATCCACTGACTACGGTGCCTACACCAGCGTAAATATGAATTCGATCTATGTAAGTATTGAGGACATTACGGCATAAAGCTTGTAGGAATTACATGAGTAGAAATCATGCAAGTTAACTGAATGTCATTACTGCCTACTTTGCCAAGAGCGGACTATCTTCCCACCTTCATTATAAGATTAGATCAACGGTGCCAATTAATGCAGCGTAATCTAAATTAAACACTATGGGAAGTTTCAGATCGATACGATACATGTATGACAGCTATACATTTACATTACATTTACAATTAAGCCATGTCAGAGGCCTCTAAAGCAGCTTATTAAACTCTTGAAACCACAGCTGGCCACACTCATTCGATAAGAAGAAGAAGAATTACGCGTTTTATAAACCCAGAATTAGAAATCCGTATTCGTTATCACCTACAAAAAATATGCATATTTTAAATCTTCTTCTTATCGAATGAGAGTGGCTAATTCTGGTGTCGAGAGTTTATCAAGCCGGTCTAAGGGCCTCTGACAAGGCTTTATGACAGCCGTACTAGACAAACAGCCGGGACCTACAATTTAACGTGTCATCCGACCCACGGAAGCGCCCAAAATAGAATGCCACAAAAAAAGTAAAAAAGAATACATTAAAAGTACCGTGATTCTATGTTTCAGGGTGGAATAAGACCTAATATAATACCTTCGTCGTTCAGCACAGTGGTCGACATGAGACTTGCAGTCGACGCTAATATTACACACGTGGAAAAAATGGTAATTATAACTAAGAATAATTAAAAATATCTTATCAATTTCTTAAATAATATATTTCATTTATTAAACTAAAAATATGGCACGTTTGATTTGTATAATCGAATTAATATAGAGCATGCCTAATTTGCCTATCTATAGGATCAGAACAAGGAACATCCTGCGTACATGATGCAGAACGATTACTTTAATTGTAAGAAATTGTAATTTATTTTTAACAGTAAATTATTTTTAACGGTTTTTTATTATATTATTTATTTTGCAATGCCCATTTATCTAACTAACACTAGTCTTTACGTTGTTTTCTCTTGTGTGCCACTAACAAACTGGATCCATTATTGTCCAATAAATGAAATTTTGATTTGATTTATTTCAGATACAATCCTGGATAGAGGAAGCAGGTCCTGGGACGGAGCTGACCTACATCCGACGAGACGAGGTCTCCACAAAGACTGTTCTGGACGACTCCAACCCATACTGGGTCGCCATGCGAGGCGCTCTTAATGATATGTGAGTTTGTATTTGACATCTCTATACTATACATACACTATACGCCCGCTAATTTAACAGGACGTCACGGCTGCGTTGACCAAACAACAAAAAATCAATGTAATTAGGAAGTTTTGAACCTACATAGTTTATGTAGTGTGAAAAACTCACACTATGCAATTCTCACAGCGAAAAGTCATCATTTGCAAACGAAAGCGCCAATCAATGATGCATAAAATAATATGGTTAAGTTATGGTTTTGTCTCTGAATAAGAACTGAAAACTTTCCACCATGAGAATCGCCATTGGCCGTTCGCATAAAGCCTGCCATAAGCATATACTTTACCATTGTAAGCATAAGGTACACTTAAGTATTTTGACAAGGCATTTCAGTTCGTGTCGTCTCGTTAAGTTAGCGGCTTTTTTAATACACGAAGAAAATGTATATCACTAAGACTTGGTTCTTGGGTTCATTTACACGTATAATTTGATTATCAGTTCCTAATTTAATGTACATGCGGTGAGCTTTTGTGCTAAAATACAGTTTATATTTGAAAAAGTGTGCTCATACTTGTTTAATATTTATCGTTTATTTGTCAACTAAAGTCCGGTTGAGAGACAGGTAAAAATGTTTTACTTTTGTTGCGTCAACCGGTCTTTAGTGAGAATAGTTTAATAATAATCCCAGTCTTATAATAATCCTAATACCTTCTACCAATGTTGGAAACATGCCTATAAATACAATTACTTAATTAATTACTCCTTGAATATAGGATTGATTAAAAAAAAACGTGGCTCATACTATGTTGCTCATAACACAGCTCATAGGCAATTCGGTGGTTCGTTTATTTGTTAATTTACCGCTTTATGTAAAATTTAAAAATTTACTCCATACCATAAAAAAAACCCTTCATCATAGCCAAAATCATCATCAACAGATTATCACTTATTTGTGTGTGGTGACAAGGTGTTACCTCATTATCATTAATTTTGTGCTCATAAAAATATGTAAGTACCTACATTTTGTTTTCTAACATACATACATATAAATATATGTATATAATAAACTTGATTATATCTTTTTGCTTGTTATATCGTGTGCTTTTTGATTGCTTTATTGCACTTATAGTAAAAACATATTTAACTTTTGTACCATTAAAAATGAAAGAGAACTTGGCTGTGGGTTTGTCCTCCTAGAACCTGCTGTAGAATCTTCTCCTAACTATTGTTTTAAACATCAAATTTAGAGTTCTTTATAATATTTATTTGTTTCAGGGACATAGAAATAAACCCCCTCTTGTGCCCCGGGACCACAGATAGTCTAGTTCTACGTAACATGGGGATTCCTTGCGTGGGGTTCTCCCCCACCCCGTTTACTCCTCTATTGGCTCATGGCACCAATGAATATCTGAACGCTGGAGTATTTCTAGAAGGCTTAGATATGATGTATGAAATTGTCAAGAATTTGGGAAACTTGCCGGCGTTTGAGAAAGAGGAATAGTGTTAAATAACTTATTTTAGTTATATTTATGATAATCGTTTTTTTACATGTATAAAGTAAATGTTTCAATATTGATATGTATGAGAAAAAAATAAACTAATTCTATGTGATAGACGTCACATTTCCGTTATTTTAGTGTGACTGATACTTTGCTAGGATACATGCCCGATCCAGGTAAGCCCGATATATAAAGTTAAAAAATAATTATATATTACATAGTTATATGTATAATCAATCAATTTATTGTCTGACACCCAATATCGTGACAGCTAACAAATTGATCAAAGACGTAATTTTGCGAATTTTTCTTATTTTTACATCAGTAAAGTTATGCTCTCACATACTAGAATTACTAGATCTACTCGTAGTATGAATGAAAAAAGTAAAAAGGAGTTTCAAATCTGTTCGGGCAAGATACTACAAAAAACAAAAAACGTCGAAAACGCCACCAAACAAATATCTAAATATTCGTTTACTCCCACCTGCTCTGCTAAGTAGTTCTGTTGACAGGACTACTTAACAGAACAGGTGGGAGTAAACGTAAATTTTAACCGATTATTTTGCCCCACAGGAGCATAGAAGTGGTGCCCATGGTCCTCGCGGCGACATCAGACAGCCTCGTGCTCCGCAACCTGGGCATCCCGGCTGTGGGCTTCTCAGCCAAAGCAAGAACTACCAACAGGTTGCATTCTAACAACGAGTATCTGAACGCTGAAACCTTCTTGAAAGGCATCGATATATACGTCGGACTGTTACAGAGTCTGTGTAATGTACCACCAATACAAGCTTAGATTTGAAACGGTTGGGATAGTGACATATAAACATATTGAATCAGGCATTATTTTGCGGAAATCCATTGTAGGTAAATGTCGTTAATATTCCAAATAAAAGAAAGATGTCTAGAGTTGTTCTGCTGCGGCAACACTGGACATCTTTTCAATTTTTTTTTAGATATTGGTAGTATTATGTGTAATAATTAAGTTTGATGTTTAGAAGTTTACTATTTGAATTCAGTGTGTCAGATATATTTTAAGTAAATATGAAATTTCTCGGCTGCTCGTAATTGTATGTTACATTGTCATATAGCCACTTAGAAGTCTCATTATTAAATCGATTCTAGACGTTGCCATAATCATAAGAAATTATTTTATGGTAGGCATTCACATTTAACGATTCAGCCTGTGCCACACAATACAGGCCCTACCTAATGTGAAGAAAAGTTCCTTACTCTCATAAGCGTCTTCTAATAAATAGTATAGTTATATGTTAAATCATTTTTGAATCTACGTAAGTAGTTAGTTACGTAAACAACTAATATAATTGATTTCCTAGTAACTTTTGTTTTATTTTAATTTGAACATTTTTTTACACGTATTTGTACTTTATGGGTTCCGTTTATAAGTTCCCATTTAACGTACATATTTGTACGGTTAATAAAACAACACATTAACATAGTAGGTGTACACTACACAGAAATTAAGGCAAAGTTTTTGGTACTGCAAAATTTAGACATACTATACGTTTAAATGTTTAATTAAACGTTGTTCGCCTGTACTCATTATTTCTTTCGGTATGTTAAACTCAGTACTAATAAGACAGATAAAAACTGATAAACATTTATTTATGAATCAATTGAATTTGATAAGCCGTTAAAAAAATAATGAAAAAGGAAGTTTGTATCTGATCAGTTGAGATAAACCTGATAAACCCACTAATATTCTCATAATTATCCATAATAATGTCAGTTTTTGATTATTACGTTTCCGTCATCTTAATTTATTAAGTAATGCTTAATATAAAATTAAACGCGTTTATGTTGTATTCATCGTACCTATATAATATATAATTATGCCAAATAGCCAGTAAACGGTGGCTGGATGATATTAGAAAGTTAGAAGGAAACATCTGGGCAAGAACAGCGTAAGACAGGGAGTATTGGCGTAAGAGGGAGGAGGCCTATAACCTGCAGTGAGTCCCATTAGGCTGATGATGATGAGTCAGTAAATAAAAGCGGAAGTGAACTAACTTCACTTCCGCTTTTATTTACTGGCTACCTATTTGGCACAATTATAAAAAATATTAGTGGGTTTATCTCAACTGATCAGATAAAACTTTTTGTTCCGTTTTCATGCAGCGAAACGGCGACGGAGCGACGGATTATTTTCATTTCTGAGACAATGATACGTGTAGAACAGGGTCCTGAGAGTTTGAGCATCTATTAGTATGTACTATATAGATAAAAATACACATTCACCTATACCACCAATTATTATTATTAATTAAGAAGTATGTGGTATTACCATATTTTTTTTACAAGAATTGGGTTTGCACTTGACCGTAATTCGCCTGATGGTAAGCAATCATTACGGTCTAGGATGGAACGTGCTTACCCAGTAAGAACCGATTCACTATCGCTTTGAAGATCGCAAGGTTTATTCCATATGCATATGTAGATACAGTCGTTTGAAGTGATGACATAAATACCTAAGGACTTTTCTGAAAATGCGTGAAATAAATTGTTAACTACCCACTTCCTCACCAAAACTCATAAATCTAAGTTATCAACACAGGGTTATCAACGTCTGTCAGACTGAGGGTTTAAACTATATTATATACTTACATAAAAAATATTTAAGTTTAACTAGCTTATCACCGTATTTTGTTTTGTGGTAGCCCATAACTACAATTAATTAATTTGTTAAAAAAAATGCGTGTAATTCGTATAGCCTAGCTATGCTAGTTGCTATTAAGGCCATTTGAATTGTTAATGCTAGATATAATATGTATGTGTATTGACTAGTTTGATAGACTTGGGAAGGAATTGGGCGCCGGCGTCAAATACATAATTTTGTACTTATCTATAGATCTAACAATATTTGAAAAATTGTTCTGTTGTACCAGTTTGTATCCAAAATTGTCAAAAATGAATATATTTTCTCTTTGTATCTATTCCATGTTTATTCATTTTTGTATTAGAAACGCTTTTGGCATACGTCTGTTGTACCTAACACGTGTTTTTAACTATTTTTACACTAGCATCACCCAGTGGCTATACTCGCGGTTTTTTCATTAAACCTATACTCTCCCATTGGCTGGGCAAAGGTCTCCCCCAATTCCTTCTACTTCTCCATACCTTAAGCCATTTCCTTCCGTTAATCACATCGATCTGAATAAATCGTATAGAATAGTATATTTAATTAAGAACTCTTAAATCTATGGCAAAAATTAATTATGATAACCCGTGTTAAAATCCGCTGCGTAGTTTTAGCGATCTAAAGGAGACAGACCTCGAGAGTCAACTTTGTTTCATCCTATGTAGTGATGATGACATTTATGATAATTATCTTAAAATAGTACATAAAATCCAGTATAATACACACATGTATAAATGTATAAAGTCTACTTCATTGCCCAAACTTTAGCGCTACAACTACTTACTTCCATATATGTTATACATCTATACTAATATTTTAAAGCTGAAGAGTTTGTTTGTTTGTATGTTTGTTTGTTTGTTTGAACGCACTAATCAGGAACTGCTGGTCCGAATTGAAAAATTATTTTTGTGTTGAAGAGACCATTTATCGAGGAAGGCTTTAGGCTATATAACATCACGTTGCAACTAATAGGAGCGAAGAAACAACGGAAAATGTGGAAAAAACGGGGAAAATTATTCATCTTTGAGGGTTTTCCGTTACGTGCGCTGCGAAAATAGTTCAGAAAGTCGTGGGTAACAGCTATAATTTATAAAGCTGAAGAAGTTGTTTGTAAAAATAAATATGATGCCCAAAATAACTATTCCACGCGGACGAAGTCGCGAGCACAGCTAGTATATTATATATACGCATATTTTATCTTTTCGGTACCTACCCACATGTATTCGTAAGAATAATTAACATTTGGCAAGGTTAAATCTTTTGCAAAAGTATCCTCTCAAATTTAATGCCGGTTTGATTTTTTCGTTCTTTATTTACTAATGTATTTGCTTACAAGTAATTCCTTTTGATAATTGTATTTGTCTAATGAGACTAAAAATGAACCCAATTTGTTGAGTGTGAATTTAATTATATTACTTACCTAGTTTGAAGAAATGATTGCCTTGTTTTGGTAGATGAGGTAAGTGCGAATTAAAATAATATCGTTTTTTCTTTACTTTATATCCTTACTCTTTTTAAGTTCCAATGTGTTATGTGAAGGTGAAACAATGTTTGACGTCTTGCCTATTACTTACTACTACTAGTAGTTTGATAAGCATGATAATTTCTACATGCCAGTAATTTGCTCAAAATGTTGTTTAGAATAGTTTAGTCAGAATTTGTGTCTATGTAGACTGAGCTATACGTAGTTTACATACATTTATACCTTTAAGTAAGGAAGGTATAGTCAAGGGCAGATGTTTATTTAAAAAAAATAGGTATATGTCCACGATAGCAGAAGAAGAGCATTAAACTATTTTTTTTATCTAGAAATAAAAATCCAATATTATTAATATATTGTCTTATGCTATTGGTTTTCTTCCTACCCCATTAGCGAAAGGCAAATAATTCTGTCCGGTGACATTTAACATGTAACTCTTCAAATAAAAACAATTCTTTATTGTGTTACAGAAACAGAAGAAAAAAAGCAAAAATCACTTGTTTTATTTAAGGTGTTGAAGTGTGGTTTTATCAAAGGTGATACATGATTATTAAAACCATGAAGTGGACATCTTTATTTGTTTTCATGACAACTATAGTAGCGTGTTTATCAGAGAACTGCGAGAAATATTCGGACAATCCCGTTGTGGCTCGGTTACGAGAATATATCCAGATTGATACCAGCAGAGATGAAAATTTGGGTAAGTAATCTTTTATTCTTTCTTTCCTTGCTTGGAAACCATTTAAAATAATAAAATGAAATAGGTACAAAATAATTTGTCTCAATGAGGAAATTTTATTTATTTTATTTTATTTTATTTAGTTTGGTACAGTCACAGACAATTAGTTATAAAAATATATACTAAACACTTCTTAAAATAATATTTAACTAAGAGTCCAATTACGACTATACACAGCTTTGTTAATGATAATAAACACTACATAATATATGTTATAAACAATTTTAGTATATATACTACTACATAAATCGGAATAAAATAAGATTTAAGATTTCATTCATATACATCCCCAGAATGCCCTGCAAGCAGCGCCAAATAACTGCTCCATCAATCAAGTAGTCTCTTAATTAATGAAACAATCACGCGACACCACCCACAAAACTCCTGAAAGATGCATATGAATGACAAAAGATGTCTTTGTCTTTGCGAGAGTCCTCTGTAGAATATTGGATGTCATTATAAAAGGTACACATTCTATTAATGGGACTGAACTTCGAGACATTGTTATGAGCTGGCGGAAGGTAGAATAGTTTCTCCGTGCGCATTCTTTTGTTAGGTACTTTTACATTTATAAGTTCTAACAAAACGCTGCTGTACTTGCCATGAACGATTTTATGTAAAATACACAAATCAGTGACTTTTCTGCGACTTTCAAGACTAGTTAATTTGAATTTGCTTAATCGATCAGAATACTTAGCAAGTCTACGTCTTAACCCGAGTCTACATGCCAGTGACCTCACAAATCTGCGCTGAATAGCCTCTATTCGGTTTATATGAACATTATATATTGGGCTCCACACAGAGGAACAATACTCCAGGATAGATCGAACTAGGGCGTTGTATAAAATACGCCAGGAAGCAACTTTTTTGAACGGTTTTGCAGTTCGCAAGACAAATCCCAGCATTTTGTTGGCTCTGTTGACCATGTAATCATAGTGCTGTCTGAATGATAATTCACTGTCAAACATCACCCCAAGATCACGCAAAACCTCAACACGAGCCAAAACAGCACCAGCTATATGGTACGATTGATTGACACTTGCTCGCTTTTTCGTAAAACTGATTATTTGACACTTCTTTGTGTTTAGTGACATATTGTTCGTAATGCACCAATCGCTGATGCGGTCCAGATCCCGCTGAAGCAATGCGCAATCCTGCACTGAGCTAATTTGACGGTAAACTTTTAAATCATCGGCATATGCTAGGCAATTACTATCCAGCTGTTCCAGGAGATCATTGATAAATGCTAAAAATAACAGTGGGCCCAAATTTGAACCTTGTGGCACACCGGAACTTGCCAAGAATGGCACTGAATCGTAACCAGACAATGATACCAGTTGAGATCGGTTTTCCAAGTACGAATTAATCCATCTGAGTAAATTGCCGTGAATTCCCAGGTGATCCAGCTTTTTGATCAGAACCCAGTGATCAACTCGATCAGTAGCTTTAGAAAAGTCAGTATATATAGAATCCACTTGGCCACTGGTTTCAAAGACACTGCTTATGTATTCTGTGTATTCCAGAAGATTACTTGACGTAGACTTACCAGCAATAAACCCATGCTGTTTTGGACTCAGTCGGTGTTTGATATGATTGTAAAGTTGGTCATATACTAATCCCTCGAACACCTTTGCAAAACAGCTGAGGATGCTGATAGGCCTATAATTTGTTGCGTCAGTCTTGTCACCGGATTTCAGAATTGGAGTTACCCTAGCTAGTTTCCACAGAGAAGGAAAAGTGCCGTCAGCTAAGGACTTCCGAAAAATTAGAGCAAGTGGATAAACCAAACCAGGGGCGCAATTACGGACAAAGATTGGAGGCACTGTATCTGGTCCGGCTGATTTATTAATATTAAGGCGCTTTAGTCTGCTCAAAATATCACCACATGAAATAGAACACGTACTGAGACTGTAACTAGTCGCTTCAAATTGTGGGGTATAATTATTGTTTGATACATTATGATATACCGACGAAAAGTAATCAGCAAATAGGTTTACAATATCATCCCCTGTGTTAGCCACACGACCGTGAAGTTTTATTGTACTGGGGACATCATTAGTAACTCTTTTAACTTTAGTGTAACGCCAAAAAGATTTAATGTTTGTAGTCAAGTCGTTTTCGACACATTCTATGTAAGATCTATAGCAACTGACTATTTCAGATTTGATAATAGCACGGAAGTAGGAATAAGTGTCGTAGTCTCTAGGGTTTCGAAACAGCTTAAATTTAGTATGATATTTGTGTTTAGATTTAAAAAGTCTCAATAACCCCTTAGTAAACCAGACAGGGTAGTCATTTTTACGTGATTTAGCTCTTGGAGTATGTTGCTCAATTATTTCGTAAAGCTTATTATAGAAATACTGCACAAAATCATCACAATTGAGGGACTCAGCATAATGATCCCAGTCAACCTTATTTAAGTCATTAATACACAGTTTATAATCTGTTCTGCGATAGCACAGTCTATAAACATCAAGAGCTGGGATTAGAGAGGGAAAATCACACCTGTATATCAGTTCAAAAGGTGGATGATGCAAGTCTAGTTTACTAAGGGGCAAAGCAGCTGATATTGAACAGTCGTCTTGATTATCAATAAGAAGTAAATCCAAAATCCTGTTGTTATGATTATAATTGTAGTTGAGCTGATAAAGCGCTGTGTTTTGCAAGAGGTTACACAGAGCTGCAGACTTGTCACAGCTGGCAGTAGTCGGATAACCTAGCTCCTGAGACCATGTTAGGTAGCCTAGATTAAAGTCCCCAACAATACAAGTAGTGCATGAGGCGTTAGTAACAACATCACCGCAACGACTAATAAAGTCAACATATATATCAGATGGCAAATAGTCAGGCAAATAAACTGTACATATGTTTATAATAGGTGTATTATTTATACGTATTTGCAGCCATAGGTTCTCTATTAAGTCTGCTTGCCATTCTGGTTTTACAAGGACATCAAACTTTTTTAGTACCGCTATTAAGACTCCACCGCCTTGAGATTTCTTTTTAAAAGTGCGATTAAATAATTTGCTTCTATCGCACCGGAAGACCTGGTATCTACTATCAAATATTTCAGCTGATCCAATAATATCATCCAGCCAGGTTTCACAAAGACAAATGACATCGTAATTTTGACTTAACACGGACACATAAATATCGTTAACCTTAGTTCGTGAACCACGTATGTTTTGGTAATAAATAGATAAAGACATTTGCAGTGTACTGCTCAGGATATTAAGTATTATTAGTATATATTAATGCTAGACACCTAAGTCATTTTTAAAGGTAAAGTTAAGATGAATCAATTTAGACAACATAGATATTTAAGATATTTTACAAAAGTTATGGTAATTTTTAACAGAATTATATAGGTAGGTAGGACCTACGGTGGGGCCCAGAACTCAACAAAAACAAACTCAATTTATATAATATTATACACTTAAAATAACGTCATATTGTAGTGTTCGAAAGTTATATAATAATATGCAGAAACACTTTCATAACTGAAATATACTCACTACTAGTGGCGCCCTCACTGTTTTTAGTTCTGTTGGCCAACGATACAAAATTCACATTGTCTTATAACAATAGTTAATATACATATTTAAACATATACGTAGGTACCTATATATGTATATCTATATGTATTATACAATGCAGTCACTTATACATATTGTAGTTTTATGATTAGTTACTTAATTAGATCCAGATTAGACATATTTTTAACATGTATGTATTGAGAGGTCGGCTCTTTCCTGGCAAAGATGCGGCCGTTTCGGACCCACACAAACTTGAAGGACGCTTCCTTCGCCTTTTTCCTGGCAGCAGCATGTAGGAGTTTATTCTGAGGCGATAGATGTTCAGATACGTATACTGGCACTCTGTCTCCCGCGTAGCCAAGCAGGCTCGTGTTTAGTTTCTCTTTCGGGTGAGATTTATTATATCTATGGACCGCTGAGATAAAACCGTCACGGCATCTTGTACTTCTAAACTTCACAATTATCGTGCGGGGCAGTTTACTCTCTCTGTTCTGTTTAGCGACCCTAGTGCACAAGATGACATCTTCTGACTTCAGGTCATACTTCACCACCTTGGCGCATTGTTGTATGATACTGCCATGGAAGTAATATATAGGGAAATATTACTGCTGATCCAATATGAGCAGAGCGAGGCGAAGTATGACAGGCAGTTGTCTTTTTCTAACTAGGGTGACAATAAATTATATAATTAGGATATACAAATTCATCTTCTTACCAAATCTGGAGCAGTCTCTTTTGGGGTCCTATTTTACCTGCAGCTTGCCAGTCATGATGATCCCTAGCTCTATTGACGCGTTAAGTAACAAACATCAACAAACTTACAAATTAAAATGCACTTTAGTTTGTAACTTATAATAGTATCGATTCGGTTAATTGACAGGGAGGCAATGTAATCAAAATCATAAACATTTTGCAGTAATTCCAATATTTATTTACAAGTTCACATTTGAATTGCATATAGGTAGTTGCCTATATCCTATTTTTTTACACTATCATTTTCTTTGTGTTTCATATTCTAACTGAAACGAGTGATGGTTTAAACTATGTACAACAATATAATCCTTTTCCCTGTGTTTCATGTACTAACCTAAACGAGTAACGTGTTATATTTAAGTTCTTTTGCCATTTTATTTTGATGTATTTATTCATTTTTAGGAAAACTGAAAATATATCATATTGCACAAATTATTTCAAGCATGAGTAAATATGGTCACCTTAGTCCCAAGAATGTAATCTTACTTAAACTTTAGCATACCTGTAGAAAGATATATTGCAGCCACTACAAGATTCACTTCTGCATCCCGGAACACTACAAGTTCTTACCATTTTGTTTTTTTTACTATAAAATACATTAAAATTATTTTTACAAATTACAAATGAAATTATTTTTTTCCCGCCATCTTTTGTCATATAATGTCATCATAATTTAATGTTGCTTGTGTGAAAAATAATATAATATTAATTTGTTACTTATTTTATTTTGTGTTAATTTCACAAATTAATTCAGATTTCTTTGTGTCGAGTAAAATTTATAATAAATAAAATTAAATAATATTATTTATTGCTAAATATTTCAAAACTTAAGTTGACAGTGACATTTATCACACATTATTTTTTAAACTGGCAAGCTGTTAAAGCAAGACAACAGCCTGCTCTATATGCCTTTCATTTTTGACCGATCTCACCCCCGATTTACCATTTATAGAAAATAAACTTTAAGTGTAAGAACATAAGGTTTCTATTCGTATAAAATCTATTTCACAAAACAAAAGAGAGAGCAATCCAGAGGGAAAGAGAGGGATGATATAAAAAATCCTTGGATACTGCACACGTTCTCAGCTCGGTTTTCAGGAATCCCATGGATTTCGAGATTATTCTCACGCAGATGTTGTTCCGTGTTATTCATGCGATCGGACAAATCCGAGACACTGGAACGCAATTCCTGGTTTTCAGCCTTGAGCTGGATAATTTCTTCAGCGAAGGCGTTTATTGTTATTTGCATGTCTTCCTGGTTTTTGGTGATGGACACAACTGCTCGTTGTAGGTCCTTCACTATTTGCATGTCGTGTTTGAATGGTTCTTATTCAGTTTTTATGACTGAAGATAACACAGATGGGAGTTCTATCTTGACCGCCTCGATGATTTGTTCTTTCATAGCAACAATCCAGCTTTCATCCAATGCAGAAATAGGTTTGTGTTGTTTGAATCCCCCGACCGCCGCCGCAACTTGCTGTTGTTGGGATGTCTCTAGCGGGGCCTGCTCGCTACATGATGCTCCGTCATGTCGGTTCACAGGTTTATTGGCGCGTACAGGAGTATTGGAGTTGTCGCTTCTAGGTTTTTTTTTAAGCTTACACGGATCGCACAACCAGTCCTCCAGTCGAAGCGATTGCTTTTCGGATACATTGGCGCATAGTAAATCATATGTTTCATGGCATGATATGCACTCCATATACTTTCTTCCTTTTACGACGGTTAAACACCCGGCGCAAGTTACTGACCGGCTAGACGACGACATTATTATTTATTTTATCTGTGGACAAGTTATTATGCTGCTATGTTGCGAAGGTGTCTGACTATTTAACTTTCCTGAGCTGTACAAAGTGCAAAAATAGCTCACTGCATTGAGATTCGAACCACGGCGCTTGTGACCGGACTCGGACTCCGACCCGCTAACCGCTCGACCAAACGTTCAGTTAGTGTTGCAACCAAATTAACGCATCAGTATCTTCAGACCGAGCAACAAATTCAGTTTAATATTAGGAGGAGGTATTTCGATATATAAGTTGCCGGTTGACTAAATCCACTTAACTAATTTCACTGAATTCACTTTTAATTCACTGTATTTGATATTGAATATTATGTGTACGGATGCGGCACAAGATACTTTACACACTAAGTTCAATATTAGGTTCGAAACTACAGTTTAAACTATTATTTTTAAATATTATAGTAGGACGTAAACAAAAGCACTTCTGTTGTGTTTGACAGCTGTCATACATATTTTAAATGGTTTTATTTCCTCATTGAGACATCGAAGCCGATGTTTTGGCTGATTTGCGCAAGATTTTAGTGATAGAAAGGTGTTACATAGATTAGAATCTGGGTGAAAGTCCCTAAACTAAAAAACGCCTCGATGAATCCTTATACTCCATTTAATTAATAAAATATTTTTTATTGTTTAAAACTTCATGTTATTTATTTATTTTATAATGGCACACAAAACAGAATGTGTTTTTAAATTAACTAAATATAAAATAAATATTTAAAACTGGTTTTGATCCAGAACAAATTCCAAAATATGTGTACACAGCTTAATGATTAATAATTAGAAAAATATGAGTACCTATATATTATATATTATTATATGCACTTATGACCCGCATAAGTGCTCCAAAACCATACAATGCCATTAAATGGCTAATGGCTGCCTGTTTCAATTTCCAGGTGATGCAGTAGCTTTCTGGAAATCACAAGCAGATGACATAGGACTGCCTATAGCAGTGTACGAACCGGCAGGGAAGCCTATAGTGGTCATAACATGGGAAGGACGAGATCCGTCGCTACCCTCGATCATGCTCAACTCGCATATGGATGTTGTTCCTGCTAATGGAGTGAGTGTCTCTCTCTCTCTTGAGTCATATTTCTTTATGACTGAGGGTCGTCACTCTCCTACAGTATTAATTCGCTATAGGATTTCGCTTAGGCAAACGTGGTGGGCGCACAGGTCCTTCCAAGGAAGACACATGTCCTCGGATTTGTGGTGGTCTGTGGAAAAGTGAGTAACAGTACAATAAAATGGGCGTTCAACGTATAAACGAGGAATCAGGTATACAGATTATATATGCCCCTATTTGGTTCTATTATTCTTTTTTATACGAAATGGATTTAGACTTGATCATCATTCGCCTGGTGGTAATTAATCATTATTTTATTATCTAGCATGGAGCGTGCTGTCTGTGCTGTGTTCTCTGTCGATTTTACAGGGAATATATGATATTAATAAGATGAGATTGTTCTTAGTGGTTTCCTGCCTATATTTTTTATTTAATATTTAATCATATCGTTATGCAAATGCATATAAATGCATTATTATGTCTTAGGTAAATATTTAAATCTGGGGGCACGGTAGTGCCCCCGCCAAGTCGAGCGCGAAGCAAACTGCCGTACCATCCTTTTCTCGAACCGTTTCGCCTCATTTTCAGCCCCCTATTTGAGAACCTCTGAATAGGATTAAAATGCTAAAATTTTCGTCATCTAGAAATTCGTAATAACACACTTGAAATCCAGAATTTCAAGTTGGTAGATCATTTAGTTCCGAAGTTATGCTAATGCAAAGTTTCGCATTTTCGACACTGACTCACTCACTCACTCACTCACTGATCATCAAAATAAAACTAGTACTTCCCATAGACCTAGAGAGCTGAAATTTGGTACAGAGGTAGATTTTAGCGCCCACATAAAGGAAAAACTATCAAAACAAGATTTATTATTAGGAAGATCTAGACTACCTGGTGACCCTGATGAGAAAACGTAAGAGTACAGCCAAATTAGCGTTTTTACGAGAAATATGACAACGCAGTACATGTGACGTCAAAATGAGCGGGATGCGAGGCCGAAGGCCGAGTATCACCATCACTTTGGCCATCAGACCTTGGAGTACCATAAGGGATCTCGAAAACTATAAGAGATAGCGGGTTGGTGCTTGAACTAAATATGATGAGAACTGGTGGTATGTATCGGATCTTACAAAATCATCATCATCCTCAGCCAACTTTCTACTGCATTCAATTTTCTATATATATATATATATATGTATATAACTGTATTCTACTCAATAAATAAAAATAACGGCAAAGTCACGTAAAATTAACTATAACAATAAATAAATCGCAGTAAGGAACCTTAGACTTGGCTTAACTAATTCTAGAGATTTCATTACTTTTTAGAGATAAACAAGCAGCTGTATCGTGACTTGGCAATTTTTTTACAGAATGTTTTTGGTGGGATATACAGTATTCTGATTTTACACGTGTATGCCATACCTACATAATATACATATTACATAGGTATGTATGTAGTATAGGTTTTAAAAAAATTGTAGTTATTCATTTCATGCACAGAACAAGCAAACATGCTTATGAGTAATTCATAGTAACTATTTAGCTGTGAGTTTAATAGCCAATATTCTTAATGTATATTTTAACTGGATTCAATCTGCACTGGACTCGGATGAATGGCGTACTAGAAGAATGGCTAATGCTCAGTGAGCGATAACGGGCTGATGATGATGATGATATTTTATCCAAGTAGCTAAAATTTATTAAAGAATTCAATAAATATTTTTGTATTTATATTTGTAATAACTTGTTGTAGAACGAATGGTCGCACCCTCCATTCTCTGGCTACATTGACGATGAAGGCAACATGTTCGGGCGTGGTCTGCAGGATACTAAGGACATCGCTATACAATACCTGGAGGCTATCAGAGAACTAATGAATGATAATGTTACTCTACTTAGGACTGTGCATATCACTCTTATGCCAGGTTGGTATTAAGTGTTTCTTAAACTTTTATTAGAAAGTGATCGAAAATAATCACGACCTGCAGTTTAAGTTAAACAACCATAGTGCGGGTTTAGCACTTGACAAAATAACTCGAAGGTGTTTCAATCTTCTTGATTCAATCAGCAATCTTGCCGAAAATAAACTTTTCACTGTCTATCTGTCTCTCTGTGTTCTATTATACAATTTGACAAGATCAGCTGTTCGTTATAGTAGGTACAATAGTTATAGTAGTAGTTAATAATGTTTCCAGAGAATAACTTTTTGAGTTCCAACATTCATATCTTGTGGCGAAAAGCACAGGGAAGTGGCAGATTCTTGTGATTTTGATTTTATTACCCATATGTCACTCTCAAAGTTCTGTTTAAAAAGAAAAACTTATCCTGCGCTTTGTTGCGGCGCGAACAAGAAATCGCCGATCAACATACATAGTTACTGCATAAGCATATCCTTATTGATATGATTTAAACTTCAATTTCATAAGATAAAATGTATTAAATTCAATTTGAGGAGAAAAAAAATGACGAGATATTGTAATTTGTGTAGCATATTCTATGATTATATAACAATATTATATGTGTGTGTGTGTGTTGCAACTTTACAGTATCAATAAAGATTATTTATCTTTATCGTTTAAATCTGTAATTAAATCCTGTCCACAGATGAGGAACAAGGAGGCTACGACGGTATGAAAGCGTTTCTAGAAACCGATGACTTCAAACGATTGAACGTTGGTTTCGCCTTAGACGAAGGACTTTCCAGCAAAAACGAAACGCTCTTTGCATTTTACATCGACAGGAGACCTTGGCGTGAGTGTGAATAGAATTATTTAAAAGAGTGTTAATATAAAATATGTTTAAGTACTTTGAAATTTTAATTTGTTGCTAAACATTTAACGTTGTAAATGAAACTCTGGAGAAACAAAGTAACGCCTGATTAAATATCTTATCTGACGTTGTGTTCCAGCAGACTGAATCAAGAGTCCCATTCTATATCGGGCATGAGTCTACCTTCAGTTGTATTTAAGGGTGTTGAGTAATTTTCATCAAAAATTGTTCATAATTTGTTTTTTAACAGAAATGGTGTTCACAATATTCGGAGAAGGAGGGCACGGTTTCACCATGCCTGAAAATTCGGCGGCAGAAAAAGTACGTGAGTTACTACGTATTTCTAACAGTATATTTAGTGCTAACAATAATAGTATGTATTGTAGTGCTAAGGATTTTATGTCTTTTTTTATTAGCTGTCTCTATTTTCCATGATTTATGCAGTCATTGTTCTTATCCTGTCAGTAGTGATTATTTTCGCTCCAATAAAAGTTTAAGTTAAAATACATTGTGAAGTTGCAAAATTTGATTTGATTGAATTAATTATGATGTTAGCGGGCTCGAAACAGTAAATATACTTATCTTATTTAAACACGCTATTTCTTTTTTCAGGCAAACAGATTTATGAGCCGTGTTCTAGACTTCCGCAGACAAAATATGAATCTAATGAAATCGACACATTCTCATGATTTCGGAAAATACACAAGCGTTAATGTCAACATGATTCATGTAAGTTTGATATGAACTAAGTTAATAGGTACATAATATATAAACTTAAATTTTAGATAGAAAGAAACGCTCAAATGTTTTAATATGTATTAAATTATATGTTTATGAGTCATCCTAAAGCCGCGTATCTCCATAATTTCCATATATAAGTAATTTAGGAAAAAACTCGCTATTTCATTTATCAATACCAACGACTTTTGGAAATTCGCGTAGCTGAAGGATGAACAAGCACCTTCATAAAATCTGTCGCCAGACGATCGGCCTTGTCTGAGTGTTTCGTAAGTCTGGATTGAGAGCCAGCCCTATTGAAGTATACAGGTCATAAGTATTGTCACACAGTAAAAACTTTTCTTTTAGAATGCTGGCCACAAAAAAGTTTATTGAATTCGAATTTCGAATTGTTCATGAAAATAAAAATGTATACTTTTTAGAATTTTACTCATTTTTAAATATGGAGTGGACGCTTAAAGAAGACCGTGTTGCAGTTATTGCATTGCATCGTTGCGGTTACGCGCCAATTCAAATTTTTGACATACTGAAAAATTTGAATATAACCAAAAGATTCGTTTATCGTACCATCTATCGATACAATGAAGACTCTAGTGTAGATGACAGGTCAAGAAGTGGTCGCCCTCGGTCTGTTAGGACTCCAGCAGTGATAAAAGCTGTGAAGCCGCGAATTCAAAGAAATCCCAAACGTAAGCAGAAACGGTTTGCCCTTCAGATGGGGTTAAGCAGAACCACGGTGAAAAGGGTGGTTCTTTTTTCGGATGAAAAAAATTTTACCGTAGAAGAGAGCTACAACAAACAAAATGATAAGGTGTACGCACACAGTAGTGAAGAAGCGAGCAAACGTATTCCTCGTGTCCAACGAGGTCATTTTCCATCCTCGCTCATGGTATGGTTGGGAGTTTCTTATTGGGGCTTAACAGAGGTACATTTTTGTGAGAAAGGTGTAAAAACGAATGCAGTTGTGTATCAAAATACAGTCCTGACGAACCTTGTGGAACCTGTTTCTCATATCATGTTCAATAACAAGCACTGGGTATTCCACCAAGATTCGGCGCCAGCTGACTGGCCCTCCTCCAGTCCAGATTTGAATCCGTTAGATTACAAGATATGGCAACACTTGGAGGAAAAGGCGTGCTCAAAGCCTCATTCCAATTTGGAGTCACTCAAGACATCCTTGATTAAGGCAGCCGCCGATATTGACATGGACCTCGTTCGTGCAGCGATAGACGACTGGCCGCGCAGATTGAAGGCCTGTATTCAAAATCACGGAGGTCATTTTGAATAAACTTTATTGTCAAAAGAATCTATGTTTTGTTAAGTTCATTTTGGTATATAAATGGTTACATAAAGAATAAAGTTGTTTCAATTATTTTATATTAAACATGTGACAGAATTTATGACCTGACTAGGTAATTATACTCCACCATTAGGTAAACTAGGGGTTGATTGCCTGACTGTACACGTACCTATAGTGTTAAAAATATATTTTCTATTAAATTCAATTCAATACCTAATGCTTTATTGTACAACAAATATAAATAAACATAACAAAAGGACTTAACTAGAAATATATAGGTATATACAAGTGATGTACATGTGATCTCTTCCAGGCAAAGCGGTGAAAGAGATCAGTTTGGTCACTAGCGTACATGTAAAATAAAACCGACTAAGAAGAAATAAAAGAAAATCAAACTAATTTACATATCAACATCATAACATTAATAAACTATGAATAAATTTTCAGGGCGGTGATGCGGTGAATGTAATACCAACCAACATTTCCGTAGCGGTAGATATGAGACTGACACCTGACAGCAACGTCACTGAAATACAGGATATGGTGAGTGTGCTAGCTAATAATACAACTCAGTATAGGATAATAACCTTACATGGTAGTCAAGTTTTTTGATAAGATACAGCTTATCTATATACCTTCATATAATTAAGGGTCGAGGACATATTGTGTCTTCCGTGGAAGGACCTGGGCGTCCTCCACGATGTATCTGGCCAAAATAACTAACCCCCTTATGAATTATTTCTGCGGGGGGGCCACGACCCTCAGTCATGAGGAAATACGACACAAAGAGAGAATAAAGGGTCGAAAGTCTAAACATTGAAGATATATAAAAAAATGTTTGGAGATACTTAGAATTGATAACAGAACACGTTCCAACTATTTATAGATTTTTTGTCTGTTTATCTGTTTATTTAAACGCTCATCACGCAAAAACGATTGAACGGATCATCATGATTTTTCGTATGTAGGTAGTATGTAGTCTTAGGAGTGTCATTGACTTTTTATCCTGAAGTAATACGAGTGAAACCGACGGCGTCCACTAGTATTAAGTATCAACAATTTTAGTCTAGTTAAGGCTCGCCCATTTACATAGATTAAAAATAACATTTTATATTGGTCGGGATGGCGGCGATGTACGCCATCTAACGAGCATTTACTGAACTACTTCAGGAGGTACTCTAATTTTATTGATATTCAAATATTTTTTACAAATAAACTATTATTTTACCAGTTCATTACGTTAACACTTCTTATATTATTATTATCCAGTCAATTTGTAACTATGATTTGTAAAATGTACGATTTACATGAAATGTGATATAAATTAGCTTCATCATCATCATCATCAGCTCATTAGAGCCCACTGTTGAACATAAGCCTTCACCCTCTTACGCCAATAATAATTCCTGTCTTGCACTGTTCTGGCCCAGATGTTTCTTTCTAACTTTCTTATATCATCCAGCCACTGTTACATAGGTCCTTCTACACTTCGCTTGGCAACTTACATTAAATGAACTTACGACTCCCTAAAGTGGTTTAACTATCTCAATCCAGATCGAGCAATGGATGGCGGAAGCTGGCAACGACACGGAGTTGTACTACATCCGACGAGAGGACGTGTCGGAGGCAACACCTGTCGATGCATCCAATCCTTACTGGGTGGCTATGAGAGACACTATTAACGATATGTAAATACTTTAATTTAAAATTAATAAAACTAAAGATAGCTTCCTCAATGAATGAAGTTTTTGGGGGACCACCTCGTGAAAAGTACAAAATATGTTTATTTATAATTAAAAAACCTAACATACACATTAAAATTGTAATATTTTAGTTAATTTAAAATACTGAAAGAAGTTGACGCTACTAAAAACAGTAATTGCACTATTCTTTAGAGATGAATAAAATCTGTCTACATCTTTATAAAGTCTGAGTGAGAAAGAATTGAATAAAATGTCCAGGGACATTTCACACAGCGCGATCTTGCGCCGTACCAAGCAAATGCTTGTGTTATGGGGAAGAGGGATGAAAATCCTTGGTTATGGGTATGTAAGTACCTAAGTCTAAGTCCTTAATAAAAAGGGGGAATATTTAATCTCATCTGTTTTTACAATTAATGTGACAATTTCAAAAGGTTTGTTTGTTGGTCTGTTTATTGGTCAGCAATTCGAATGCTCCCGCGTTGACACTAGTGTCAACGTCCTCTAATATGTGCGAATGCCTCTAATTGTTGAGCTACTGACGATTCATAAGTTTCTAACTTTTTACCGAAATAATATTGGAAAGCTCGCACGACTGACTACTATATTATCCTTTAAATTAATTAAACAGTTTTAAAGCTTTATTTGTTATATTTCAGGGGCTACGAAGTTGTCTCGTTAGTATGTCCAGCGACATCCGACATGCTTCAGTTAAGAAACAAAGGTATTCCTGCGCTGGGATTCGCGCCAAAACTACACACGACATCCAGAATACACGGTAAAGACGAATATTTGAACATGAACATATTTTTGGATGGCATAGAGTTTTACATCGAAATCATCAAAAGTATTGCCAATTTATCTGCCCAAAATAAATCTTAGTATATCTTGTCAAGCTGGTAAGTTCAAAGGAAAAGAAATTAAAACCAACCGTGTAGGTAGGTATATGAAGACAAATAAATTATTGAAATAATAGCATTTTGTTTTATTTATGAAAATTATATTTGTGTATTAGTTAGAAATCAATCAATCAATATAGCTTTATAAATTGTTTTGTATTTTTGTTTTCTGGTGTACACACCAGAAAACAAAAATACAAAACAATTTACAGTTATATTACTTAATGACTTTACTACTACTTGACTGGCCTGTTAGCTTAGTTGGTAGTGGCACTGCCTTCTAATCTAGGGGTTGCGGGTTCGATTCCCGCATGACACAAGTATTTATGATTTTTTCAAAAAATTATAATTACATGTGTTGAGTCTGGTCGTTTGTATGTATAATAAGTATGTATTTACAAAAGAAAAGTATATAAGTATTATATCCGTTATCTAGTGCCCACGACACAAGCGTTTGCTTAGTGTGGGGCTAGATGGCGCTGTGTGCAATGTCCAGGAATATTTAACCTAGGTACATTGGGCGGTACCTAGGTACATTAAATCTCAATTGTAAAGATTGGAGAATTCGTTTGTAAAGTTTCTGTCTAGTTGATTTTATGTTACTATTTATAATACAGTCTTATAACCATTATCAATTCAAATACAAAATAATTTATTTCAAACTGGAGAGGGATCCATAGTTTGTTATTAATTATCTGTTTTATTTTCAGTGCAATAATTTCATCAACAGAATGTTCGAGTTTAGGAATGAACAGTATGAGATTTATAAAGTTGCTACGGTTATGAACGCAGGCGTTTATACTACTACGAATCTCAACATACTCAAAGTAAGATAACATAATATTCGTAATTGATTGATAAACTTTACTCTTATTTCATAAAAATACCAAATGAAAATTTACACTACAAAAAAAACATAAGGTTGTTAAGGTGATAAGGCAATGAGGTTTTTTTATAGAAGATCATTGTGATAAGGTATCTAATTATTAGGAAGGTAAGCAATCTATAAGCTGAACTAAACTTCCTCTTCTCTTCCTACTTTATTTTGAATTATTCAATAGCCTATCTATGTATTTTTCGGAGCTTTACGGGTATACCTCCTGTGTAATATATGAAAAACTAATTATAACTTAATAAAAACTTATAAAACAAATTTTACTAATTTAAAATAAAAACTTAAGTAATTAATACCTAACTTATAAACTAAAACTTTTAATAAACTTAAAACACCTATAAAAAAAGTATATCCGTAGGCAACGTTCCCAGCATGCTGGCGGCATTGCCACGTTGGATGGCAATGCTTATCCTTTGCGCCAAGAATGCGCCAGCATGCTGGTCACTTATTATAACTTTGTATTATATATGAAAGTTGAGTTGGACTGTTATTTGGTCCTGGTATTGAAACGTAACATTTCAAGATACGGATGCTGCTGGACAAATCAGGATCTACAATAACTAACCCATGGCGGTCCAAAAATCCAACACACTATTACTTATTTACTAATAACTCACTAATATATGATTTATTTTTCAGGCAGGCACCGCTAATTACATCGTCCCACAAAGAGTCAGCGTCGTATTTGACACGCGCCCCGGTACCGAAGTCAATGAAACAGAATTCTTTGCTCAGGTAAACGTGCATTTTGTTTTGATTAATTTATTATTATAATATCACTATTTTAACACTGGAAGGACCCGGTTAATTTGAAAAGTTTCCACTAGCAATCATTAAAGTACTTTGAATTTGCTTGATCACTCTCATTGGTTCTAATGCGTCAGATTAGACTCTTTGATGGGCTCTTTCGTTTTCGAGTGAAAAGTTTCCGATTTCGTGTAATACCCTACAGAAACAACTGATCGCAGAAGTAGGATCGGCTGTTATGATGATATTTACAACAAATTGGTAACTGTTATAAATTTTTTGTAAATCACTTCTTTAACCATCTTCTGGTTACGGTTGGTATCTTTTGGTATTAAAAAGTTTGTTGTTACGATATAAATTACACCCATATATTAAAGATGAGTAAGCCGGTTTTCTGTTACAGTTTTTAACTGTAGTTAGTTTATTGTCTGTTAATAAATAAATATGCAAGGATATATCTAGCAAACGCATGTGTCATGGGTACTAGACAAATATACTCAATGCGATTATTTCTTAAAACAAATTTGTAAGATATGATTGGTTGTTCTTCCAGATAGAAGAGTGGATAGCGGAGGCTGGCGATAATATAACTCTGACTCGTCTCTCAAACAACACGCAGTCGCCAGCTACTATCGTTAATTCTACCAACCCATACTGGACTGCGCTGGAAACTGCGGTGGAGAACCTGTAGGTAATTCTTCTATACAGGGGTTACAGTGTTCTTGATAAGGCAAAACCCATTTAAACTTGACTTTATAAGCAACCAATTTTGTTCTACTAACTTTGGAAATTCTCAAATATCAGATGTTCCATTCAAAAATCATCGCCCCTGAAAATATGGAGAACCGAATTTTTAATTTTTTACTATTTTAAAAGGTCGTAGAACAGAATTGTCTTACTAAGGTTGCCTGGAAAAGATCACTTAAGGTGTTAAGGCCACCCACTTGTACATTTATTTGTAGTCCCTTTTATGTTGTTCATTTATTTTGGTGTGCAACTAACATAATATTGGTTGATTGATTGAACTTTTTTATTGTTCCAGGAACATAACAATTGTACCACTGGTGGCTCCCGGTTCAACAGACTCTCGCTTCGTTCGCAACATTGGTATACCAGCATTTGGCTTCTCTCCCATGCCCAACACACCTCTTTTGTTGCACTCAGTCAATGAATACATAAACGCAGAGACGTTTTTACAAGGAATCAAGATCTATGAAGAGTTTATTTCAGGTCTCGCGAATGTTGATGGAAATTCTACCTCCACTGAACGTAATGCTTATGTTATCAGCACTGTGTGATATGTTATCTCTCTGTAGAATGTTATTCTGTTACTGTTAAGTCGAATGTGATGCAAAATTTTCTCAGTAAACATATTTATTTTTTTGGCTCTACAGTTGTTATTTTATTTTTACTAAGTAATGCTTCTGGAATTTATAACAGATTAGCTGGTGCGCGCGACTTCGTCCGCGTGGAATAGTTATTACCATAAAAACGGTTTAGTGAGTTAACCTTAAAAGATAGACATGTACTGTTTGGGACAATTCTTTTATACACATTATTTTGATATCTTGAACCGTTTTCGCAGCGCACGCAACGGAAGCCTTCAAAGATGAATAATTTTCCCCGTTTTTTCCACATTTTCTATTGTTTCTTCGCTCCTATTAGTTGAAGCGTGATGTTATATAGCCTAAAGCCTTCCTCGATAAATGGTCTATCCAACACAAAAAGAATTTTTCAATTCGGACCAGTAGTTCCTGAGATTAGCGCATACAAACAAACAAACAAACTCTTCAGCTTTATAATATTAGTATAGATTGACATACGATACATATTCAGTATATATGGATCATAATGTAATTAGGTAAATATTTAATTGTAATTAGTGCTGATATGATATCCATGACTATTTAGATCGTACGATAAATATTTTAAACAGCAGTCATCAATTCTTTTCTTAGGCTAAGCCGCAGATTGTAAAAGAAAGCTTAATGAAGGCTCAAGAAAAGTACATTTAACCGATTAGAATATAGTATTTAAATTGATTAAAAATTTATGAATTTGTATTCATGTTTATTTATAGATGCAATAAATAAAGAGAGATTTTGTCGAATGATAAACAAAATATAAAACAAACACAACGTAATTCATGTTTTTTAGTTTTACATTTTGATGAGCTGACCAGTGAGCTTATTGTACATATAATATCATTGGAGCTGACATACGACTCTCGACACAATTAAAAAAGTTGTAGTCGGGAATTACAGCAACTGTAAATTACATATTTTGCTATTTCATTTTTGTTACTATGCCTACCTCTCTCTCTCTCTCTTTGAGTCTATTTCCTTATGACTGAGGGTCGTGACTCCCCGGCAGAATTAATTTGTTCGGGGAGTTGCCTACCTAGGCATCTTATATTTGTGGTTTTTAAGCTAACCTTTCCTTTTTAACCGATTTCAAACAGAAACATAAATTACTATTTTCTGTGTCTCTAATTTATTTATTTATTTATGTGTCTCTAATTAAGTTAAACTAAGTAGTAATGTCACAAGACATAGTTAGGTATTCCTTTAATTTGATTAAATAATGATTGGTTTATATAAGTACTTATTATATGTTAATACGGGGATGAGAATATGTTCTTCAAATAAAGGAAGGTAATAAATAGTCATTATACGATAATCTATTTTTTTTAGTTACAATCTTTTTCTTATTGAATGAGAGTGGCCAACTCTGGTGCCGAGAGTTTCCAAACCGCCGTACTAGACAAATAGCCGGGACCTACAATTTAACGAGTCATCCGACCTTAGGAAGCGCCCAAAACGGAATGCTACTTTTCGTCACCTATCCAAAGGACTGACCGCGTCGACCTTTGCTTAACATTGGTAATCGCATGCGATTGCCTCCGCTAGCTGAGCTACAGGCGCTTCTTACAATGAAATTGTAGGTATGTACTATACATACCAAAGGTTTAGTAGACAGCTGTTGCAAATACTGCAGATCCGTATGATTGATTAGTTAGTAGATAAAACTTTGCTTACTGATTAAATTGTAAATAAAAAGTACCTAACTGTTATTGATAAGCTATAATTAAATATTAATGAATTTTGCAAATCATTTTCTACTCATTTTTTTTTCCTTACAAGTAAGTAGTGTCCCATTCGTAATTTCATACATATAGTTACATAGTAAGAGTAAAAAAATAAAATTATGTCTCGAATAGTAAGTATCCAAACAAAGAGATCGCCTCTAAAATACTAACCGCACAGGTTATGTAGTTTTCGAGCCGTACAAAAAAAAGATGAAGATATTTAATAAATAAATATTCCGGGACATTGCACACAGCGCCATCTAGCCCCACACTTAAAAAACGCTTGTTTCGTGGGTACTAAATAACGGACATAATATGTACTTATATGCCTTTTTTTTGGAAATAAATACTTAATATACATCTAGAAACGACCAGACTCATGTTATGTAACAACTTAAAATCATAGAAGTTGTATACTGTATGTACACAGGATTACTTTTAATTAAAAAAATACCTTATAAGCCATAACTGAATGGTACCCGCGTCTTGGTAAGCGAAGTGTAGGAAGACAATGGTAGCTGGATGATATTAAAAAGTATGAAGGAAACATCTGGGCAAGAACAGCACAAGACTGGGAGTATTGGCATAAGAAGGAGAAGGCCTATACCCTGCAGTGTGTCTCATTAGGCTGATGATGTTGGTGAACCTTTTAAGGGTTTTGTATTACAAGAACAACAACTTTTGTTTTACACTTTTCGAAATTCGCGGAAAAAAGCTAGTATTGCTTCACACGATCTAGTGGTTGACAGTGGGATTTTCTGATTTTAAAGTGTAATAAAGTGCAATAGCACCTGTTTTCAATAATTCAAGAGAGGTTATTAATTAATTAATTACACCTTGATAAGACAACAGAACGTGAACGTGAATGAATGAGGGTTTAGTCTAATTGAGCTATGATATCTTTACTTTCCTATTTCTTTACGGAAAATTAACAAAAAAAGGCATTAATTGCACTTTAAAACTATGTATCTAAATTTTTGCTACTGTTTATCTAAACAAGCGAGTGTAGATATGAGATGTAAATATAGATGGAGAAGAGAACTGTGTAGAAACGATATTGCGTCATGAATGGTAGCAACAAGATTTGATGATTTATCTTAACTTTACAAGATAAGGAAAATCTTGCTCAGTTGTGATTCAAATCGACTTTCACTGAATACGTGTGTTACCTTACCACAGAATTCAGGTGTTACTTGACGTTGTAACCAGTAAATGCTTTCATGGCGTGAAAATTAGTTTAATCTTATAAGTGTTTCGCTATCGCGATTTATTTATGATCATCGTGGCATTACAAATGTAATAAACTTTAGCTGTGGTGTGTGGTTATATCTCTAAATTTTAGTGAGCTTTGACTATTTGCTTCACCACACTATCGTCTTAAAAAAATAGACATAAGTATATGAAAAAAAGTATCCTAAAAATTAAATTTGCCAGTTGTTTATTGTAAAATAAAAAACTTATACTCGTATTCAAGTTTTGTTATCATCGTGTATCTTATACCCGTGTTACTGTATTCTAGATTATGACAAGAATAATATTAGGTAAGTTATAGAAAAAGCAAACATTAATGTTTTTCTTGGTACAAATTAGGACTGCGAAACCATACTACCATACCTACCATTCCTTTTACTGCTTTTCTCATCGATGAGTCAAGTAGAATTCCATACATTGACAGATTTGATGCGATAAAGATTGATAAAGCCGAACATTGTCTGACCGAGCTGACTATTTTAGTTTTTATTCGATGAATATTTAGTCAAACATTTTCACCGTCAGTATATATAATTTACAGCTTATCTGTATAAGTTACACTGTAAAATTAAATCCATGGCATCTTGATAATGGTTTATGCACTATAGCAGGAGAGCTGACAGTCAATAAATTTGCGATTCGATAAAGTTTTATTGGCAGTGTAAAATAACACTTCAGGTGAGCCAACCGCACCACTGGGGTTTTTACTTTTTATTATTTTACAAATACCGCTGCGATTAGTAGATATTTCCTACAATAAAAATAATTTGTATCGATTGCTGGGGGACCAAAAAGTTAAATGAATTCATTTTTAAACAAGTTGTACGTACATACATATTTTTAAATACACAATACAATCATTGTGTATTTAAAAATCATCATGATTAGTAAGAAAATTTGCTGAATTCTTTGATTAAGCTAAATAATAATATGTAGAATGATAAAACGGTTCGTGTAAAAAAACACATTTATGTAAATCGAATTAAGTACTTAGCTAATGACAAAATTTCGTAACTTAAAAAGATACATTTCCAATCGCAGCCAGGCCTCACTGATCCAACCTTACATGACCTCTGTTGTTCTTTTTGAGTAAATTTAAACATTTATTTCATTTACGTATATTTTTTAAGATAAGATAAAATAACGTATTAAGCAAACGTACGTATAAAAATAAAATAAAAAATAAAGAAAAAAACACAGCTTCAATTATTATTATGTACTCATTATCTGCTAATAAAATACTAGGGCAAAATTAGTCGCTTTTTCAAAGTCCACGAACCTAAGCACGAACTGTTGTCATCAACACTCATTCTTGCTTTATTTGATAGTGATTCTTATCTTTGCGGGGTTAGTCTTTGTAAACCTAATCCTCATGAAAACAATTGATAAATTTATTAATTACTTGCGCGGAAAAGCCTCAAAGGTAATAAATATCCGAGTTGTTATAGTTTTATTGTCAGTTTGTAATATCACTCTAGTCCGCAGCTGCTTGTCGCTTTTTCATTCACAATAAATAATGTGGTAGGAAATAAATTGATAGTTATCTGGTAGTTTGTAACCAAGCAATATAAGTGGGATTAATAAACAAAGAGAATCGGATGATAAAATGTTTAAAAACCATCCGTCAGTGACGATAACTTCTGTGTAAGTACCTACAGGCAAACTTATTGTAAAAAAATCAATCATTCATTAGGATTAGGTAGGTCCGGTATGTCGTACTTTATTTTATGTACTTATGTTCCTTTTTATTGAGTTTCCAGTTTTTCTTACGTAAACTGTGTTTTTTTAATTTTAAACTTCTATAAGAATAAGCGTTTTGTTTATTTTTTGTAGTATTTCTTATTTATTCGCTAACTCTATATCAAAACAAAATTATTCGATGTTTTCGCAGCTGAGGTAAAAACATATTACAGAATTTAATATTTGATTTTCATGAAATCGAAATGTTTATCATTGATCTCGTTTTTGTTTCTAATGTAGAAAATGTGCGGTTGTGCGTAGAATGTAAATAAATATATTTTAGTATACATAGTCATATTTCTCATTTTTAGAATATTAATAATGGCTGGAGTAATATTCTGGGTGACACTCTGCGTGGCCATAGTAGTGTCAAATGGTAGTGCCACCGCTGCCGACTACTCGACACACCCGGTTGTCCAGTTGTTCCAGGAATATCTACGAATTGACACTACCTCAGACACTGATCTTAGTAAGTTCAAATAAATAATTATCTTACCGTTAAATAAGGATAGCTGTGAGAAAGGATTTTACGTTTATCACGTCAGACAAAAGCCTTTAGGGCAATTTGAAAATTCTCGACATATCCCTATATCGCTTGTTATTCCTGAAGATACGTATATATATATAAATTAACTGTTCACTATTCAATACATTTTCTATGAAGGAAATTAAACAAAACATTGATTTTTATCATGCACTATCTGGTTTGCAGTATTCAACAGACTGATCTTATTAATTACAATTCTGTATTAGATTAGATGATTACGACTCTACGTTATCAAATTTGTTAATCCCGCGTCTGCATTATTTTTACATTTCACAAAGTGCCTTCTAGTCCCATATTTTGCAAACGATTGTATTATAGGAGATAGATAACGGACATATATGTGTATATGCACATTTATTTCATAAAAACCGTTACCAATTACGAGTACATACGTGTATCAAGAAAGTGTTTGAGAATATTACAAATAACTACCTAAATGTACACATTTTAAGTAAAACGACTTACAATTTTGATTTATAAGTCATCGTTATCGAATAAAAATCAACGACAAACTTTGTATCCCATTTTCTGTCAACCAGTCATCAAGATGGCGGAAAAATTAAACCACAATGCAGATGCTAGAGCTAAATAAAACCATTTGCAAGCATTAATATTTATATTAAAAAAAATCGATCTATATTTTAGCACCAGCAGTTGATTTCTGGAAGAGATTAGCGGCAGAAGAAAACTTGCCCATTTCTATATACGAATATGAGGCGGGTTACCCTGTCATCGTCATCAAGTGGGCAGGACTCGACCCTTCTCTTCCTAGTGTGATGCTCAACTCACACATTGATGTAGTGCCTGCGTATGAGGAGGTAAGACAAGTAATTAAATCTAAATTCAACTAAGTATGTAATAATGTTTTTTTTTGGTTGACGACATGAGATAAACCGCAGGCAGCACGCAGGACCGGGACGAGTGGCGTACAAGAAAAGAGGCCTATGCTCAGCAGTGGGCGATAACAGGCTGATGATGATAACGATGAAGTAAGTAGGTAATAGAAATTTGAAAAATTCAATGAAAATAAATCGCCTTTTGCGCGCTCTTGCTCCAGTGATGTGTGGACGTAGGTAGTAAAGTCAAAAGCAACAACTTTTCTTTAAGTTTTTCAAAATTAAATCAAAGAACAAACGTTGTTACTTTTAATCTACTAATCTAATCCACCCTTAATAGGTTGAGTTAGTTTTCAGTCGCCCTGTATTTATCAAAATACTCAAATTATATCTAATTCTGACAATATCTCTAATTATGACAATGTCCTGTTTTTATAAGAAGTTAGTTAATATACATAAATTTGTATTATTTTTGGCTGTTTGCAAGACGATGACTTAACCAACGATAGAATAGTTCCGCGTAAAACGACTTCGCTTTTATCAAAATATAATTGCACGCATATTATATCGGTAAGTCACGTTGTAAAATTTTATATATCCATAAATTGGTTTACTGATTATCTCCAATATCACAAGAGTCATTAAGATGACATATTAAACAAAATACCGTTTACCTATCAGTATGGATTGTCTTATCGGGGGATCAGACTTTTATTGCATTTATTACGTTTATCTACCTATTTGCAGTGAACTTGTCCTACCATGAATTCAAATGGCATATAACTTTAATAACATTCATAAAAAACAATCGCAAAATGTATTGATGTTCATAAAAATCAGTAAGGTAATGCAAAACGCATTGTAAAAATTTGCACGTGCTAGATAAAGTGCAATGAAACATATCTGTGAAGTATGATTTTATAGTATTATAATAATAAATAATTAAGTAATTTAAGTCGAATATAAATGCTTGTTAATGACTTATCACAAAAATATAGATAGTTTATAGATGTAAGCAAAAGTTGTAAAAACATTGGTGCCTCGGGGCACATCTAAATTTTTTTTGTTAAATTGTATGTGTGCTTGTATGAATAAATAATTCGTCGGGGGTACCAAACTTTTTGATATACGGCGAGATTCATTTATGGACGGAGAAGTGTCTCCATTCGTCACTCTAGAAACAAAGAAATAAATTTCTTTGTTTTGTTGCATCTAATGGTGTGTTCCACTTCGGGGTTACAGTTTACAATGTACATAAATATTTAATACACTTGCTGAGATCATTGATAAGATGCACAGAATGGACCTAAACTCTGAAAAATATATGTTTTACCTAGCCTTACCATGTATGAGCATTTCTGTGTATTTATTTAAGTACCAAATATATAAATAAAGATATCATTGTCTGTAGCTTTAAGCAAGAACGGTCTCATTTACTTGACAAAAACATCGGATACGTTGTCTCTTTTGACGGTAATCGTAACATAATATAATATACTCGTAAATGAGATTGTTCTAGCTTAAAAGTACAATTAAATATCTTCATTTACAATATATAAAAATAAGGGAAGAAAAAGTAAACATACTACTGTGTATGTATACTTTTTCTTTTGGAGCACTTAGAAAATCTTTTGAAAAGCCTAAAGATAGTCAAAGTTCTCCAGCTCACTGCCAGAGGGCAGCGTGCCCAGCATACTGCCCTCATTACCAATAAAATTGACTTATAATAGCTTTCAAAGTGTATATTTTCTTTTTACTTTCTCTATTTGTCCAGGACGGCTGGACGTACCCTCCGTTCTCAGGCCACATGGATGCTGCCGGTAACATCTACGCGCGCGGGACTCAGGACATGAAGTCAGTCTCTATCCAATACTTTGAAGCCCTAAGGCGGTTGAAGGCAAACAACGTGCCTCTGTTGAGGGATGTCTATATGACGCTGATGCCTGGTTAGTTGGATTTTCAAGGAAATTGATAGAGGTTTACCGCGTAATTTCGGAATAATGAGTAGCATAGCTCAATATATACTATACTATCAACATATTAAGAATCATGATAATATTGCTTGTACTTTAGCTGTAGTCAAGCGTGAGCCTTTTTTTTTTTTTTAAGTATACCTATACATACATAATTGCATAGATAAAATCCGCTACTTTTCCATTCATGGTTGGGGTAAATCTTGTGAGTAATTGATAGCATTATTTTCATATATCTCATACTAAAAAAAGGTTATTTTTCCAGACGAGGAGGTAGGTGGAGCTCATGGCATGGTGGCATTCCTGGCCAGCAAGGAGTTCGCAGACATGAGGGTCGGAGTGGAAATGGACGAGGGAACTCCCTTCCCCATACCTATCACCGCTGTCTTCTACCAGGATAAAGTTGTTTGGCGTGAGTATCAGTTAACAGGTTAAGTTTCTTATAATTATTAGGCGTTTATAATTTTATGTACAGTTTACATAGGCATAGTAAAAAATAATATAACTATCAAAAATGGGATAAACATGTATTGTTGAAATATAATAATTACAGATACGTATGGACATAACTTTAATGAGCTATTGTTGTTTTTTGGTAGCTGATCATAGAAATTATCTTCTTGCTGTAGTCGTATTGTTAGTTAATTAGAGAATTTCTCTGACGACCTATGTGTGTAATTATTTTCATGTTGTGATAGTATTACCATTTTAAATATTTCATATTTCAGAAATCCAGATCGACTGCCACGGAGTAGCTGGCCACGGCTCCACCTTCCCTGACACCAACTCAACTGCCACTGGCAAGGTAGGTTTACTAATTATGTAATTACATAACATAACATTAATTATATAACATTCTTAAGAAATCTGTGAACCAAAGCGGACGTTACTTATTTACACCTTGTGTGCAAAAACACGTTGAACTACTTTGCAACTATGCTGAATGTTGAACTACTATCAGCTTTAATTAGAAGTTGATTAACTCCAATCTAAATATATAAAACTCAAAGGTGACTGACTGACTGATATAGTGATCTATCAACGCACAGCCACTGGACGGATTGGGCTGAAATTTGGAATGAAGGTAGATGTTATGACGTAGGCATCCGCTAAGATAATGATTTTTGGAAATGCTACTTTTAAAGGGGTGAAATAGGGGATGCAAGTTTTACTTCTTAATGCGAGTGGAGCCGCGAGCACCCACTAGTGTTTAATATTCATCGCTTTTAATGTCTCTCTTACTGTTTATTTTTATACAGGGTAATTAACACCAAACTTTTTAAAAAGGACTTAAGTATCAAAAATCTGAATAAATAGTTTTGGTTCTACGATTAACGCGGGGTGCTATGTGAAATCGACATTTCATAAAAATCAAATAAAATAGAAGTAAATACATAAGATAGAGCAAAATTTTTTTCAGTTTATATAATTTTGATTCAGTGTTAAGACAATAAAAAACGCCAAAACACGATTACGTATACTTTGGTCGATAGTTTTATTTTTTGAAAAATAGTTTTTTTGAAATATTTTTGAACCTTTTTTTCCAAAAGTAGTACAGAAATTTAAACCTATTTAATTATATCTAAAAGATAATGTTATTATTTAGAGGAGTAAAAAGCCATAAATAGAATATTCTGAATTGCTGATTTTATATGAATTTATTTCGTCAACAACGTCTGCAAAACTGCTCAAATTGTGCAAAATTGTTTGCGTGTGGACAAGACTCGTCGGCCGGAGCTATGCATTACGGCGTGGAATTGCATGCGAAAAAGCAACTGTAAGCATTTTCCCAAGCGCAAAGCGTTTTCGGGTGAAATATGGTGGTCAGTAATGCATATTTCAATATTATTTTCCAGTGCATAAACGCGATCAACCGCATGTTCGAATTTAGAGACGAACAGTTCGAGTTATCAGAAGAAGCTACTATCTTCAACGCAGGCGTTTACACGTCTGTCAATCTTAACCAACTTAATGTAAGTATAATCTACCTATCTATACATGTAGCTGAACATTATCAAAAATTTAAACAGAAGATATTAGAAAATAATGTTTGGATATACTTTAAATATATATAGAATACGTTTCGGCAGTTTTAAGAATTTTTGCCTGTTCTAAACGCTCATAACGCAAAAACAGCTGAACGGATCATCATGATTTTTGGTATGTAGGTAGTATGAGGTTTCAAATAATTCATCGGCTACTTTTTATCTCAATATAATGCGAGCAAAGCCGCAGGCGTCCACTAGTTTACGTATATGCTACGGGTAAAGCTAGGTGTAGTGGTGTAGAACAACTTAGTGGATAAAACCCGAATTAAACATGAGTTTACTTTAATTTTGGACTTTATCAGAGCGCTAGGTTTAGCCGGGTAAACATAGACTTACCACATCACATAGCTTTACCCGTAACATGCCCGTAACATATGCAATCACAATATAAAAACTTTAAGGTTGTATGATTCAGTGTTACCTGAAAATACCAGCAACAGCACATAACTAAGATTCTGTATTCACCCGGTATAAAAACTAGTCAATGTGTTTATCCAAGGTCTAATCGATACATGTCTACCAAATTTAATTCAAACCGGTACAGCCATTTGAGCGTTATAAAGTAACAAACATACACATTCACTCACGCACACACTTTAGTTTTTTTATATATTAGTATGATAGTGTGAAGTGTGATGTTATATAAATGTATACAGTTATTAGGAAATCGTCTGCTTTTTTAATGAAATTATACAGAATAGAAAACGAAAAAAAATATGTAGAAGACAGAAGTTCAAGAATATCAATTTATCTTCATGCATATAATGCGGGTATATACGTGTATTTAAGTTCAGAATATATAAAAAATTCAGGACATATCACACAGCGCCATTTAGACCCATACTAAGCGTACGCTTGTATCATGGGTACCTACTATATAACGGATATAATGCTTATATACTTTTCTTTTGTAAATAAGATAACTTAAGATAAGATAACTTTATTGATCAAAAACTTAGGTTCTAATACAATTTTGATCGCTACACTCCACACTAGGATGTAATGTAAAATACATACTTATTATACATGTGTTATACGGGAATTGAACCCACACCCCTAGATTAGAAGGCAGAGTAACTACTAACTAAGCTAACAGAGCAGTCAAAATATAATTGAATGATTCCAGGCAGGTATAGCCAACAACGTGATCCCGCAGCTGGTGACCGCCGTGTTCGACATCCGGCCGGCCGTCCATCTCAACAGAGATGCGTTCTTTGCTGAGGTAAATACATAAACTAATTAACTATTATTTATGTTTTAGTATTATATATCTTTATAAATCTTTCCAGAATCACGAGTCTTACACCCGGTATTTTTAAGGCATCAGTGGGGCCATAGCCAACACTGAGAGGCCCTTTACAATATTATACTAAAATTAAGTACAAGAATTACAGATATTGGATGCAATAAAAATAGATAATTATTTCAGACATGGTATTAACGCGATGGACAGACTTCAATTTGACAGTATAGGTGTGTGTGTGTGTGTGTGTGTGTGTGTGTGTGTGTGTGGTATGTTCAAAAGTATATTAAAACGTACGTGGTTGAAACCACTCAACTGATAAACGGTTCAATATACTCTTATTAGCTATAGGATAACAACAGAAAAAAGATTTTAAAAGAAAATCGCGGGCCTAATTACTATTTCATTAATGACCTTTTGTATGTGACCGTTAGTTGCGCGAGTGGCTCGCGGCGGCCGGCCCTGACATCGAGCTATCCTTCATCCTGAAGGACCAGCAGTCTCCCGCCACCGTCATCTCAGAACACAACCCCTACTGGGTCGCCCTGGCCACGGCTGCACAGAAACTGTGAGTATACAATGTGGTTGTGGACGTGCTATTACCACAGAACAGCCCGTCTATTATTCTCTATGATTTCCTCTCCATCCTACGGTTGCCTGGAAGAGATCACTTTAGCGACAAGGCCGCGCGATAATTTGTGGCATAAGATTTAAATTTTCTCTTGTTTGTGTTGTGTTCTATTTTATTTGTGTGTCCAATAAAGCGTTAATCAATCAATCCATAAAGAGTACAACTATAACTTAATGTCAAGCGAGTTGTAGGACTTGGTTATAACTTAAAGTGGGGCATTTGGGCGCATTCGTGGGTTAGATGACATGCAAAAACGACTGCCGTACTAACATCCGGGATTGTAAATCCCGGATGTTAGTACGGCAGTCGTTTAACAGTCGTTAAGGTAAGTTAAGTGTGGCAGTCGTTAAGGTACATATGTCAAAGGCTCATAGGGCAGTTATAAAACTCTCGACTCATGAGTTTGTTACTCTCATTCGAACGTACTGTAACTTAAGTAATCTTTCTCTTTGAATCATATTTCCTCATGACTGAGGGTCATGGCGTGACTCTCCAACACAATTAATTCGTGAGGGGATTTCTCATGGGCAATTACATACATCGTGGTGGGTGCATAGGTCCTTCCATGGAAGATGCATGTCCTCAAACATGTCGGTTTCCTCACGATGTTTTCCTTCACCGCTAAGCAAGCGTGGGACCGGATTCGAACCACGGAACAGTGTAAACTTAACTACCTAATAGTAGTTAATAATATGACGTCTACAAACACTGACCCAGACCGACGAACTGATACATCGAATTATTAAAACAAAATGCACAATCCATTTCAGACTTTATATTGACTAAATTTAGTTGTAATAACCGGCTAGCACTTACGTCAATAATTATGTCGAAAAATTAGCTCGACAAGTATCGGAAAACTGAGGTTTCCATTGATTGACTGGTTTAGATTGACTGCTAAAACTGTTTATTTGTATTCCAGAAACATCAACATCCTGCCCCTGGTGCCGCCCGGCTCCACCGACGCAAGGTTCGTCCGCAACGTCGGCATCCCAGCATTCGGGTTCTCCCCCATGCCAATGACACCTCTTCTTCTCCACTCAGTCAACGAGTTCATCAACGCAGAAATCTTTCTAGAAGGAATCACGGTCTATGAAGAGTTCATTCCAGCTCTGGCCAATATTCCCGGCGAAAACACGCTGACTAATCCTTTCGCTTACGTTGTTAGGACTGATGAATGAAATGGAAATAGACCTATTTGTTAGCTGAAAACTCACCACCTTACATGTATATAGCTAATCGTAAAATAAACTCATTGTTATTTATTTCAAGCACTTCTATATTCACTCTGAGATTAACTTTTGACGAGTATTCAATACTTAAGTAATAGAGTATTATTAAATATTATTAAAATATTAAAATAAAATAATAATTATAATACACTTATTCAATACTACTTACTTACTCAACACATTCTGTTTTGTGTACCATTATAAATAAATAAATAAATAAATACTTCAGTTACGTTCTAGCTACCATAGTGTCGTACCTGTTTAAATTTAAGCCGTCAATATAGTGCTGAAAATACTCGTTGTTTTGATATTTTTGACGTGTTTTTATAAACTTCTCAAGCGATTGTAGCCTCTGTGACAATCTATACTAATATTATAAAGCTGAAGAGTTTGTTTGTTTGCTTGTTTGAACGCGCTAATCTCAGGAACAACAGGTGCGAATTGAAAAAAAAAAATTGTGTTGGATAGACCATTTATCGAGGAAGACTTTAGGCTATATAACATCACGCTGTAACTAATAGGAGCGAAGAAATAGTGGAAAATGTGGAAAAACGGGGAAAATTATTCATCTTTAAGTGCTTCCGTTGCGTGTGCTGCGAAAACGGTTCAAGATATCAAAAAAATATGTATAAAAGAATTATTCCTTTTAAAATGATCTAACAAAATGTCTGCAACAGTATATGTCTATCTTTTAAGGTTAACTCACTAGAACCGTTTTTATGGTCACAACTATTCCACGCGGACGAAGTCGCGCGCACCAGCTAGTAAATAATAGAAATATTAAATAAAGTTGTTTTTATTTTATAGCTAGGTACCTACTTACTGTCAAGTAATTAAAATACGAGTATGTTATCAACACTGATATTACAATAAAGTACACACACAGAACAGTTGCTAGTTGCGATACAATAACTTATGTAAGGAAAAACAACATACTTAACTTACATACAGGGATACCCAGAGTCATGTAATCTCTATGTCTTATTTTATTTTTATGCGCAGTTAAACAAATTCTAATTACGATTATGAATATAACTAGGAAAAAAAACACCCGGTTTTTTTTACAAAAACCGCTTAAGCTACAAATTCAAACTATTTAATGTTCTCATTTCTCATCATTTGCCGCAAACAAACAAAGAGATTCATGTATGTAAGGAACAAAATAGGTATCTATTTTGTTCTTTACATAAGTACCTACATAATACATATTTTAAAATTTCTTCCAATACAGAACTTGTACTTTTAACTCTGTATAAAGAAATAAACTTAGCTGCACGCACATTAACTTCATAAACAGCATTCATGGAATCATAAAATTTAATTGGAAAAAAATACAAATCTTAACTCTTAATGCAGTGTAATGATCAGTGGCTTGTAAATAACAGAATCGTAATGAAGTTACTCGGTTTAATTTTTCATTTAATATTTCTGAACAGTGTTTTTGCCAATACTATAAATCCAGCGATTAAATTACTGAGGAATTATGTTCAAATTAATACAACGACACATTCTAATTTAGGTGAGTACAGAGTTATTTAAACGAGTAAGTTCATTTGAGTGTAGCGAACTCTGGTGTGGAGGCAAGTTTTCAAACCACCCCTATGGCTTGCAGCCATCGAGCTAGAATCTAATTTTGAAATCCAAAATTCTGTTTAACGAGTAGCGTGCGCAGAATTTGGGCTTGGACAATTTTTTCGAGCTTTAGTTACTCTGTATAATCCTAGCTCGATGCTTGCAGCAGTACTATGACAATCAACCGGAAACCACTATTTAACTTGTTATCCATCCCTCAGAAGTTTTAGTTAGTAGTTTAATTGTAAAAGAAATGTTTAATGATCAATTGATATTGTTGTTTATGAAGGTTATGTGTACCAAGAGATGCTTTAAAAAAATCTATTACAGCACCAGCGGTAAACTTCTGGAAGAAATTAGCGGCAGCGGTAAACCTGCCTATAAACGTGTACGAGTATGTACCCGGTTACCCCGTGATAGTCATCAAATGGCCGGGAAAGGATCCACTACTTAACAGTGTTATGCTTAACTCGCACATGGATGTAGTACCAGCAGATGAAAAGGTAAACTAGACTCTGACTTTACCGGAAGCAGTTTTTTATGCGAAATTTAATCCAAGGATGTGCTTGAGAGTTGGGAGGTGCAGGTCAAAAACAAGTAGCCAATCGTGAACCTATGCAATATGCATCGAAAAAAAAATATTAGATATTACCTCACATCGTGCGTGCGTTTACTGAGAGCCGACGCCCTGCTAAATTGAATAAGATATTAGACGCATACCACAATATTTTTTACGAGGTTTTGTTTATCTGTCTTTTTGCTCCTGCATATACAATGATTGTCGTTAGGCTTGAAATATTCGTTCTCTATGATCGGTACCTTATACCTACTATGATTGTGAGTGTGACAGCATAATAACGTGGTTTTTATTTTCATCTTTATTACGTTAGTGATAGCAATCGCTTAGGTACGTAGTAACTATGATCAGCATTAAGTTATTTCCATTAGTATATGCCAATAATGGAGACGTAATACTCTTATTGCAGTATTAATATTCGACTGCAGTAACTAGCTTAAACAAGTTGGAAACATTATTGTATGTCACACTGGATAGAAGCCTTATATTATAACCGTGGGTAGATACAGGCTTATTATGAAGATGATGACAAACCTAATGGAGATCGAAATTACTTATATAAACTTTATTATCCAGGACAGATGGAAGTACCCGCCATTCTCAGCTCAAGTCGACAAGAACGGAGATGTGTATGGTCGCGGCACACAGGACATGAAGTCAGTCGCTATACAGCAGTACGAGGCGCTTCGGAGACTGAAGTATAAGGGGATACCACTACTGAGGGACGTCTACATGACTATTATGCCAGGTGATTGTTGACAATGAAATTAAGCGGGTATAAAGAAAACATAAGTGTTATCTAGTGCACCCATGACAAGCGTTTGCTTAGTGTGGGGCAAGATGGCGATGTGTGCAATGTCCCGGAATATTTATTTATTTTATTTATTATACTATGTATAGTTAGGAGTTAAACGTTTGGCTGAAGACAGAGAGACTAGATACAATATTGCACAGAGCTTTGATTTTTGTGCAATGTCATTCATTTAAGTGCCTGCAGTACTGGTATTCCTATTGTAGGAGCTACCGGTACCTTAACACAATGCAATCAATAAAAATTTAAAAGACTTAAAAAAAGAAGGAGTTTCTCAAATCGTCTGAATGTTTCTTAGAGGTACGATTAAGATAAGTAAGCAAAACATCTATCTCCAATGTGTCTAGGTAACCATATCTGTATCTTACTCTAGGAACTTTTAATGATATCATTTATGTATTCATTCAAATTGATTGATAGTCAATATAAAACCTACGAAATATACTTTATTTATATCATTTCAGACGAAGAAACCGGCGGCAATTTCGGCATGAAGCGTTTCATAAAGACCAAGGAGTTCCGTGACATGAGAGTTGGTGTCGAAATGGACGAGGGATGGGCGCAGCTTGACCCCAATACTATTCCTGTCTTCGCCAAGGATAAAGCTATTTGGCGTGAGAGCGGTTAACAAAATATATAAATAATAAAATAAATATCTCAAGATATTTCATACAACGCCATCTAGGCCCACACTAAGGAAACGCTTGTGTCGTGGGTATTAGATAACGGATATAATACTTATAGATAGATAGATTAACTCTTTATTGTTGACACATATTAAAAACAGTACATAAAACAAATTGCATCTTAACTAGTGCCACAAGGGGCGGCCTTATCGCTGAAAGCGATCTCTTCCAGGCAACCTTCGGCTGGAGAGAAATAAGCAAAAAGAAAAAAGAAGAATGTGGTGTACAACAAAAAGGAAATAAGAAATATACTTATATACTTTTAACAATACCAATCTAAGTTAACTATTTTTATTTATATAACGCTTTCGTCAGATAACACGTTGAATAGTGCAGTTTGCCCGAGTACAGCAGTTACGAGAACATCATGCCATTAGCTATTAGGGTGGTTTGAAAACTCTTGACACCAAGCGATGTTACTCGTACTTATTTATACTAGCGTGAAATATTTTCTATAACGGTTTTCGAGTTAGGTGAAAATAATAATTAAATTTGCAATAGAAGAAAGATTTTGAAGTCAGTTTGAGAGTGTGGATAAATTTCTTTAGCGTTTGGTTTAGCTCTTAATAAGCATACTTTTACAGAATTTCGAGTAGACTGCTACGGCGTTGAGGCACATGGATCTTTGATGCCACCTGCTAATACGACGGCAATAGGACAGGTTAGTTAATTAATTTTGTTTTCTTTAATTTTAACATACATAGAAAATACTTAACATTGTGTGGAATTTTTGCTGCTGATGATGACGATAGCAAAATACTCTGACACTTTTTATTTTATTATGTTCTGTACAGTTATTGATTTCAGTGTACATGTATTTATTTATTTTCTATTGTTTCAGTGCCTGGCATTCGCAAATTTTATGTACAAGTTTCGTGAAGAACAAGCGCTGCTGGCAAAAAACCTCGGTATAACTAATGCTGGAGAATTCACTTCAGTAAATCTTAATGTTATGCAAGTCAGTATTAATATATGGATAATTTATTCTATAATTTTAAGAACAGCGCAAGAAAGGACTTATTGGCGTAAAAGGGAAGAGGCTTATGCCCAAGAGTGGGCTCTGATGAGCTTATTATATTTAGAATTACACAAATATTCATGTAGTATCTAAACCAATCGAACCTTTACGTTTAAGATTCGAACTTCAAACAAATTACACACTTATTTAACTTTACAACATGGGAATGATTAACTACTTATATGAATACAAGTAGGTAGATGTCTCCCGCGTCTTGACGTGTGTTGCGTTGTGACAATAAGTAGAATTTTGTCACTCTGAAGACCAAGTAACTTAAAAAAAACAAATTCATTTGTATGTCTATTACAGCGTGAAAGAAGAACATTTAGCAATAAGTGCACATTCATTACAAATACACTTTTCACTTTCACATATTTAATGGAACAACGTATGACATAAACTCTATTTTAACAGGCATTGTTTTCCAGGCTGGTTCAGCGGCAAACACCATACCGGGCCACACGAGTTTCCTCTACGACGTACGTCTGGCTTCTAACGTGGACGCAGATCAGTTCCAACAACAGGTATTTGTGGTTAAATATTTTCTTAAATCCTAACATTATTTAGAAAAACTTTAGCAAGTCATAATTTGAATGAAACTTTTCATTTAAATGCCTCTTATTATTTTGGATAGTTATCTTTCGTATCAATTACTATTTTAGTAAATTTTACTCTTCATGTCTGTTAAAATTTCTAATCGTTCAATTTTAGGCACTTAGAGAGATACCGATATAAGAACCTGCAAAACCAATTTAAAGACCCTTAGTGCAATTTCAAAGTTCTTTTCTAAATTGCTATTCAATACTATTTTTTTTTTCAGTTAAACCGCTGGCTGAAAGCATCTGGAGACAACATCACCCTCACGTTCCTGGTGAAAGACACGCAGACTCCGCGGACTGTTACCGACATATCCAGCCCGTACTGGAGCGCACTCACTGCTGCTGCAGCTTCTATGTAAGTATTTAAATAAATAAAATAATAATTTGTTACATGAAGGCTAACATAGTCATTTTATAGGAATAGTGTGTGGATAAGTTGTTTTTTTGCAGGTGTAAAACTAGCACTGAGGTTTTATGAATAATAATAAACTGACCTGGTTTTTGTAGCCTTTTTAGTATTCGTTTGTATTTTAAAGTTATATGGAAGCGGCTTTGTTTTACTCAAGTAAATATACTTCACATGAAACAAGTGCTTATATAAAAATGACTTATTTCAGTTAGAATACAAATGCTAAGAAATGATCGAAGTAGGTAAACAGACAACATACGAAAGAACCGACCGACCGTGTGTTGACCGATTATACTGGTACCTAACGCATAGCCTTTTAAGGACAGTTTTTGTACTTTTTGTTGTGACTTTTAACATTAGTAACTAACTAAAATCATAGAACAAATATGTTGCTTTTATACTTTTAAATTTACTTTCCAGGAACGTAACACTTAATCCGATAGTGACAACCGGCGCAACAGACGGTCGACATCTCCGCGCTATCGGTATACCTTCATTCGGTCTCTCACCGATGCTGAGTACCCCAATCATGGCACACCAAGTGAATGAACGAATCAACATGGCCGCCTTCCTTAGAGGACTGCTTGTTTACGAAGAAATAGTTAAACATCTAGCTAACGTACCGAGACGGTTCAGCCCTTAGGATTATAATTAATGTCTTGTATGTACGTAATGATATGTGTATTATTCGAAGCGCCCTGTAGCTTATCGCATATGGTTATCGCATGCGATTACTAATGTTAAGCAATTGCTGACGCGATCAGTTCTTGGATGGGTGACCAAACAGTACCATTCCATTTTGGGCGCTTCCGTAGGTCGGATGATTCGTTAAATTGTAGGTCCCGGCTGTTTATCATATAACGGCAGTCGTCAAGCCATGTCAGAGGCCCTTAGGGTGGCATGATAAACTTTCGACACTAGAGTTTGTCTCTCTCATTCGGTAAAAAGAAGATTTAAATGGTAGGTATACCTGTAGAGTTGTACACAGAAAAAAAACATTCTTAAACGTTTTTTTTTTTTTTGTTTTTTTTAACGTACCGTATAGATAGCTTGATGTCAAGCATTCCTGCTGCTTAAAGTATAAATTGCATGCATAGATTTGCCCAGTATATCAATCTAAAAACATTTTATTTTCTGCACATAATTAAATCTATGTTGTTGCTGAGAGATTACTTCATTTACTTATAGCAATTTATATTGTACAGTCAATTATACGTTGTTAAATTAACTTCAAAGAAATGTATATATACTTCACATACTATATATATATATACTTACCTACTTTGTCAAACACACATTAACATAATAAGAATGAAAATATGTTAAATTAATTCAAAATGTAATTAAATTGAAGATACGTATAATTCAATTGTATTATTCTTGATTGAGATTTCGGTTGAGCAAACATTTATTTGGGTGCCACCGCCGGCGCCGGCTAATGTTGTTAGGACGCTATGAGTAATTAGGTACGAAGGCGACCCAGAACTAAAGAAAAACTGGAAAAGATTCTAAGGAGAAATAATAAAAAATAATAATAAATTACTAGCTGACCCGGCGAACTCTGTACCGCCTTAAGGCAATAAATAAGCAGATTTTGGATTTTATTCAATTTAATTTAAAAAAAACGGAACAATAAAAACTATCCTATATCCGTCTCCTGGTTGTAAGCTACCTCACCAATTTTCTGCTGAATCCGTTTAGCCGTTCTTGAGTTATAAATCGTGTAACTAACACCACTTTCTTATATATATTATGTATATTTAGATTTACATATAATGTTTTTCTTTTAAGCTTCAGCAGCACCATTGTAATTTTTAGCAAATCTTTTTGAAAGTAATATTTTATGCATGTATTATAAACATAAACTTTTATAATTGTGAAAACATTATACTGAAAATGTGTAGAAGCCCAGACGAACCAGCAAATTGCCCTTTGTTTTAATTGACATTGTTACTATTATTATGCAGAGTACTCGTAGATAAAGTAACATCACGTAAGCTGACATGTTACAATAATTCCTGATTCAAACAGATAATAACAGCTATGTACATCAACAAAAAAAATTTTGGTCCCGGCTGTTAGTCTAGTACCTACGGCAGTTATTAAGCCATGTCAGAAGCCCTTACGGCGGTTTGAGATCTCTCGACAACAGAGTTGGCCACTCTCATTCGATAAAAAGAAGAAGAACAAAAGTATCTTTCTAATTACCAGCGTCAGGCCAAATCACAGTTTGGAATCGGACTGAAACAGCAATCCGAAGGGACGCTTCCAAAAAACACACTCATTTCCCGGACGGTCCGTGGGACCGACGACCGGCGCTTTCTCGTTTGCAGCTAAATCTTTGAACCAACAACTGCCACTTCACAGTAATGGCTGCCTTCCCGTACGTGCCGCAACATTTTTAAAAGGACTTTTTCGCAGAACGTCGCTCGATGTTTGCGGAGCGACGCCGCGGATCTGAGGGTAGTCACGATTTGCCGAACAAATGAATTCTTCCGACTGATTGGGCTTCGCTGTGCAAACCGTTTAGCGTGCTCATAACAAAACATTGTTTTTGACGCATTTTTTCTGTTGCTTTTACTCGTAGATTGTTTGCTTTGATTGTAATTTATTTACTTTGCGAGTTGCGTGAGCAAACAATTTTAGTTGCTTATTCACTACTGATGGTATTTAATTATCTTGTTCTTTTTTTACTAATTATTTTACAAGTCAACGAAAACTTCCATTTATGTAAGTATTTTATTTATGGCTTTAACCTAGTAATCGCTATAGACTACCTCGGTAACAACATTCCGAGGATTAAATAAAAATACTAGTTGTTTTAATTTCCTTCAAACTAGGCTATAATAATTGAATATACAAATGATCACCCAAAACGTTACAATCATGCTGTACAACCACTTCATCAGGTAGCCGTGATCAATCTCTGCAGAGTGACATAGAACCAGCCTCACTCGTACATAAGGCTGACAGACCGCCGCGGGCGAAGCGCTTAATTGAAATAAATTGTCGCCGCGGCCCGGTATAAATCAGCACCCGCGGGCGAAACAGTTAAGTGCTACGAGAGCTACGCCGTAGCGCTGTGTAGACAGGGCATGGTATACTTTTTGCAATTTTTGTTCCTTTTGTGCCGTAATTAATGAAAATATTACGTAGCTTAACAATTTTACAATGCGGTTAAAAAAGTGGGTGCTACGATAGAGTTACGTCGTAGTGCTGTGTATATAGTCGTAGAGATATTTAGTATATTGGAGCTTTTCATTGTATAGTGTCTTAATATATGAAAATATTGTACAGGACAAAATTATTATATAACTTGCACAGGTGCATGCTCAATAAGAGCTGAGGCAAAGCATGGTAGAAATATGGTTGGCTTGCTTCACATTTACTTACGATTCGTAAAGGGCCATTTTAAAATGGTACTAAAGGTTACCATTAAGTACTTTTTTATTGGGCTATCAATCCTGTATGTATAGTAAAAATATGGATATAATATCAATATGCATATTACCGTAGCTCATTAATTATTTCGTCGTTGCTCGCTTATTGTATACGTTTTTATCACTAATCAAGCCAAATACTGTTTTGTTGCGATATGGCCTTCACAGCATTAGGGCAATAAAATGATCTAGTAACAAAAAAATTGATAAAAAAAATTATCTCATTTTGTGTTCCATTTTTATGTTAACTTATTAGTCCTATCTACCCTTTCCTTTGTCTACATCTCAAGTGACGCTAAGAGACACCGCGAGACGAATTAATTCGATGCCGCCTGCGATTTGAGCGCGAGTGCTCGTTTGTCAAACACCACCTGTGCCATCGCACCGCTAAAAGCGACCCACGCACTAAGAGTTCAGTGGATGTGGTACTTCTTAGTCTGCTACGTGCGTGGGTAGGATGACACGTTAAATTGTAGGTCCCGGCTGTTAGTTTGGTACGGCAGTAATCTGTCAGAGGCCAATAGGGCAGCTTGATACTCTCTCGACACCAGAGTTGACCACTCTCATTAGAAAAGAAGAAGAAGAAGTCTGATAGAGCAAAGAGTAGAGAATTGATGTTTGATACCCATAATCATCATCATCATCCCCAACCGTTGGGATACCTCATCTTTTGGATCGGCTGGGTATAGGCCTCCCTATTACCCGCAAACAAGTCACCCAAAAACATCAACCAAGTGCATTTTTGTTCTTTACTCGATCTAAATAAAACAAGGTATTTTTTTGCTTAAGCAGTAGCTAGTCATTCATTATATAACCGTAAAACGTGGCTTGTAATATTAATAAATATTAACAATTAACCAACATTATGGTACATTTTGACATATATTTATATGTACGTCAATATCTACTATTCAGTTATTATTCTGTTTTAGTTTAGTTACTTATTTATTCTAGTTTAAAATTAAGATACATGGGAATATAACGATTTTTTTTATAAAACAACAATTTGCACCTATCAAAGAATGACACAACACTTTTTTTTTAATCTAGTCGGTTTTATAACATTACATTTGTATATTTTAATCTAATTTTGACTGTAAAGTACCTAAGAGTGTTCAGGCAGCGTGGATACTATGATTGTATATCCAAAATATTCAAAAACTTCTTTACTAATTCAATGGTTTGGTAATGACATCTATCGTTGCAGGGCAAGGCTATGATACAACGCTTGAAATCACTGTACATACTTTAGCAGTGACGCGACAAGATATGAGAACTCAAATCACATTTTGCTTGGCCAAAATAAGATTAGTTTATTTTAATATAGTTTTTTTTTTTTACGTGGTATAGGTTTACCTTTGACTACAGCCTGCCTGATGTTAAGCATTGCTGCAGCCTAGGGTGTAGCACGTTTACCTAGAAGATACCTATTAACTCTAGATTTGAAAACCCCTGGATTGTAGTTCGCAGGAAACACAGCTTCTGGTAAATCTGGTTTGATTGAGATGTCTGAATAGCGAGTGTGGTTCAGCGGTTCCAGTGTCTACTTTTCATCCAGACGCACACTGGTTCGAATCCAGCCCTACACCAATGACTTGTAATATTAAGTAATGTGTGTTTGCGCTCGCTTTACGGTGAAGGAAAACATCGAGACGAAACCGACAAGTTTGAGGACCACAATATCCGAAGACATATGTCATCCGTGGAAGGGACTGGGCGCCCACCACGATGTATTTGCCCAAGAAAACTCCCCTAACGAATTAATTCTGCGGGGGAGTAACGACCCTCAGTCATGAGGAAATACGACTCAAGAGACAGAAGATTTCTATAAAAAAAACACTTATAAAATGAGGTCACGTGTCATCCTTTATCCAATTTTAAACTGTTAAAATACATTCAAGTGCTTATTAAACTTTTTAAAATGATTGTGGTCATTTCTCAACCCTTCACACCCCTTTGTTAGTGCATACGTTTTTTTACCGGAGATTTTTATTGTACTCATAAAAGAACAATCATTGCGACAAATCTGAAGCACGATTGTAGTGTTTTTGTTAAATTTAAAGTGGTTTTTGAATAATTTGATTTGAATTTTACAATTGGTTGGTAGAAAATTTTCACACGGTTAAAATGCACATATATATCTATATATTGATTTGAAAGTAAATAATTGTACGTTGTATTGGTTATAGTAGTTATCATCATGTTTTTATTTTGTAGGAATTTATTGTATTTGTTTTTTGCTTTCTAACATTGCATTTATACAAAATGTTCAATGAGGGTTTGACTTGTTCTGACTGCAAAGGCAAAATAATACTGAACATCATTGTTATGCTAAGTTATGATTAAGTACCTATGTTCCTTCAAAATTTAGCTCCTATAAGTTTTAACACATTTTAGTAATAAGCAAGTGAAGCCACACATTCTATCTACTTACATACATTGTTATTATGAGCGATTAGAAGGTCACGTGCGGGCCGCGAGCCGGGCGGCGGCGCTAACACAACACGCGCGCCCTCTACAGATTACGGGTATAAAGCGCACCAACTACACGGATTATGTTATTAAGGATAGGTTTGGGATAGTGATTATTGAAATATTGTGCGTTTCGTATGATTGTATGCGTATGACGTTTTTTTTCTTACCCTTAAGCAGAAATATTTTTTACCACAGTTTGCCTGATGGCAAGCAGTCGCTGTGGTCTATGATGGTGCTTTCTCTCAATACAATATGTGTTTTTTAAAGTATCGTTAAAGGAATTCTCTACCATACTTAACTTTGAATTTAAGGTAAACTGATTTCAACATTATTTTAAAGATCGGTTTGATTAAAACCAATTTTCTGTTTTTTTTTGCAAATCACCATTCATAATATTTTAAACATAAGTACATTTTTTTGTTTTTATATATAATCTCTTATTTTCATGATCTTAACAAAGAAAACTTAAGTACATAGTTGTTTTTTTTAAAAAGAGTAGATAAATATTAGATCTGTTAAACTCGATAGTTTATTAAATACAATGTAATAAGACGTAGCATATAACTAAACTTAACATTATAGTGTTATAGAAACTAGAGTTAACCTCTCACGTGACGTCTGATACACAATACGGGCAACACGCAGTACGGACCACATAACATTTGTTCAAACTTTTCAACTAACTAGTATATTCAAATTTAATGTATTCATTACTAAGCTGTGATAAAAAACATATATTTGAACAAAATATGATCATACATTTTCAGCTTTGACTATAGAGTTTAGAACTAAGTATATGAAATAGAGTCAATTTATACAATTGAATGTTTCCTACTGAAACTGACACTGGGAAGAATCCTGTGGGTTACGAAGCGGCGTGAATCTACAGAAAAAGGTGATATCTAAAAATAAATCTGAACAAATTTATTACTATAAAAGTTATATACAATCGCTTCCTGCTAACACTAAAACAATAATATGTGTTGTTATTTACAAACAATTTATAGAAATACCAAGCCACTTAAACGAATTTACCATTGTGTTATGAAGCCCACAATATATAACAAAATTGTGTTATATTTGTCAACAAAACTGTATATTAATGCCTGAATTAAAATCCCCTAAAGCATCCCAACTGCTTATATTGCGTAAACTCGCTTCATAGCTCGGCCGCGATTGTCAAGCGCGACCCGCCCCCTTCTCGGCGCGCGCTGATTGGCTGCCGACGCCGCCCCGGCAATTAGCTCCCTCTCTCACCCCCAGACCACTTGACGTCCCGGGTTGCGCTACTGGTAGTATGGGATGTTGAACTAGTTGGTTTTGAGTACCTATGAAGGTGTTTTTAATTCTAAATTTGTAGGAATAATAATAAATAAATTAAAACTTAAACAACAAATTTAACACCTAGCGTTCGAAGTTATTTTTTATTTTGCATTTTTTTTTATCTAAAACTAGTTATAGATTTTTATTTATTTGTTGGAATTACTTTGGAGATGAATACAATATATTTTAACGATATTCTTATATGTAAAAATAATAAATACATAATGATGAAATAGTATCATTTAGTAACATTTTTTATGATCGCATTATCCACCCTATATCCATTTCCACAAATGTATCTACCACTAATAAAGAACCAGCTAGGTATAGTTGATTTTATAGGTAAAAAATATAAATTTCTTTATATCAATCATTGTGAAAAGAAAGAGAGAAATTTAATTATCTTATACCGTAGCACCACTATACCGCGTAACGCTACCATTATGTTTGCACGTAACTCGGTTAGGCTTCACCGTGACAATGTAGCCTGTGGACGGCACACAAGATGTGACCGCGTCTGCCTCGCTCGCACCACCCTCTCCTACATACATCTATCTCTCTCTAGGGGTGGGTCTGGATGTAATCAGGGGATGATGTGACTCGCGATCTCCACAGCTTCAAAGATCACAATTATCAGAGCAGTCTGTGGAAAGCCGCGGTCGGGTGCGAAGTCACTCTTAAAAGTCATACTAACTTTCGTGTTACTACTATCAGTTTTTTGATCCGTTTCTTTGATTAATATTGCATAAATTTAATTAATAATACAATATATTTTTAATTGATTTAAAATATTTGTATTTTGTTTCTCATCAGTAGACATTAAAATGAATAAATATATATGTTGAGTGTAAAATTCTGTTGAAGTGTTGAGTCATTTTCCGCGCTGTCGACGTTTTGGGAGAAACACCACCGGCCGCCCGCGGTGGCTGTGAGGAGAATGGGCACAGGTAACAAACTAAACAATTAAGGAACTTCAGGTTTATTCATTTATTTCTTAGATTTATAGACATAAAAATATTGCATGCTGTGATAAAATTATTTTAAAATAAGTAGTCCATAATATTATTTATTCCACCGGTGCAGAGATCACAGGTTTGCAATAATAGATTGCTTATTTTTTTGTAACGGTAAAGATAGGTTTTTTTTCTGGTTTCTTCTAGGCAAGCGCGCAAGATCGTAGATTATAACGTTGCTTAACATCAGGCAAGTTGTAGTAAAGCGTGAGCCTATTTCATGTAAAAAAAAAAGATACTAATAATTAAATAGACAAATACAGTCCAAATACTAATAAATGCTAAACTCACTCTAATGTTTTACTAATAAACTTGTCGTTCTTGTTTTGGGGATTATTTTCGCTGATTTTTATATATGTAGATACGTTAATGTTTTAGTAAAAATACTGTTAGACTAAGTCAGACACTATCTTTGAAGTGTGTTTATTATTATTATTAAGATTCGTCTGTAAGTTCCATTTTTACCCTACAATTTAAAAACAGATTACCATGATTTACCATTTTTTTAGCGAATCATTTACTAGATTAATTTGTTTCCATTGATGATATATATTTCTTATCAATTGAACCATCAACAAACAAGGCTATGCTAACCGAGTTTTTTTTTATTTATGGTGTAGTTATACAGGGGTAAGACTCTTGACCCTTTTGATAAGAAAACTAAAAATATGAGTAAATTATTTGCAATTGACCACCAGGCCCGTTGAAATAATACCTATAAACATATACCGCATGCGATTACCAAAGTTAAGCAAAAGTCGACGCGGTCAGTCCTTGGATGGGTGACCGAAAAGAGGCGTTCCATTTTGGGCGCTTCCGTGGGCCCGATGACACGTTAAATTGTATGTCCCGGCTGTTTGTCTAGTACGGCAGTCGTTAAGCCATGTCCGAGGAACTTAGGGCGGTTTGAAAACTCTCGACACCAGAGTTGGCCACTCATTCGATAAGAAGAAGATCTACACAATCTATACACACACATATACATATTCCACATAATCTAACTACTGAGTAGCCTATTGTCCTTAGCAAACCCAAACAAGCTCGTACAAGATCAGTTTCGGAGACAAAGGGCTCTTTACAGACCTAACTTAGGGACGGCCCCAAACTTTGTTACTTCGTCCCCGCATGTACCCAGTCCCGAGCTCTTGATTCTTGTGAATAACTTAATCGCTTACTATTTTACTTGATGGTTGGGTAACTTGGATGGGGTAGCTTTGTATATGTATAACTATGACTCTACGCATGTGTATATGATGTTATTTTAATCAGAAAAGAAGTACCGTTATCTTTATTTTGATCGTTGCAAGTCTATATTATAATTTTTTAATTTGATTTTTTTATTAACATACAGTTAAATTAGGTTTTTAATGAACAACATTTTTCTCTTGGTGACTGATGATCAACATATTTTACTCTGAGCATTTTTCCTTGTGATCTTCACTTTCGATTTTCTTGAGTTGATTTTTATTATGACACGAATTCAATTGTTTAACTATTTTTCTTTTTAAATCACATAGCGTATGTGATTTGCCGACGGGAAAAACTATACTTAGATTCTTGTAACCTACATATAAAATGACTACAGGTGTTTTTAAAAAACATGCGGATTATTATTTAAAATAATAGAACTAATCAAACAACAAAGATTTTTCCACCTTTATTACTTGTCATATCTTTGCATCATTTTATTATTTAAATAAATAAATACTTCAGAACATATCACACAGCGCCATATAGCCCCATATAAAGCTCATTGAACTGTGACCAAAATATTCTAAATTGCCTTGACTGATATCCTTTTTTTGCGACGTGTACTTCCTAGCGACGGATGTTCACATTCTCACGGGGGCGATATGTTGCTCTCCGAATGCAAGAGCAAATAGGGTCATTCTTCGATCACTGAATATGTAATCGTTTGTTTTTAATTTACAGATTCCCCTTATAATAATCTCCCTAGGTTTAGTCACGTTCTCGATTGATGTGAGAGTGAAGTATTCTGATTTCATTCAGTTACTATTTGCAGATTTTAAGAAATCTGTAAAAGTGTGTAATGAAGTAAAGGATTTCTAAAAATATTTTAAAAAACAAATATTCTTTAACATTCAAGAATGTACATATGATAGGTATCTATTTATTGTAACACACATAGGTACATACATACATTAAGAAAAACACAAAATACTTAAAACTAGTGACATAACTGACAGCGTACACGCAATTTAATTTTTTGATGATGATGTTACATGCATCTTGTGTGGCAGCAAAATAGGGCCATCGCAAATTTTGTGTTGTTTTAAAAAAAGAACGATAAAAATGAAAATATATCTTTAATGTATATATACGCTTAGTATAATTTTCACAGTTTTTCATCTGTAAGTAAGAGTAAGCTAGGCTGGCAGCGTTCTTAGAATTTCACTCTCCCATAAAATCCTTTTCAAACAACAGGCAAAGGGGGATAATTACGACACTTCGCGGCTTTCTTTCGAGGCTCCAAAGACGAACAGTAAAGTCGTCTAAGTCCGTCTCAGAGAAAAAAGAAAGGCCCTTTTCTTGAAAAGGATTCGCGGCATTAGCGCGGGTGAATGTTACACCGTTATGTAATTATTTTGTAGTCATAAAAGAAAAAAAAATACTCATTAATTTTTCCTCGACAAAGGATTTTTTTCAATAATCTTTATTTATATTATAAAATTATCTAATTTATTTGATAGAATAATTATATTACCTAATAAGATCAAAATAAAATGAAACCGTACAGAACCAGTTTCTCAATTAAGTGGTGATCGTGAAAATCGTGCTTCTATGGTGCCATTTTATTGCAAAGAGGTCGTTATCAAAATGTAATACAAATAAATAATCAAAACATTACTTACGGCCATCAGTCGTTGAAATAACCTTGTAAAACAGAATAACAAGTTTAGTATTTTATTAAACACTCGCACCAACATTTCATTTCCTTTCAATGACCTAAAAAAAAATCCACAACGGTGTGATAGGAGGTTTCTCAAGCGTTAAGGAAAAGGGGCGTTGGAAGGCGTTTGGTAAACGGAACAAAAACACCAGGTTATTAGCGAGATTGGTGTAATCTGACTAATCTATTTTGGGGAAAGAGCTCTAGGGGGCGCTTAGAGGTGTCGATTATTGAATAAACGATATTGTGACGCTGTCGATATAATGATATCTACTAAAGTATGAACTAAGCGCTAAAATATTTTGTATTTTAATTTTATTTATAAAAAACTTAGAATATCACAAAACGAAATTGTTTAACAGATTAAGGTTTTATTTACTATCAAAATATAATTGTTTTAGATTAATTCGTAATCAAACACTTCATTCCAGAATTTGAGTGAGTGTACATTTAAAGAAAGTTGTTAAAATGTTTAGTAACATCATCAGCTTTGTGCCAAGTTGTTCGTTCTTAGTTTGGTTTGTCCCGACTTCTTATGACAATTTGAACATTTTGTTCTGACATAAAACAACTAACTTATCTATCTTAGACAATAAAAAAAAATGTAACTCTAAAAATGAATTTCATAGAATACGTTAGGCTACGCCGTAGAAGCCTCGTAGGCATATGCTTCTACGACAGCAGTTTTTGGTGAAACTATTACTTATAGCTAAAACTTGTTTTCCAGGAGACCGTCTACTGGACATTCCTTGCAATGTCTGCGGAGACAGGAGCTCTGGCAAGCACTACGGCATCTATAGCTGTGATGGTAAGTTTTTTTAACCTTCTGAGGACAACTGCCTGATTAAGTATACTAATCAATACGACTCGCGTTTCAGAAGTCTATTTTAGAGTAGAAAAGATAAGCGTCTTCAGTTTTAAAACTTGCAACATAAATTCACCTAACGAACGAAACATCAACATGGCGACAAAGGTTCAAATAAACACAAAATCTACTCTTACTGTCCTCAATGTTCTACTTTATTATACCAACGTTTACTTCTCGTGCTTACCAAAGTTGGCCACTCCTATACGAACTTATTTACTTTGTTTTCGATAGGTTATGAATTTTAAGAATAATATTTGCACATTTGTTTGAATGAAAATCTGCTGATTTCATTTATTTATTTTACGAATTTATTATATTTTCCACCCAGGTTGCTCCGGCTTCTTCAAGCGGTCGATCCACCGCAACCGCGTGTACACGTGCAAGGCGGGCGGCGAGATGAAGGGCCGCTGCCCCGTGGACAAGACGCACCGCAACCAGTGCCGCGCCTGCAGGCTCGCCAAGTGCTTCCAGGCTAATATGAACAAGGATGGTGAGTCTGCACTTGACCAGGTCAACGCAGGTCTGAGTTTGCCTGATGGTAAGCAAAGGCTATGGCCTAAGATGCTTACCCGATAGATAACAAACGATTCACTATCGCTTTGAAGATCGCTGGATTATAGTGCGTGAACTAACAGTTGAATAGGGAGTCAGGCAGAGAGTTCCACAACTTAGCGGTACGAACAATAAATGTAGAAGCGGACCTTTCGTGCGGGTCCTAGGAACTTCCACCATAAACCGGTGACGTCCTGCTGTATCTCTGCTCGTACGGTGATAGAAGGGCGCGGGCGGAATTAGTTCGTGCCATTCCGTGGCACACTCACCGAAATGCAACCGATAGAAAACCGTCAAACTGGCAACTTTGCGGCGGTGTTCAAGACTTTGAAGTTTCTATTGTATCCCGCTCCTAGGCAAAGGCCTCTCCCAATTTCTTCCATGTGTCCCAGTCAGCATTGTCCTCTCGACACCCCGAAACCAGTCGAGATCCTGACGCCAACGGTTCTTGGGCTAACATTTTATTATAGCCGTAACACAGTAGCTTTCCAGTTTGGGCGCTTCCGGGTCGGATGATACGATCCCGGCTGGTTGTCATAGTGTGGCAGACGTGAAGTTATGTCAGAAACCGTAAGGATTTGAAAACTCGGACACATGAGTTTGCCACTCCCTTTCGATAAGAAGAAAATTATGTGTTGATGATGATGCATGCTGATTTCGGCTTACCTACTCCTCTTAATAGGCTATAAAAAACAACAACAAATAAGAATTATTAAAATCGGTTCTTTAAAAGCGGTGTTATCGCGTAACTCCCACAAAAACACTTTCAGAAGACTTGATAACCTCCTCTTTTGAGCCTCTATAGATTTTACTGTTTTTTTGGTTAGTATCATAAATTAGAAAAAGTGAGGAGATGTTACCTATGTACATAAATTGAATGTAAACCATAAATAAACTATTTTACTGTGAGTAATAATTAGTAGATCCGTATTGCGATTACTCCTTCCTTATTATTATGATTATTCCGATAGTTGCGCTTGTATCCAAAATACTTTTTTCGTAGGATGCTGATCTGGGCGCACACCACGATGCTTACTATGTATAGAGAACTTCCCCAATCCGTCTATTCTGTCAAGAGTCACGACCATCAGTAATGAAGAATAGTACTCGAAAAGATTCATTCTATTTACACTTATTTACAACTTAATATCATACTCTATTTCTTTGTAACATGTAATATGGCTGTATATATGAGACTACATGATCGGTGATATCGTTCTGAAAACACCGACACGACACAAAGGATACTTGACAATGGTCAGCTTATTAAACACACACGTGGAAATATCGTTAGCTGTGAATTTTGTAAACAGAGTGACTTGAAAATATGTTGTCAATTTACATGACAAGGCACATACTATTTTAAAAAAAAAACTTTGAAATGCCTAAGCTTCAAATATCCCACCGAAACCACTCCACTCTTAAAATGAATATTTAAAAAACCTACGAAGTAGTTATTTTTGTAACGTAATATGTCAAATTTTGCGAGTACAATGTAAACTTACTAACATCTTTGTTCTTGCGCGTTGACAAATCTACATTCTAAGTGTTTTTATTTAATATCTGTAACAAAACAGTAGCTAACTACCCCTGTACAGTACCCCTAGTTACTGCACTGCAATAGTCCATCTGTCTCGCAGCAGGCTGTGTCCTGAAATATTGAATGACATATAGCGGGCGACCTGCCGCGCACCAGCCTGATCCATTCTATTCTAGTTGCGACTGAGCGAGCGAAGAGGGTGAAGCAGCTATGCAACAAATAGCAAAAATGAATGCTTCATCCGTATGCTATATGGAAGTACTGTTTTTGAATTGAATATGTTGACAAAACTACATAAAAAACTGTCAGAAACAAAACAGTTATCTACTACCCATCTATATACTCGTAGGTACAATGCTATAAATAGTCCATCTATCTCGCAGAAGGCTGTGTCCTGAAATATTGAATGACATATAGCGGGCGACCCGCCGCGCACCAGCCTGATCCATTCTATTCTAGTTGCGACTGAGCGAGCGAAGAGGGTGAAGCAGCTATGCAACAAATAGCAAAAATGAATGCTTCATCCGTATGCTATATGGAAGTACTGTTTTTGAATTGAATATGTTGACAAAACTACATAAAAAACTGTCAGAAACAAAACAGTTATCTACTACCCATCTATATACTCGTAGGTACAATGCTATAAATAGTCCATCTATCTCGCAGAAGGCTGTGTCCTGAAATATTGAATGACATATAGCGGGCGACCCGCCGCGCACCAGCCTGATCCATTCTATTCTAGTTGCGACTGAGCGAGCGAAGAGGGTGAAGCAGCTATGCAACAAATAGCAAAAATGAATGCTTCATCCGTATGCTATATGGAAGTACTGTTTTTGAATTGAATATGTTGACAAAACTACATAAAAAACTGTCAGAAACAAAACAGTTATCTACTACCCATCTATATACTCGTAGGTACAATGCTATAAATAGTCCATCTATCTCGCAGAAGGCTGTGTCCTGAAATATTGAATGACATATAGCGGGCGACCCGCCGCGCACCAGCCTGATCCATTCTATTCTAGTTGCGACTGAGCGAGCGAAGAGGGTGAAGCAGCTATGCAACAAATAGCAAAAATGAATGCTTCATCCGTATGCTATATGGAAGTACTGTTTTTGAATTGAATATGTTGACAAAACTACATAAAAAACTGTCAGAAACAAAACAGTTATCTACTACCCATCTATATACTCGTAGGTACAATGCTATAAATAGTCCATCTATCTCGCAGAAGGCTGTGTCCTGAAATATTGAATGACATATAGCGGGCGACCCGCCGCGCACCAGCCTGATCCATTCTATTCTAGTTGCGACTGAGCGAGCGAAGAGGGTGAAGCAGCTATGCAACAAATGGCAAAAATAAATGCTTCATCCGTATGCTATATGATAATACACGGGCTCTAAAGTTTATTATGTTAACAAAACTCATAGGTACAATGCAATAAATAGTCCATCTATCTCGCAGCAGGCTGTGCCTGAAATATTGAATGACATATAGCGGGCGACCTGCCGCGCGCCGGCCTGATCCATTCTATTCCAGTTGCGACTGAGCGAGTGAAGAGGGTGAAGCAGCTATGCAATAAATATACAGATAATACAGTTTCACAGGCTTTAGGGTTTAATATGTTGACAAAACTGGTACATAAAAACCTGTCAGAAACAAAACAGTTGCCAACTACCCATCTATACCTAGTCAGGTCATAAATTCTGTCACATGTTTAATATAAAATAATTGAAACAACTTTATTCTTTATGTAACCATTTATATACCAAAATGAACTTAACAAAACATAGATTCTTATGACAATAAAGTTTATTCAAAATTACCTCCGTGATTTTGAATACAGGCCTTCAATCTGCGCGGCCAGTCGTCTATCGCTGCACGAACGAGGTCCATGTCAATATCAACGGCTGCCTTAATCAAGGATGTCTTGGGTGACTCCAAATTGGGATGAGGCTTTGAGCACGCCTTTTCCTCCAAGTGTTGCCATATCTTGTAATCTAACGGATTCAAATCTGGACTGGAGGAGGGCCAGTCTTCGTGCCGGATGAAGTCGATTTCACGCGCCGCTAGCCAGTCTTGTGTGCTCTTCGCTCTATGAGCTGGCGCCGAATCTTGTTGGAATACCCAGTGCTTGTTATTGAACATGATATGAGAAACAGGTTCCACAAGGTTCGTCAGGACTGTATTTTGATACACAACTGCATTCGTTTTTACACCTTTCTCACAAAAATGTACCTCTGTTAAGCCCCAATAAGAAACTCCCAACCATACCATGAGCAAGGATGGAAAATGACCTCGTTGGACACGCGGAATACGTTTGCTCGCTTCTTCACTACTGTGTGCGTACACCTTATCATTTTGTTTGTTGTAGCTCTCTTCTACGGTAAAAATTTTTTCATCCGAAAAAAGAATTTCCCGATATTTTTTTCCCGCGTACCGCTTCAACAAAGCGCGGCATCTCTTCAGTCTCAGGTCCATTAGACGAGCATTCAAACGATGTCCTGTTTTTCTTCGATATGCCCGAAGCCCTAAGTCTTCATTTAACACCCTTTTCACCGTGGTTCTGCTTAACCCCATCTGAAGGGCCAAAAGTTTCTGCTTACGTTTGGGATTTCTTTGAATTCGCGCCTTCACAGCTTTTATCACTGCTGGAGTCCTAACAGACCGAGGGCGACCACTTCTTGACCTGTCATCTACACTAGAGTCTTCATTGTATCGTTTGATGGTACGATAAACGAATCTTTTGGTTATATTCAAATTTTTCAGTATGTCAAAAATTTGAATTGGCGCGTAACCGCAACGATGCAATGCAATAACTGCAACACGGTCTTCTTTAAGCGTCCACTCCATATTTAAAAATGAGTAAAATTCTAAAAAGTATACATTTTTATTTTCATGAACAATTCGAAATTCGAATTCAATAAGCTTTTTTGTGGCCAGCATTCTAAAAGAAAAGTTTTTACTGTGTGACAATACTTATGACCTGACTAGGTATAGGTACAATTCAATAAATAGTCAATCTATCTCGCAGCAGGCTTTGTTTGTTGGCTTGATCCATTCTATTCTAATTGGCGACTGAGCAAGCGAAGAGGGTGAAGCAGCGATAAAAGCACTGGCAAAAATATATTTTGTATGAAAGTTGGGTCGGTTTGAAGGCTATAGAGAGTTCGGTTAAAGTTAAATATATTGACAACACATCATACAAACAGTTATAAGATATTTTGCTGTTGGTGAAGGAGTTCGATTGTTTTTTATGTGTAACTAAACGAGCACATTATGGTTTTGGGTAGCATTTTGCGAGAACTTAGTATCTATTTTGTAAAAATTAGTCTCTCCTATTGGGTTATTAGAGCATAAAATTTTAAATCCGTACGAAAATATTCACAATAAAAGATACGCGAGGTCTACTGATCGCATTAAACCAGTATTCTATTTCGACGGTAGTTTCGGATGCTATTGTCATTACGTCATCGATATAGTCCCAATATAGTCCCAGTGTAGGCAATATTGTCCAGCCATTGTCGCTCTTATTTTATTTACTGACGACGCGAAATCGAAAACTGGACAAATGGACTGAAAGCCTTTTGTGTAGAAGTTTTGATTAAAAATATTGTTTATTTGTGTACTAAGCTTTTGTATATTGTAATAGACTAAATAAATACATAGTTTATTTAGTTTTTTTTTAATTTATTTATTCGCGATCTGTGATTTATTGCAGCGATTGTAGTGATTATCTACATCACAAAACATTGTGATAGAGTGCATCAAATTAGAAGACGCCTATCATGCTTAAAATCTCATATAATACCCCATTTCGTACTAACCTTTATAACTTGCACATAACAATTGGCCTTCCACGTATTGATGTATATATTTATAAACTTTCCGAAAAGTTTTATCTTTATACTAATTCCCAAAGTAAAAATAAACTAATAAACTCACTTTGCACAACTCGTGCCACTAACTTAAATTTTATCGATACTTATTGTCGATACAAACTTCCCCACCATATCTTTCTGAGTCACAGACTTGAGTGCAAAGATTAGGCCGTGACCCATTACATGAGCGCGCGCGATCCGCGGGTCGTTCCGCCGCGCGAGTCGCCCCGCAGCTTTACCAGTGGGTATCGGACCGCGGCGGCTATCGCGGCGGGCGGCTGCGGCACGCGCTCGCTTATGCATGTAACCACGCAGCGTTCTACCGGCTCTTGCTGCCTACGCCTACGTCACAGCATGACTCGACCGAGTCACATTCATAGTTATTGAAGTAAATGTTTTTCTACCCGCAAATTGTATTTGTTAAAAATGTTTAGCTGTAATCAAAGCAAACATAAAGATTGCACGATTTTAATAGTATATACGTTAAGGAAGCTATGATTATTGTACGTTAAAATTTATGATAAAAGTTTTGTATGACCATAGTGTTAAAAAAAGCAATTTATATTTTGTTGTAACTGTTAGGATATATGTACACTGACAATGTTACTTAAGTTGAATCTTATAATAATAAAGAAATTTTGAAATTGAAATTGAAAATTATCATTTGGTTCGTGAATTAGGTATAGGCAACGTGTAACTGACATTTTATAGTGATTTATTGTCTTCAATTTATAATTCTTGAATATGTTTAAAAACTACTTTTGTGCCACTATTTCGTATAACTTTAATGAAATGTTTTATGTATCTCAATCTACGTCAAATTGCGACTTAGTTCTCACAAACCTAATACAATGATGTACAAGATCTATCCAGTAGATTCATGTTAATCCATTTCCTCACTAAAATCGATGAGCACATTAAAAGAGCACCTTCTATTTCACACGATGTGTCGTTTAATGTATGAGTCAGTTTAAATCTAAATTCTGTCTAAGTAAAATCTTGTGAATAATTGAATATTCATGGGTGTGGTGTCGGCCGCAAGTCGGGCGCTCGCAGTGTGACGGGGCCTTTAGGCTTTATACTGATACAGAGCGCTGTGGAGCTCCGTACGCTCTAATCTATGCTAGGGTTGCAACTAGGGTTTTGTAAGATTTCGATTAATCGTAGGCAAAAACAAAGAGTTTTTATGTACTTATATGTAAGTAAAAAACGTGGTAAATACATACAAACTTTGTAACCAGTACGCACATCAGAGTTTATATACTTCAAGCAGTAAGCTTTGTGTGATGTTAAAACTAAAGTCACTTACGGAAGATGATGATGATGATAGGTGCGTGCATATTTTAGGTACTACCGAGTCTACCGACGCCCGTGATGTTACTAACGTTAATCCGGGATAAAAAATAACTAGTACACCTCCTTACCAAGTTGAATCGAATTTGGTACATTCGTTTGAGCATGAAATACACTAAGTTTTGCTTTCATAATATTGGTAGAATAACAGCATGACTTGAACAAAACCTTTCTTTATTTTTATTAATTATTTAACTGGGCAATAAAGCCAGCATTTAGGTACGCCGCTTTTTGATAAAGTAGATTAGATTGTATCCATGTATTATGTGTTTAATTTAAGGATTTTAATTTTCTAATTTTGTTCTTTAATAAATATAATTAAAATTAAAAAAAGCCTTTCTTTGCCAGATATTTAGTAAGTTTACACAATTCAAACAACTAAAATATTAGTTTAAACTAGGCACCCAAATACGGGTATAGGCCTTTAATTTTGTTCTTTATTAATATAATAATATAATAATAATCATTTATTTACACTTAAATAACTAGTTACAGATCTTAATGCTATGTACTTGTAAATGTAGGTACCTGCTTAAAGTAGAATACAATATTTAACAAGATAATAATTACTACATAGACATTAAGCACTGGGTGCACTACATTGCACACTAAGTCGAAACTTGTGTCGTGCAATGTAGGCTCTTTCCGTTTGGTTTTTTGTTTGGTCTTTTAATTGGTCTAAATCAAAGTTTTTATCGCATTACATAACCCATGGCAGCCCTACGGGGGCGAAGCGCGAGTTGCGGTGAGCGCGCAGGTGCTCGCCGCTAATTTATTCACGAGCATCACTTTGTGCCGCCGCGGCCCGGATTACCTTTATATGTTTACTCGGTCGCGTAATTATACGCCCTCACGGAACTTGCCCTGCTACTGTCGGAGTACTGTGGCATGTACCTACCTAGGTAGGTGGTTGGTAGGTTAGATGATTTCAATTTCAACAAGAAAAATATAACCACATATAATCTTGTAGAAAGAAGTTATCAATCTAGACTTATGTTTGTGATATTGTCAGAGTTTGAAGATGTATATCTTACCTTATATGTTTTGTTTACTCGGTCGTGTAACTATAAGCCCTCACGGAACTTGCCCGACTGAAGTACTGGGTTTGGTTGTCATGTACCTAGGTAGATGGTAGGTAGGTTAGATGCTTTCGATTTGAACAAGAAACATACTTTTTCATAGCTTAGATCAGTATACTCCTTGTAAAGAAGGTTATCAAAGATATTGTCAGAATTTGATGATATTATTGCGGCTGGCATGTACCTAGGTAGGTGGTATGTAGGTTAGATGCTTTTAATTTGATCAAGAAACGTACGTTTTTGTTATAGCTTATATGGGATATTACCTCTTTTTACGGACTCGTAGAAAGAGGTTATCATCAATGATGACCTTGGCAAGTAGATTGAACAATGATATCTCAGCTCTATTTTGTTTAGAGCTGTTTAGAGATATTGGATTAATCTTACTAGAAAAAAGCTGTGCATGGTTGACATCATCAGCTTATTTTAAGTTTGGTTGTCATATCCCCAAAGTGATTGAGTAATGTTCTAACATATAGGCCTATACTAGTAGAAACATCGATTGGTTCGGCCTGATTTTACTCGTATCTACATATTTACCAAACTCAGCAACCTAAATCAGGGCGCCTTGATAAACTATCGACACCAGAGTTGGCCAATCTTATTCTATAAGAAGAAGAAGCAGCCTACAAAGCACATAATGTGTGCGTGCAGTTATACAAACATGTCAACAAAGAAAGTAGGTTTTAAAAAAAACGTAGGAACTACTTAAAGTAAAATTTAGCATCTTAAAAATTAAACATCTTTTAAATAATATGGTCTAAAAATCTATTGACATTCGACTTTATTTTTTTCAATCGTAATCCAGAAGTCTTTCTACATTTGACTTTATTTGTTATTCAGAAGGCCCTGATGGCCGCATTAACAATTCAATGGCTACGGATTCGATTGCATCGCTTGCTAGCCGCAGCCGCCGAACGCTGAATTACTTATGTGCTACTGTTGTACAAAAAGGAAGTAAAGTCGAAGGCAGGAGATCCCGTGGCCGCAGCCCGACGCGTTGGTCCGACCAAATTCGTACCACGCTTGATACATCAGTGTATGGAGCGCTGCATGACGCTGAGGATAGAGAGAGATGGCGGAAAATCATCAGAGATAAGCTCATGGATGGTGGTAGTCACGACCCTCAGACATGAGGAGGAGGACTGTTGTACAAAAAATTATCTAAATGTATCTACAACTACATAATTTCAGTTATTTATTGTTGTATTTCTTTGAAAGTATGAAAGAAAGGAATGAATGCATTTATTGTCCGAAAAAACAGGTAAGGTGCAGATTTGTTACTCAATTCCTATACGAATCCTTTCCCTATTACTACTCCGCTATATTGAATTATAGTCCCCAACAGATCAGCGCTGGTTGCTTCCACACAACCAGCATTATGCTGAGTTGGGGCTGTGTTGTGGCAGATTTTATTAATTATTTATTTATTTTTTTATTTATTGTAGTTACATGCTGTACTTACAGACTATTTCACCAAAACATACATACATTTTATGTTGCATTATGTAATTGCTATTGTTGTTGGTGTATATTCTTAAAAATTGTCACAATAACTGTTATTTTTTTCTCTCTTTCTTTCTACAAGCGAAAATAGTGTTGATTTATGTATTTGTTCCACTTGCATACGTAATTATTATCATTTTTGTTTTATAACAAACATTTATAATATTAAGTATAGATAAATCTAAGTTCCGAGAATCACATAAGCCGATTTTTATCCTAAAACAACACGGCCGCAGCCACTAGCATTCTCTAGAACTCGCTAGAGTATAAAATTCATATTCAATCGATCGCCACTCCGAAATTTAATTCCGGAACATGTCGAAAACTCCGCTCGCCAATTTCGGAGGGATCATTAAGTTTGTCAAGTCCAGCTCGCAGCCAATCAGCTAACTCCAATATCGCTGTGCAAACTGAGCGAATTGATGTCGGGCCAATGTCAACACGGCGCGACAAACTGGCCACCGTGACTGGTGCGTGTGTACTGACCACACCTGGAAATTAACTGGCTATATACCTTGTTGATCTATGTACGTAGATATATACAAATACATAAAGTGATAGCACATATCAAACCTTATTAAGGTAGAAATTACAAGTTAAGTACTCACAAAATGTTTAATTATAAGCATTACTTGCAACCCCTTTTTCACCCCCTTAGAAAGTAGAATTTTTAAAAATCTTGTCTTAGCAAATGCATATTTATCTGCAAATATCTGCAGTTTTAGCCTGACTGGTCGGTTTATTTATTTTATTAGATTACATTCACATTTTCCGTCCCAGAAGACTACCAGATAAAATACGCTATGTAAATCTGCTAAACAAAACGCCCTGCTAACTAAACTAGGTAAACTTAATTATTTTGACCTGAAACAGATTTCCCACTCTTCATATTTCTGTGCGAGTGATTTTCCATCCCACGATAATGAATGAAAATTAAAACGACCTTTCCCTTTTTGGGAGATCAAATAAACATAATCCCCAATTTAACTTCACAAAATTAATTTAAAATCAATCAAACTGCGAGCAAGCCAGGCTTCTACTTCACCAACTTACTGATACTTTTTAATTTCCTAAGAAAGTTAAAAAGGGTTCATGTACTAAAGGAATTATTAAAAGTAAAGAAGGAATTGCTGCGGTCTTTCGAAAGAAAAAATACATAACTTGAACAGGTTGCCAAAAGAGGTGGTCAGTGCAACATCGGTAAACAACTTTAAGAACCGGCTTGATGTCTGATTACAGAAATCCAAAAAACTCCTGTGAACTTTGTGTGGAATATACCTATAAAAATAAATTTCACGCATAGTGTTAGGGGCACATCATCAATTTGCTGCTCGCCCATTAATCAAATAAATAAATTAAAGAGATTTGTAGACAGCAATGAGTAATATTTCGTAGCTAAGTCGTAGAACGTTGGCGTAGAGGTTACTTATTTATGCCCTACGCCGCGAGATCGTGAAAAGACTTACGACTCAAACTAATTATAATACGTAATTAAGTTACACTATTATAATAGTCATACTATAATACTTTAACAATTCAGTGCCTTTTAGTAAATTACATGCACAAAATTTATGCTAAAAACGTTCTTCATAAAAACAAGTATTCCAATTGATGTTAAATAACATTAGTGAATTCAATATCGACTAAAATGTATCGAATGCTTACATTACTTTATTGTTATTTAACTTATTTGGTCGCACATTCACAATCATTTTAAAAATTGAGGTTATCCTGATGCTAGTATATAAATTTGGTGGCGAATGGTTCGCTTATGTCGCATAGCCGGCGGCGCGTCGCGGCGGCGGCGGCGTGTGACAAGGGACAAACTTTTCAATTATGTGCCGTGTTACCCCGCAGCGGGTTAAATTAATTCACTCCACTTCACAAAAAGATTCACCTACCCGGAATACACCGGCGGCTGTGAAATAGTCGATTTTAAGGGAAAATGCTTTGTTGGCCTCGCTGCAAAAAAGAAAATCGGGAGCGAATTGGGCTCGCGCGTCCAGGGTTTCGTACAATTTAATGTTTAGGTGTATCAGCTAAATGCTTTCCCATGTATTAAAAAAAACCAAACCATTGACATATAATTCTGACAAATCTTTATAAATAAAAATGAATCGTTGTTCGTTAGTCTGATTAAAACTCGAGAACGGCTGAACGGATTTATCTTATCTTAGTCTTGAAATGTTCGTGGAGGTCTAGGGAAGGTTTAAAATAAAAAAAAAATACAAAAGTTTAGGTCGCAGTACGAAGTCTGCCGGGACAGCTAGTTATGAATAAAAATGTTAATCTGTTCTAATAATATGTTAAAGTATATTTCTTCAATCGTTTTTTCCTATTTTTTGGAATTATTAAACATTTCATCATAAACATATAATGGCACGGACAATTCACAATTTGTATTAGTAATCGGCGGTGTATGTTTATTATTATTCTACATTATGTAGTTTCACGCTTCGAGTAACGTTGTATTCTACTAGAAAAAAACGCTTATCATATTTTAAAACTTTAACCGACCGACAACCTCCTAATTTTTGAAAGTCTGCTACAAGCAGTATATTAAAACTGTTCAATTTAAAAGCCCCTAAATGCCGTATTTTTTTCCCATAACATGCTGACGTCGAGTAATATTTATTTTTAATTTGCCAGCTCGCGTACTTCGTTTTGATTCTATCGAGCTTACCTTTTCGAAGTCCTTTTGTGTTAAAAAGATAATTTCGATTTGCCAGGTAACGAATGGGCCAGATGCTGAGAAATTCAAGCCGTATACCGATTTTATTTTGCTTTTTCGTTCTTCAATTAATTTCTTGTTATTTTCGCTTAATTAACGGGTACGATATTATTTTTGGAATTGTTACGATCTTGTAATGGATGTTCTTATTGGATGTGTTTTATGATGATATGTAGGTACTTATTTTTTTAGGATTTAGGTATATCTACAAAAATGGTGCTTACTAAGCTAAGTATCATTAATTGTAAAAAAGTAAAAAAAAAACTGTACAATTCTACTCCACTTAAAACAAATATTGGTATTCCCCAAGGTTCATCGTTGGGAAATACTTTATTCTTGATATTCCTAAATGATTTACCTACATTAGATATTAGTGGAAGTATCATCCAGTATGCGGATGACACTACAATCATAATTTCAGCTGAAACAACTGAGAAACTCCTACTAAAAATAAAAGAGACTATGTACAAAATAGGAGAGTGGTTCACAATGAATGGTCTTAAGCTAAACAAAGAAAAAACAAATATATTATTTTTTAATGCTGTCTCGATAAGTGTAAAAGCTCCCGCTGTGTGTTTTGATGATGGTACTGTTTGCCCCCCATCAAGCTGTGTAAAGCTTCTTGGTTTTGAGCTGGACCCATGTTTCACTTGGAAGGAACACATAAATACAACTTGCAAAAAGATGACGAAGGGCATTTATGCGTTGAAACAAATAAGACATATTACATCACCCCAAAATCTAAAAGAAATGTATTACGCATATGTACACTCTATTTTATCTTATGGTTTAATGCTTTGGGGCAATTCTACAGAGTATGAGAGGGTTTTGAAGTTACAAAAGAGAGCGGTAAGAACTTTAGTTGGAGGAAAATATAGAGAAACTTGCAGGGAACACTTCAAAACACTGCAAATTCTGACATCTGTATCCCAGTACATACTGGAGATTCTTAAATATGTTTTTAGGCATCGACTTCTATATAAAATAGTAGTGTGTGATAATAAACGATCAGTCAGAAGGAAAAATGGAACTTTTTTGGAAATACCAAAACGTCGTCTAAATATGTTTTCTAAATTACCATTTGTTATCGGTCCAACTTTGTATAATACATTGCCAGAAGAAATTAAAACTATGACGCGTGAAAATAATTTCCTAGATAGTGTAAGAAGGCTTCTTTTGGACAAAACATTGTACAGCTTTAAGGAATTCATGACGAACGACTATAGTCACTTAGACTTTGGAGACAAGTCAATGCCCCTCAAAAAATGAAATCTAGGTTATATGATATATGTTATCAACTTCTAAAAATCTGTGATTATTCTTTAATGTATTAAAAATCTGTGATTATTCTTTTATTATAAAGGTATAATATGATACAATCTTACCTAAATATTTTTATAAGAATGTATGTAAAAACAATTATGACAAGAAATCATAGTGTTACATGATGATAATAATTATTTATTTGTTTTGTAATATTTATGATTTTAATAAATATTTCTTTCTTTCTTTCTTTCTTTCTGTATAGAATAAGTATTTTAATGATATTTGTGCAGAATAAAGCCTATCAATTTATTTGCAAAAAGGGTATAGTAAAGCTTAAAGAACTATCGAGTGTGTCGGACTTTAATCGTCCAACAATCGCCCCTAATAATTATTTATTTATAGTCAGCATACCCCTAGTTGCGTGTCCGTGGCGGATCGAGATCGCTCCAATATGTGAGGGTGCTTAGCTCTCCAAAATTTAGAGCATAATCTATTTTGTTGGGCTATTTTGTATTAGCTCAGGGATGATTTATTCAGGGTACCGTTTTAGTTTTGCTGTTATTGATAGTTTTAATTTGTTCTACTTTTATTTAGGTTATTTTAAAGGCATTAATAGAGTTTTGTTTATATGTGTTTGATTCAGAATTCTGATTCAAGTAATTTTGTATACTAGTTTGCTGACCCGATACCGATTACACTCAGCGTCTAATTTCAATGCACTTTTTCTAACAAAAATTTATATTAATCTGTTATTTTTTTTATTTAACAAACTTATAATCAAATGTTACTTCAACAAAACTGATTATTTTCTGACTTAACCCAAACTAATCCCAAAACACTATTTCCTCGATAGCCGGCTACCACAGCGCCCCCTCGCGTCCAACACGTGTTCAACACCTCACGCCCCGGGGTTTAACCCCAACTGCACTATAATGGACAAATTATTAACGCCTGTGAATATTTGTTACATTCCTTTTTCATTCGAGATGAGCTCCCGATTCATTGTTTGTTACCTATTTGAAGGTAAGCGTGACCAATGTTTAGGGGATGTTGATTACAAATTTAAGTGAAGTTTTCACTTAGGGGGTCTGACCTGTAATGATTGTAAACTTTAGGGCGGTGAATAATAGACATTGTTACCGAATGGCATTAATGGCCCAGCCAATAAAAACTAAACTCGAACTAAACTGATTATTGACAATTGAAACATTAAAATGAAGTCTGAAATGACAGCAGGGCTAGCACGGGCAGAAGACAATATATCCCGAGGGAAAGAAAAGAATTTGTTTCCCCGCTGTCAATTTTAGCACGGACTAGCCGGTGAAAAGTCAAACCGCGATAGATAGGTATACGGCGAGAGTAGCGTTATAATATTTTATTCCTATTTTGTTGCCATAATTACGAAATTAAATTAAAATGAATACAATGTTTGAATTATTCTTCAAACATTCTATCAATTCATCTAACCTTCAGAAATTGTTCATTCTTTTTATTTTTATCTTATATTTACAGCGGGGAGTAGCGTGATAAAATTTCATTAATATTTCACAATAAACGTCAATGGGATAAATTATATTTCTTTCCACTGTTGTCATGCTATGTAAGGTGGAAATGACACTGACAGGTGGATAAAATGGTGAAAGACTTGCCGTGCTGAAAGCCTGCTGTGAAGCCGACCCATGCCGTGCTTGCCATGCTGCTGAAGCATTTAGATACAATCCGAATGGGCACAGACGAACTACGTTGTCTATCAAGATAATATATGTAATATAAATACAACTTTCATATGTTATACAGTATGTAATTACTTCACCGTAGTGCCTGCCAGTCTACAATTAGGTATGTAAATTCTACTTGGATTCTAATTGTATTGTAAAGTGTAACTGACACCGCAGGACGCCACGACGTCCTCAATAAATATAAAAATACTACAATATTAACTACAAATCACAAAATAATGAAATAGCGTCGGCGTCGGTAAAGTGGCCAGGTTGGATGGCGTTTGTGAGAGGCTTGACCCACCTTCGATCCGATTAAACGATTCCACTGCTTCCGTGTTTATAATTACTATATTTTAAATATAAAATGGCTCGCATATCAAAAAGTATTTTCTTAATGTTAATTTATTAAAACCATTTCCTATATCCTCCATAAATATCAAGATACTTTAACAACGAACATGAAATCCCAAAATAATGAAATTGCGTCGGTGTAGGTAACAGGCCAGGTTGAATGGCGACCGTTTGTTAGAGGCTTGACCCACCTTCGATCCGATTATACGATTCCACCGCTTCCGTGTCCTGCTGTCCTTGCGGCCAACTTAAATGTATTTGGGTATTTAACAGTAGCTGAGCTTCCACAAAAAAGCGAGTGTGGTTCAGCGGTTCTAGTATCTGCTTTTCATCCAGACGCACCCTGGTTCGAATCTGGCCCTACACCAACGACATGTATTTTTAAGAGTCACGACACGACCCTCAGTCATGTGGAAATACGACTCAAAGAGAGAGAGAGAGAGCTTCCACAATATGTTAGGCAAACGAAACCCTATATCATGTAAAAAATACTTGAAATACACAGACAGAAAAAAAAAGGTTACATCAACTAACATCGGTAGAGATCGATCGAGGCGATAGTGTAGAACGACTTCACATAAGTATTTAATTATTTGCAACCACAATTTAAGTCACCTTGTTCATGAGCTCCTGCTTTTAGGATCTTATTGTACGATTACTTATTTTACAGTTGTGTTACTATTAAAGTAAGTAACATGCATACTAGATCTTGGAAATGTTTCTTGTAAAAGTTACAAGTATATGTAAGTATTCCAATCTGAAACTTGATTCATACAATCAAACTATTCTATATAAATAGCTAAGTCATAATTTTACAAATCTAAAGCTTTGATACTGCTGCCAGCATTACATTGTTCTAAAATATAGTGTATATTTTGACACAAATGTTGCACCCTCCGGCCGCGGGTGATTCGTGAATCTCTCCCATCTAATTTCATTTTAATGTTGTGCGTGAGCAAATTATTGCCATGTCATAGTGAATAAAATTACCACGTTTAATGGGATAATCGCTACATCTGGTTTAGGGCACAGAATAATGTTAAGGGGATGTTTTTTTACCTGTAGTTAATTAATTCTCGCGAGGTACTGTCCCGGCTAATTGCATTGTACACGAATGGATTAGTTGAAGTTCATTTATGATTGTTTTTGTGGAATATTAATTTGTTGCGGTTTGATTTAAGCTTTGATTGAATTTAATGTTCTGTTTATAGTTAATTTGTCAGATACCTACTGAAAAGCATAACCTATGTATAAAAGTCCTACCTACCTACCAATAAAATATGCAAATAAAATGTATTAAAGCCATTTTTAATCGATCTTAATACAGCAACATAGTCTGCCAATTTCATATAACTAACGTAAATAAATCAGTTTATGGGTTTCAGGCGCTTTAGTGTTTAGCTGCTTTTAACATGGACATAGTAAATGTATCTTATATATTGCTTTAGACATCAGCTTAAATTTTTAGTACACAAAAATAAAATACTGGAAACAGTTTTAAAGCACTTCGTAGCTACACCGCTTTAAAGTTTATCCATAAACTTGTCGGTTTCGCAAACAAAGTTATTTATAGTGGTGAAATACGAATGCGGCCCAACTTGAAACAGGCTCGCTCAAAAACCACGCCGGTAACTTTGCGACAACTTTCTGCGGACGAGTGGAATTTTCAGAATTTTCTGTGGTTACAAAATGTGCGCTGTTGAACTTTTTTTCAGTAAAATTAAATATTGGAAGTGACACTTTCAAATGGCATAATTTTGGTAATAACATGATGTCATACTAAGTTTGTGAGTGTGGCAGTTTCATAAGAGGAGGATAAAATTCTTTGGGTAGTTTGTATATTGGTTCCTTCGATATTCATATTTAAATGGAACAATCAATTTCGATATAATTTTGTGTAGAGATAGATTAGACCCTGGATAAACACTCAAGCTACTTTTGTCCAAGATTACCGAGAATGAGACTAGACTTAGACGCAATAAGTATGATGATAAGTACGTAAACTCAAACAAGAAAATTTACGTATAGTTCCGATAAAAACATCAAACAAATAACAATAAACAGAAACAGAATTAAGCCAAACGTAAAAAAGACTGTCCAATTTATATCACCGTATTGACAGGTTTCCGAAACAAAGGCAACGTCGGAGCATGTGTTGAACCTCGATGTCATTTCGACATTGTTGGACACGTATAATACGAGATGTTTGCCCGCCGCCCGGGGTGGAAGGTGGATAAAAACCTGGATATTTCTCATATTTATGTATGTGCACTCGAAAATATTCCCCGGGATCGCCGCGTCTTGCCGCCGGCTTTGCGGGATAAGTTCCCTAAAGGTGGTCGCGGTAAGGGGCAATATCGCGCGCAGGTGTCTGGAGCGTGGGAGCGTCCACCTGCGCGCCCCCTCTGCCTCTTCGCTGCCCTCCGCCCTCTCTGGCTCGTTAATGATGATGTGCTCAGCCAGCAGACTATTTCACTTCTGAATACATCTTTCTCACTTTTGATGCTGCGTCCCTTTTCCCCTCGTGTGTGGGCTCGTTCCGTCCCGCTCGCGCCCCGTCCGCCTGGCCGCTTCCACCTAGTCAATTCGGCAAACGCGTATCTACTTTGAGCCGGAAATGTAATGGAACAAATGCGGCTGGCATTAACGTCAGAACGAATGTCGGGACACGGGGTCGTTCGTCGGATATTTTCCACGCGATGATTTTGATGCGCATCTATGGAGCTGTAATAACGTTTGTGGCATTAACGCTCTGAGTACGATACCTACTGCGAGTATGAAAGCACTTCATTCGTGTTCACTTGTTTTCATGTAATTGCTTATCGACCTACGAAGTAATACGATTAATTAACACTTATTAGTTAGTTAAAAGCATTATTGGAATAACAAATTTCATTATAAATCAATAATCGCAATTTAAATGTTCTTATCAGATTTATAAGCGAGTGTGGCTCAGCGGTTCCAGTGTCTGCTTTTCATCAGAGAACTCCCCTAACGAATTAATTCAGCGGGGGAGTCAAGACCCTCAGTCATGAGGAAATACGACTCAAGAGAAATTAGATTTAGAAAACAGACCTAACTAATGCAGCATTTCATTTTAACGATTTATGTGACTTATGTATGTACCTCTTTACATATTATGTTAGTTTTATAGAATTATTTAAGGTACATCATTTCCTTGCCAGAAAAATTACCAACTCATCGTTGCAAAGGCATCATTCATTGCATATCTCGTGAAGCAAAAAGCAGGTTGTTTAACATCTTGATCGTGAGGGGGCGCTGGCTACAGTTGGCAAGTCATCCTCAACGACCCTCACCTTTGAAGACGTACTTATTAGCTGTTTGAGTAACACAATAACTTCAGTACTATATATAGGTAGATATATGTACATGTATACTTGTACATAGCTTTATGTCATATGACAGTAGGCATTAGCAAGATGTAATTTGTATATCTTCTGGTTAACATATTGCCCATAGTAAAGTTAGTAATTTGGCCTTACCTACTAACAAAATTAACAGAATAAAGACCACCGAAGCGACGTGCATATTGTCTTATACACATTTTATCACAATTATGAAGTAACAAATCACTGGTCAAATTAGGCACTATATATATATTAGGATATATGTACATACATAGGTATGTACTTATACGATGAATAATTGTGTTTACTAGTTTTCTCTCTCTCTCTCTTTGAGTAGTATTTCCTCATGACTGTGGTTCGTGAGCCCATCGTAGAATAAATTCGTTAGGGGAGTTTTCTTCGGCAGATACATCTTGGTGGGCGCCCAGGTCCTTCCACGGAAGATACATGTCCTCAGATATTGTGTTCTTCAAACGTGACGATGTTTTCCTTCACCGCTAAGCGAGTACAAATCTACACTTGAAACTTGAAAATACAAGTAATTGGTGTTAGACCAGGGTGCGTCTGGATGAAAAGCAGACACTGGAACCGCTGAGCCACACTCGCTTACACACGCCAGTTCTAGTAGAAAGTTAAATATTAAGTTCTTAATGCGTAGTACAGTTACGAATATCTGTTCGATACACGATATTTTGGGCATGGAAAAACAGTTCCAATTTTAAGAAACAATCTTGTCGTTGTTTGGTTTGTATCCGCTAACAAACTCCACGCAAAGGTCGCTTATTTATAACCTAGAGCCTATCGACCAAACCACGGCTAGCTCTTAAGAAATTGCGTCTTCGGTTTAATGAATAAACCTTTTGACCGCTCACCAATTCGGCTTCGTGGAGGCAGGGTGGGATTATTGGGTCATTAATCAAACATTGCCGGCTGGAGGGCCAGACGGGCCAAGGGCGGGTACAGGTATCGATTCAATTTGGGAAAAACATTGGCGTCGTTCTCTTGTTTTATGTGTTAACCAGTTATGTAGCATAATAATGTGAACCTACTAGACTGAGGTTAGAGCTAAGGCTGAGAATGGTCATTACATTCTCCCAATATATGCAGCACCCTTCTTATTTGCATAATTATATGCATGTAGAGATAATTCTTCTCATTCAGTGTAAGTATATCCTAGAGTGTATGTTTTTGTTTGTTTTCCAGTCATGTGTAATGCAATATTACCTACATTGGAATAACGCTGACTTTTATCGAGAAATAAATGCAACACTAATGCATCGGCCACTAACTTCTTCTTTACTTAATAACGACCAGTATATAAGAACAAGACAAAATAAATTAATAAAGACCTGCGCATAAGTTATGTTTCATAAAAATATTTGACATAAGTAATGTTTTGTTTCAATTAGTTCTCAATTAAAAACAGCGCCACCTGTCCTCGCTACATTTTAATTAACCGTCCACAAGTTGATGGCCGCCGCTAAAAAAATAAACAAAATAAGCGTGTAGTTTTTGTAAGAGCTGCCTTTTTGAAAAACAAGCTATTGTTTGCTTTCAATTCGGCAGCGAGAGGGGCTTTTGCTGATACATGTTTGAAGTTAAATCTCCCTTTAAACGCTTCAGATGTGATTCACAGAACGCCTTTTGAAGAAGCTTAAGCGACTACTTAAGTGTATCAATGGGTCCCTTCAACGACTTGGAAATTGAGGCCATTCGGTTGAATCATCTGGAAATGTGATTAAGTTGAATACCTACTACCTAAGTATGTTTATTTTATGTATCTAGTTATACAGTCGTGATATCTTTGGATAAGACTATTTTAACTTGAGTGGGAACATTATGTCATATCTGAAGCCTAACTTGAGTTAAACAATAAATTAAACAATTATATATAAGACGATATAGCGACACAATGAAATGGGCATTTTTTTTTCTTTAAACCCTTTATTTACCATAATAAAATATAAAAACAAGGGAAGAAAAACTTAACATATTACTTCTAACTACAACATAAAAAGGGGCACTTAGAACATCTTTAGAAAAGCCTAAAGATAATCTAAGTGCTCCAGCCCACTACCAGAGGGCAGCGTGCCCAGCATACTGGCCGCATTACCTCGCTGGATGGCAATGCTGATACGTTGAGCCAGAAAAAGGCCAGCATTTTGGTCATGCGTCGCGTCAACCAAGCGCTCCGAGAAGGTTTTGGAAAATAGCATGGGCTCCCGGACCCACGGCCCCAAAGTCTCGACTCCAAAAGGCTCAAATATTTTTTTTATCAACTGGCATTTTGTCTTTGTATTTTGGTTGGATCTGCCTCATATAGCCCTCACATAAAAAGTTACACATTTTGGCTTCATCTAATTAAAATCGCGCTTATCCGCGTTACACTGGAAACTAAGCCCTTTGGCTTGAACAACCCTTGAATAAGCCATTTTTTTCCAATAATGGACCTTAATAACTGCGGTTTAAAATAGAGTTTTGGTCAAAGCTATTGAGAAGAGGGTAACGGTGACGTCGAGAAAAAAAGCACGTGTTCTATTTGGGATTACACGCACCCTAAAAACAAAGACTGACATTGCGTCACTGTAACTAGCTTAGCGCGAGGATGGATTTATATTTAACTCTCATTCATTCATATTGTGACATTATTAAGTGTTGTTTTTATATTCAAATGTGGATAATAGTTTGTAATTGGTTACCGATAAATTATAACACAGTGGAAGTGAATATTATTATAACGCTTTAACTACGAATTAAACTCCTACTCAGAACACTGAATTCTATACCAAAAAGTCAAATTTACATCAGTTTTAATGTAGCAAAAATGTATTTCAATCGTAAACAGAATAAGATTCCAATAGTCCAAATGAATTCGTAAAGAATTCAAAGTCATTATTAGGAAGCGTTCAGTATAAATTAGAAAAGTTAATAATAAGACGTCGTTCGTGTTTACAGTGAATAAAAAATATGGGTAACGTTATACGCTCTTCTTTATTCGTTTATTCCATCAAAAATGTCAAGAATGCTGTAAACTATATTTTACCTTCTGACACCAAATCTGTCTAGACACTAGTATAGCACACTATCACCATCTGTGGACACAATGGCTGCATTCCCATGGAGCCGGACTGTTTGGGCGAAATTAGACATGCTTAGTTTTTTGACCAACACGCGTATATTAAGGACTTATATGTACATACATCTTCAATGAGATAAAAAATACTATTAATGATCAAATAAGCGTTTAATATTCTATAAATTACACCGGAACAAATCTCCCTTCCCAGCTTTACTAAAGATGCACTACTGCTTGTAATGGGAGCGATGTTTTGCAATGTGAAACACAACTATTTTGTACGCGCTTCTTTATTTGATCAACACTTCTCTTCGATACCTTTTCTTATCTTCATATTAGTTCCAAACAAACCCCTCTACGACACGACTATCTTTATACTAGTCTCTACTACCTACTGCTTGTAAAGGGAGCGTATGCGTCGCCATGTGTGGACACAATGGCTGCATTCCCATGGAGCGGGCGGTAAGCTGATTGCGTGACGTCATACGCGCTTTCAATTACCCCGCAATATTTGACCGGCTTTCATTTTATTTTCTTTTTGTTTTTGGGAAGACTTTTGGATGATGTGAAGTAAATTGTATTGTAATTTTTTTTTTTTTTTTACGTGGGATAGGTTTACGTTTGACTACAGCCTGCCTGATGTTAAGCCTTGCTGCAGCCTAGGGTGTAACACGTTTACCTAGAAGATACCTATTAACTCTAGATTTGAAAACCCCTGGATTGTATAATATTGTAAATATATAATATTGTAAATAAAATGTAGAAAAATAAAATTCGTTTAATTTTTAGTTTCAAATGTCTACACACGTTCTAACAGTGTAGTTACACAAAAATTTTATTGTAATGTGTTATCGGAAACTATCAAAAATATACTAAGTTCTCACATATCGTAGGTAACAATAAACATTTCATAAAAAAAATCCTTAGTAATTAATGACTGACAAGATAATACTAGTAGTTAGTATAGTTCGTAGCAACATCAAGCCATTAAATTAATAAATTTAAAAATTACGAGCAAAGTTTACTAATATGTGTTACTGATCATATTCTAACTATTCCCTCGTGCATGCACATTTAAAGCACGTTAGCCATGTATCGATACATGTCTATAGCTATATAGGCTGTAGCCAGTGATCCGTTCAACCCTGCACTCTCCACGCCAGTTAATGTGCGCCCGATCCCAGCTTACCGAGGGATCGCCGCGAATAATCGGTTCATGGCTCGATAATCCTTCGTGTAAAACAGCGCCAAAGTTACGCTACAGTCAAAAACTTTTTGCACGGCTCACTTATTTACATACGTGACTGTTGAGCTACGACTTTTTGTAGCTTTGTAGCGCTACGGCGTAGAATAGTTGTGATTCAAAAATGGGTGGCGTAGACATTGCTACGCGCTAAATGGCTGCCTTAATCAAGGATGTCTTGAGTGACTCCAAATTGGGATGAGGCTTTGAGCACGCCTTTTCCTCCAAGTGTTGCCATATCTTGTAATCTAACGGATTCAAATCTGGACTGGAGGAGGGCCAGTCTTCGTGCCGGATGAAGTCGATTTCACGCGCCGCCAGCCAGTCTTGTGTGCTCTTCGCTCTATGAGCTGGCGCCGAATCTTGTTGGAATACCCAGTGCTTGTTATTGAACATGATATGAGAAACAGGTTCCACAAGGTTCGTCAGGACTGTATTAAAAAACTATGCTTACTTATACATATTTATTGATATTGTTGATTGATTACGTTAGTACACCCGACAAGGTGGAAAATGAAACTGGAGATGCCATGCTTGTACTTTAAGATTATGAGACCTAGTTTTACTAGAAATAAATTATTATTACAGATTATTACATTATCTCTATTGAATAAGGTAATGCTTGTCAAGTCATACCTAATAAAGTGCAAGGCGATATTCAACTTAGTAATCTATTGGCAAATACAAGTTGCAAGATTCTAGAGTTGCATGGGTGAACGAAATTGTCATAACTTATATGTATTTCTATTAATCGGATGACACGGTCTCTTTCATAGCCTGCCTGTTTGTTTTATGAGTCAGTAATCCCTAGAGCTGCTTGTAAACTCGTCATTACATATGTTGAAAAAGAAACAGGTGTTACATAATAATATACCTACCCTGAGGAGGAAGCACTCGCCTACAACACAAGATCTCGGTCTCAGTGTCGGCGATACGTACCACATTCATGAAATGTACCGTAGATAGCGAATATGGAGTGAATATACATATTATTAGGTTTTTAATTTCCTTTTCTTTGAAATCGATAGGAATATATTTATTTAAGCAATTATATATTTATATGTCAAATTAAACTAAATGTCAAATTAACTAAATAACCCGCCCTTAATCGTTCCCGGTGCAAATGTGCCCAAAAGTGTGTGTGGAGTGAATTCTATTAATAAGAACTAAATTTAAGATAAGTTAAGGAGTTTATGTACTTACATTTAATATCAGAGTAATAAATGAATTTGAACTCTTGACGGCAGATTTCTGAGCGACCGGGTATCTCTATTAATTAACAAAACTTGTGTAACACTTCACATTCAAGCGTTGCTTCCGAAATGACTTCTATTCTATTGTTGCAGCAAAGGTAGAGTGGAGCACCACACCTGATGGAAAAAGGACGTCTAAACTCTACTTTCTACTTGTTTCTAGCGGTGCAGCACGAGCGCGGGCCCCGCAAGCCCAAGCTGCACGCCTCCATGGGTGCTCTGCCCCCGCCGCTGTCTCACGCACACAAGCCACACCCGCTCAAACTGTCGCCACCGTCACCGTATACACCGCTACCACCAGCTTTTAACTTTCAGGTTAGTGTTTTACATCTAGAAAAAACAGCTTCCTAGCGTAGGTACCTATTTATAAGTTTCTTAGTTTACCATATTACTTTGTTAATTAATTCATTCACCGATTTGCGAAACTACGTTTAACGTTTGATTATATGTTCACTTTTTTTTAAATTTTTAATTAATTTATAACTGATTGGATAAAGCTGCCATCCTTTTTTTGAATCAATTTAAAAAAACAACAAAAAGAGCTTCACTTTTCTATCACTAAAATATTCATGTCCAGCCTTTCCCTATTTTTTTTAATAAACATTAAGCTTTGGTGTTATCAACAAATTATTGTTTGTATTGTAAACACATTTTGGTATATTCTACAGTTCAGTATAACCGGCATGACAGACAGCGCGCCGCTCAGCACGGCCTCATCAGCTGGCTCGAGCGGCGCGGCGGGCGCCACCAGCCCTCTACCACTTATGCCAGAGCCCTTCCTAGCGCCGCCGCCACCTGGGATACTTCACATGCTGATGTCTAGTGATAAATGTCAGGTAAGAACAAAGCCTTTTTGACCTGTGACACTTGATTTTAAGATTTAAGATACTGTTTATTTTCAAAATTGTTTGGGAGGTGCCAATAATCAAACCAAGTTACACATATCACTAGTGTGGCTCAGACTGACCAAGTCTTACAACACAGGCTTAGCCTAGTGTAGGATGTGGAATGCCTGCGCCACACACAGCGATTATCTTATAGAGGTATCAGCCTGTAACATAAGTACATAATCTCTTTCTTGGCGCCTACCAGGCATAAACACATGTAATACTGATTTTATTATGATTTAACTACTTATGTAAATATATGTATAACCCTGAGGAAGAGCCTACACTCCACAATACAGGTACATTACATCCTAGTGTGGAGTGTAGCGATCAAAATTGTATTAGAACCTAAGTTTTTGATCAATAAAGTTATCTTATCTTATTTTATTTTAAAGTCAACTGTTGACACAACTTTTTTGGGTGAACTTGTGGACATAAGGAAACTACACATGACACGCTTTTATTTTACTTGGGAGATGAAATTCAACTACATGCATCAATGGTATTTTAATTTGATTAATTTCCGGTAATAAGTGGCTCCCGATCATTTCAAGTATCTTTATTAGGCGTTTTTTATTACCTGCCAATAAGATTTCTTAATAAGAATAACATTAGCTCAGTATTGTCTTGTCCACAGGAGTTGATGTGGAGTGCGAAACAATTACAGCTGCAAGGAGACCCAACCCTCCTCCGGCCTCCTCCCAGCGCCTTTGGAGCCCCACTTGCGCCTACTTGGGAATTACTGCAGGTAAAAACCAATAGACTACAAACAAGAGAAAGGAAATTCAAAACAAACAACGACATCCCGATTCTGTTGCTGTTTTTAGGTTTCATCAAATGGTTGCCTAAAAAGATCGGTCGAAAGATCGATCGGTCGAAAGATCGATCGGTCGAAAGATCGATCGGTCGAAAGATCGATCGGTTAGCAATAAGGCCGCCTCTGTTGATACAAAATTAGTTTTCATGTTGTGTAATTGATTATGTACGAGTATGTACCTATTGTATGAGTTATAAAATGTAGATATAAGATTAACTCGCATTTGTCTTATTTGCCCGTGCATGAATAAAATCTACTGTAATGGCAATAATGGCAATAAATAGATACATGTATATTCCATAAGATATTTCCATAAGAGGTTTTTTTCAAAACAGCTTAAATTCCACTGTCTCTTGTACAAACAAACATTGCGTTACTCTACATCTCTAGAACGACGTAAAACTACATTCCATCCCCGGGCGACAAAATTTTCCTGTTTATTTCAACTTTCACCAAACATCGTAACATGACCAAGGGGTGTGTACATTGCAGTGTCGTTTGTAGGCATTTAGTAGGTGGCTTTTTGACTGGGGGCGGTCCTGCGATGCTATTGGGCGGCTAGCGGTGACTTCTCGCCTTTACTTGACTTCCCCCGCCAATGACGCGACGTGACTGGAAGTCAGAATTTGTATATACCATTGTGTACTTGAATACCTACTGTCTTGGGACCAATGCGCATGTCTTTAATAAAAACAAATGGGTTCATAAGTTAGGTACATAGAAAAATATCTAGGTAGCTAGGTACTTCAATTCAATTAATACGTTACTTACAAGTAAGTACGTAAATTGTAGAAAAGTAATATTTAATTGAGGAACTACATAGTGTTTTTTTTTATAAATGAAAATATATTTGTTTTTTTAAGGTGTCGAAATTTTAGTAAATAGGACTCGTTGAATAAAAGTCAGCGGGTGGACAAAATAACCCCTTATTAGAGTCTAAAAACAAGAAAACACATTGTAAATCTAGAGGTACAAAATGACGGTACCTTTATTAGAAACTAAGCACGTAATCACTCATATGTAACAAGTTGTTCTTTGAAAAAAGAAAGATCAATATACAAGTAAAATAGCTTTAAAATGTTATCATATCATTAGGTTTCTTCTAGGCAAGCGTGCTACTTAGACTATAGTGGTGCTTAACATCAGGCAGGCTATAGACAAACGTAAGCCTATTTCGTGTTAAAAAAAAGAACCGATCATACCTACTACCTAAACTTCTCCTCAGGAAACCAGCGCCCGTCTGCTGTTCATGGCAGTCCGCTGGGTGCGCTGCCTGGCCCCCTTCCAAGCGCTGGCCACCTCCGACCAGCTGGTCCTGCTCAGGGCGGCGTGGAAGGACCTGTTCCTGCTGCACCTGGCGCAGTGGTCGGCGCCCTGGGACCTCGCCCCGCTGCTCGCCGCGCCGCAAGCAAGGGCCAGGTTGCCGCCTGATCCATTGGCTGATCTGGAGTTGAATACTTTACAGGTAAAGTATTCAACCTAACTTTACTTTTAACTTTTACTTTACTTTATTTAACTTTTTTTTACTTTACTTTTTCTTTGTTACGATATGTTATTATACTTCGCAGTCCCGTTAATTTAGGATTTCCCTAAATATAGATCAATTAAATACGTCTCTCGAACGTCGTATTAGTAGTATGTAGGTAGGTATCTATTTACCAAAAGGTAAACTGATTCCTGCTTATGCCCTGCATGTGAGACTTAAATTTTAATTAATGACAACGCGTTTCAAGTGCTTTGTGCAGAAAATTTAGATAATCAAATTGATGTTGTTACTGCAAAATGTTGAGCTTCATCTTTATTCATACATAGGGTTTAACATAGGTTTATGTACGTGCGGTGCAGTATCTGATAACTATTATGATAAATAAAGAACAATTTCTCATTGTTTCAGGAAATCTTATGTCGGTTTCGGCAAATTGCTCCGGATGGCAGCGAATGTGGCTGCATGAAGGCTATCGTTCTATTTTCTCCAGGTAAGAAAAATTTAAATATTAAATCCGAAATTAAACAAATTGAACATATTATTGTTCATTGGAATATGAAGGCATTTCTACATTGTTTACACTTGTGTTCATTTTCTAATTGTTAGTCTTTTTGATAGAACAATGTGTGAAATTAATAGTGATACCTACTCGTATACACAGTTCAATAGGTACGTTTACATAAAAACAAATTATTGATGCAAAAATGTTAATATCGCTGGTTTAGCCTTTCCAGATTAAACTTATCATCGCGAAGTTAAGTAGCCAGAAACCCTATCGTCTAAAATAAATAATTTAAAACTGAATTAGATATAGATTATATAAAATCTCGACACCAGGATTTGCCGCACACATACAAATTCACATAGGTACATTTCCTTTTTCTCCAGACACCGCCGGTCTAAACGAAACGCAGCCAGTAGAGATGCTACAAGATCAAGCTCAGTGCATCCTCGCTGACTACGTGCGGACACGTTACTCGAGACAACCTACTAGGTAAGTAAAAAAAACTTTCAGAAGACTCGATAACCTCCTTTTTTTGAAAGTCGGTTAATAAACACAACTGTAGATGCACCGAAAGTCGGGTGAATATTAAATCTAAATACATGTATAAAACTCAAAGGTGACTGACTGACTGGCTCACTGACTAATATAGTGATCTATCACCGCACAGCCCAAACCACTGGACGGATTGAGCTAAAATTTGGAATGAAGCTAGATGTTATGACGTAGGCATCCGCTAAGAAAGGATTTATGGAAATGCCACTTTTAAAGGGGTGAAATAGGGAATGCAAGTTTTACTTCTTAATGTGAGCGAAGCCGCTAGTGTGATAAGGGATAAGGCCAGGCAGCTCGCTACACAGGTTGATATATTGGCGTTCCTGGATTTAACGTGATTATCCTTTGTACCAGCAACCTGTATGTTGCAGTACAAATTTAGACACCTTATAGTAAACCCCCTAATACAAATTCTTGTTCCAGATTCGGTCGGCTTCTCCTGCTGCTGCCGTCCCTCCGCGCCGTGCGCGCGCGCTCCATCGAGCTCCTCCTGTTCCGCGACACGGTGGGGGACGTGTCGGTGGCCACCCTCCTCCACGACATGTACCGCATGCAGCCCGCGCCCGCGCCGCCCTTCCCCCCGCCGCCGCCCGAGTGCTCCTCGCCTTGAGGGTACTCGTGATAACTCACCAAAGTTACTAACAATATCTCACTAGTTTATCTGATTTTCTAAACCGACAATTTATTGTCCAAGATTGCTTCAAAGCAAACTGTCAACAGTTTCATGCGACTTCTATATAAATGTCCAGCCCCCCTTTACAGAGTGACATACCAGTGAGACATAGTTCGTACATAGTTCAAGACATTATTAGACCAAGATTGCTTAACAGCTTCATACTACTTTTATCGAGCTAAGTACTGTTGTGTGGTTTGAACAGTAACGCAAATAATACTACTTATTACATTAGCGGCGACGCGACGTGCCGAAATATGCACGTTGCTTATAGCAGAAACAGACACACCTCTAGTTTCACATAATATGTAGGTAAACACTAAAAACCTAATAAAATTCTAGTTATGGATTCTAGTCTAGTCATTCTAGTCTCAAAATAGAATATAATTCACGTTTGTACATAAATTGTAAGTAGACACCATATCCATATTGGAACATGTAATAAAGTTTTATCTAAAGTATAAGTACCAATTATATGCTTGTTATGAAACCGTAAGTAATGTAATAAAATATAGTAACGTTTTAAACATACATACAACATACAGATTTATGAAACACATATCGATAAATAATGTTAATTCTCTGCAGGATAAATTAGACACACTATGAGCCTAGCTTTAATTTTTACTAGATAGTTAAGATAGATTAAGCTAACACTGTAAAACATTTTAATTGTTTCAAATAAAAAGATTTATTTTATTTTATTAGTCATTTTTATAAGGAAATGTAAATACGTTTTAAAAGTCTGTGAAAATTGTTATAAAGTATGAATATCTAGTCATAACCTGTAAGTACTCCTAAAATCCTATATACATATATGTATGTAAAATGTATATATAAACACATTAAATCAGTAAATGAACATTTTATTTTAAAATTCTATGCACATTCACCTGTGTATACAGAAAATTATTCTTATGAAAAATTAAACTTTCATAAGAAGAAAGCTAGAAAAATATAAAATTGTAAGTCCAATTTTAAGAATACTAATCGATACAATAATTAAATATAATTAGATTTTATTTGTGAGATATACTAATAAATTACTTTGAAAAACTGCTCTGATAAAATAATAAACACAAACTAACATTACAAGTAACAGAGAACATCCTTATTACATTCACATTTCAAAAATTCTTGCACTTCAAATAAATATTCCAGGGCCATTCACATCAAAATAAAAAATGAAAACCATAAACTTTATTATTTGCAGTTTGTGTAAATTTTTATGAAAGAACAAATTGTACTATCCCAGATCTATTGTCATAAACTTTACAACTGTCTAATTACTACTTCATTCTCTCAGCTGGTTTCAATATGATCAGATATTCACTTTCATAGTTTGTATAGCTTCTACGGTAGATAAATCTACGGAATCATCTTCCTCTACAACTTCTTCTTTAGGCTGTTCTACAACAACTTTGGCGGGGGCTTGTCTGGGGAAGTCCAGTTTGGCCCAAGCACCAGGTTCCGCTTTCTTCAGCTTAATTTCTAGTTTCGATGGCAACATTGCTGCACTGCTGCTTCCTATATTTACAACCTGGGAGAAGAAATGTATAGATTAGTAGATTGTAGGTACTATTGTTTGGTTTAACAGGGACAAGTTTCTTAAAAGAATGTCTTAGCTACACCAGTGGAGAGGATTAGTATAGCTTTGACTACTAGTAGTCCGTAGCTTAGCTGTGTTAATCCGGGATAAAAAGTAGCCTGTTTACCCAATTAGGTTCTAGTTTATCTCCAAACCAAGTTACATACAATTCCATTCAATATAACTAACAAATACACAACAAATAACTTCAGCCATTAAAGCATATAAAAAAAGAATAAATAATGTATGCTACCAAACTTCTGTATATTTTCATATAATTTCAGCTGATTTATATTTTTTTTATAACCCTGACAAAAGCAACTAAGAATTTAAAACCTAGGCCCACTTTAGGCTCAGCTCCATTAGTGACAAAATTGTGTAGCAAAATATGGATGTGTAGAATCATTATGCAAGTGTGAACATTAGAAGGTCAACCAGATCATACAGATACTTACTCCTCTCAACTCAAGATCCAATTCAAATACTGCATCACCTTCTTCTCGGAAAACCAGCTTTGTGTTCAGGCGGATAGGGTTCAGTTTGACAAAACTCAGAATTGGATCATACTTCTTTGCATACACGCTAACTATGACATGTTCAGGGGTCTGGTGCCAGTCCCAACGACACTTCACAGTACCAGCAGGACCTCCCTGAAATATACATTTGTTGGATAAGAGAAAGGCTTAGTTTATTGTGCATACTTAAATGCAAAATACTCGATAAATTTTGTGAACTGGTTTTGTAATGATCCTTGTTGAGAATTCTCAGAGCTTTATTCACTTACTTTTTTTCAGGCAAATTTTGTTTCCATTCTCATAACAGACAAGAAATATCATACATCACACAGGGAAACCAAAAGTGTAGAAATAAAACAAATTTCTTAATTTTTATAATGGAATGACCACTTGTCTGGCAATTTCTTTCATAAATCAAATCAAATCAAATCAAATAGTTTTTATTGGTCACAAAATACATATGTAAAACGTACCTATTTTATGTGATGTATATGCAAATATGTACATTAAAAAGTATTTGGTACGCGGTGGAATGCCTGACTCCTGCGCTAGGTACCAGAGGTCCTGTGTTGCAAGGAAATCAGAGACACCACCACCCCCACATTTGTAACCATGATACTTTACACATTCTTTATTTATTAGTATTTTACTATTGAGCTTGTAGCGTGTGGATGAAGTATGTAGTGGTGGTGTGTAGTTTCTGGGTGTTGTGTAAGATTGAGTATGTAATGAAATTGTGTATGATTATGTATTTATTATGTGTAGGTGATTGTTGTATTGTATGTCTGGTGAAGTGTGTGTGTGTGTGTGTGCGTGTGTATGTGTGTGTGTGTATGTGTGTGTGTGTGTATGTGTGTGTGTGTGTGTGTATATCTTTGGTGTGATTCTGTCTATTTGGTTCTGGCAATTTAGATTACAATTATTGGATATTATTTGATGACTTCAATTAGCTCCTCTGTTTTGTCATAGTCTAGTGTTTGCAGATATTCATCAATTATTTTATTGCAATCGAATTTTGAAGTGTTTACTATGTCCACTTTTTTGCTGATTTTGTTATAAAGTACCGGTTCCATTTTATTGAAACAATGGGAGCCGAATTTTGTTCTGGATTGTGTAGTAGTCGCTATTTGGTTTTTTCTCCTCCTCGTGGCTACTTCATCGCGCCTTTCTTTCGGTACCAACATGTGTTGTTTTAATATTGTTGCTTTTATGTACAGTTGCCTGACTGTGAGCAGTTTGCATTCCTTGTACAATGCTTCTGTAGAAAATCTGCGTTTTTTGAACTTGATCACCTTGAGTAAAGCCCTTTGGGCAATCTCCAGTTTTTCCAAGTGAGTTTTATCAGCAGATCCCCAAGCAGTAATGCAATAGTTTAGCAGAGACTGCGCAAGAGCAATGTAAATTTTGCTTATGGAGTCGTATGTCATGATGTGTCGTAGTTCCTTGAATGTATATATTAGTTTTCTAACTCGTCCAGCCAACATCTTGATTTGTTCTTTCCAATTAAGGTTTTGGTCAAGAACAATGCCAAGATATCTAATTGTTTTCGTCTTTTTTAGGTTTTCGCATTTGCAATTTACATCACTGTAATTACAGATAGAACTGTGCATTTTTATGTGAAGTTCATTTTTTGGTTGTGTCGAGCGGTTTATTGAGAATGTTATGTATTTGGTCTTAGATATGTTAATACTTAAGAGATTGAATAATAAATAAAATATCAAGCAATACTTACTAAATATTAACTATTATTAGTACTATTCTTTCTATTAGTTCAAGGCCCTTAATAATGAGGAAAAACAAACTAAGAGGAGGAAGCTATTATATTACCAGGGCACTCTATCTTTAAACAAAAACGCGCCACGCTATCGAAATACGTTCGCAGCAGACGTTCGTAACCCACGCGCAAGCCAAATTGATACTTAACATTAGAACTTACAGTTCATATTTCACTGCATACAGTTCGATTCTCTCAAAGCTATCATGGTTGCCATTATTAATGTGGATTTAGTACTACAACAATAAAATTGTATTATTTTTGTGTTATACTCAATCAATGGTGAAATATTTTTTGATAAAATAATACTCTATCAGTAATTGTTTAGTATGTGTTATGATGTCAAAATATTTACAAACCTTATTCTTAGATTTTTTAAATTAAGCCTGTTTCTCTTGAATTCGACTCTAAATTGTTTATTTAAGTACCTTGATTTAGTTAGGTACTGATACAATTCGAATTCATTTTTTATACTTAGGCGACGCGGCCAGCGTGCGAGTGGTGACGTTTGACACTCGACTGTCTAGAGTACTTTACTGTGCCCTCTGCTTGCTGCGTGTTCGGAACCGGGAGAAATGTTTCTGTTGTATTATGTATTCTGTGATATTACCTCCTTAGTCCATTTATGAGTGCCCGTAGTGCATCCCGGTTGACTGAGAAATACATTGAAATCTGTTGTTCTCTTCTGGCAACAGGACCAGAACTTCATGCCTTCATGGAAGATGGGGCAGCCAGGGTGGTAGGTACACATAGACTCATTGGTGCGAGGACCTTCATAGGATGTGTTGCAACCTCCATTCTTGCAAACTGTGCCAATGGGTATGTCACTGAAATTAATTGACAAATAGATTTTAAGTATATTGTCTAGTACTGAAGTGATTTTAATTATGATTAATGAAACTTAAGCATATTCTGGTCTTTGTATGGACTATCACAAATGAGTTTTATTACCTTTTTTTTGTTTGATGTTTAGTCACAAACAAGCTACAGATATTACATTTTCCTGGTATAATACAGTTATGTAGCAAAATGCACATTATAAATGGAATGATTACAGGCATAAGTAGTCAACAGTTGTATAATAAAAACTTACATAATGTGTAATAACATTATACATAAATATGTCTATGAAGTAGAAATAAAAAAAAAATGCCATAAGATAAATAAATACCTAAATAATACATAGGTAAATACTTACTCTTTATCAACCTTAGCAGCTTTCTGAGCATAAGTTTTGGCAAGTTCCTTCAAAGAGTCTGCAATTTGAGCTTCTAATGGTACCATGGGGGTTTCAAACGTTGGCCGAGGTAACTGGGGCCCCACTATGGGAGCACGTACTTCTATCATTTCTGTCTTTTCTAACTCTTTGTCCAAAGACTTCTTCTCAGGCTCAGGAGGTTTCTACAAATTATCAAGGTGTGAGAACAAAATATTGTAAGTATACAGGCTATAAATAAATTTCTTAGTTTTTCTTATAGTTTAATCGCTATAATTGGTAACAATAGGATTAAATAAATGTTTTCTTACCACATTCGAATGTTTAGATACGGTGCAACCCTTGATGTTAAGAAATTCAGTAAAATCGGTACTTTTCTTGTTGCAACATGACCAGCCTTTATAAGCATCATGGAAGACTGGGGCACCAGGGTGATGGCAGCATTCATCTGGGAGTTGAAAACGATTTAGACGATGGTTATTTATACATTTACCTCATACTTTGAGTGAAAATAGGGGTTATAGAAATATCTAGAAATTGCTCACCTTTGTCGTTGTTGTCGGGATCGAATTGCTTGCCGCAACCGCGATTGTAGCAGTTCACCAACTTATTTTCAGGCATAGTTACTTTTAAATATAACGCACAAATTAAAATTAAAGTATTTTTAATACAATATTGAAGGAAGTCCTTCCGAAATTGTTATTTTCCGAATGAAGACAAGGCAATAGCCAAGGACTTTCATTCCTCTCTTTCTCTCAGGATTTCTCTCTTTTGTTTTGTGTACTAGATTTTATACGAATAGAAACCTTATGACACAACAATTAAAGTTCATTTTCTATAAATGGTAAATCAGGGGTGAAATCGGTCGAAAATGAGAAACATAGTAGGCAGGCTGTTGCCCTGCTTCAACAGCTTGCCAGTTAAAAAATAATCTGTGAGAAACACAATGGTAGCAATTCGGTGGAAAACGGAATTACCTAAATTACCAATAAATGGGCTTAGTCCCTGTCAAACTGGTTTTGTTATTCCATACACGAATAAACTATTTTTAGATCAAGACGAATAAATTGTTTATGGTCATTCAATTTAGTTGAAAACGTCAAAAAGCTATTCGACGGCGCATAATTTAACGAAATTTCTGTCTAAAATTTGATCGCTAAGCGTCAAATTAGACAAGACCTAAAATTTAGTTCGGTGTATTCGTATTGTTTGTATATAAGTTTCTGCTTTCAATTACAGCAGTTTCAATAGTTATCGCAATTTGTCCTGAAATATATATCGAATTCGTCGTGGCAGTAGTAGATTATCCATTGAAAATATGTGTATAAAGCCAGAATCTGTTTTTCTTGCATTACTTTTCTTCTAGCATTATTTTATGAAATGGTCCCATGGTATGATAAAACTAACTACCATTTTAAAGATAATAGATGTTAATTAAAACGAAAGAAAGAAATAATCACTAAAGATTAACTAAAAAATAAATTAGCATAAATAGGTTTTAATAATCAAAATGAAAAATAACAAAACGATTGTTGCTAGGGCAACGTCTCGGGAGTGATCAATTTACAGATAATACAGGTGTAATCTATATACAGATATAATATAACAGATAAAATGTTGGGCAGTTGTTAATTAGTTATTTACTCCCTCTATTGTCCAGGTTTCAAACTAATATTAATACTTGCCACTAGATGGCGTGATTTACGCAACTCAATTTGGTTCATGTTTGTCTATGACCATAACCTATTTTAATTTAGTTCTGAAGAAACGCCGAGTTATAGTTAGTTTTGCACCAAAATAAAAAATTTGAAGCGGCTAATTTTGGTTTATTTTTATGTTCTCGAATTGCTACCCCTATCTTTATACAGATTTGCAGACCCGTGGCTTACACTTCGTTTATTGATATTGACAGCGATTCGAGAACATTGGACCAAACCAAAGTTAGCCGGACAATTTTTTTTATTTTGGTGCAAAACTAACTATAACCTATTCAGCGTTTCTTCAGAACTAATTTAAAAAAGGTTATGGTCATAGACAAATATGAACCAAATTGAGTTGCGTTCATCACGCCATCTAGTGGCAAGTAGTAATATTAGTTTGATACCTGGACAATAGAGGGAGTAAATAACTAATTACTGCCCAATATTTTATCTGTGTGTATATTATATTTGTATCATCTGTATTTTTTTTCTTTGGCCGTAACTTTATATTGTGCCAATTATCAAGTAAAAATTATCATCTGCATTGATCACTCCCGAGACGTTGCCCTAGCAACAATGGTTTTGCTATTTTTCATTTTGATTATTATAACCTATTTATGCTAAATTATTTCAATGTTTTCTAGTTTATCTTTAATGATAATTTCTTTCTTTCGTTCTAATTAACATCTTTTATCTGTAAAATGGTAGTTAGTTTTAAATCATACCATGGGACTTATTTCATATAATAATGCTATGTAATTCAAGAAAAACAAGTTCTGGCTTTTTACACATTCTTTCAATGGATAAACTACTGCTGCCACGACGAATTCAATATATATTTCAGGACGAATTGCGATAACTATTGAAACTGCTTTAATTGAAAGTAGAAACTCATATACAAGCTTTACAAATACCCGGAACTAAATTTTATTCGTCACGTTTTAGGTCTTGTCTAATTTGACACTTAGCGTTTAAATTTTAGACAGAAATTTCGTTAAATTATGCGCCGTCGAATAGCTTTTTGACGTTTTCAACTAAATTGAATGACCATAAACAATTCAGTCGTCTCGATCTAAAATAGTTTATTCGTAAAAATAGTTTGTTAGTTCGAATAACAAAACCAGTTTGACAGGGACTAAACCCATTTAGTGGTAATTTAGTCTAATCCGTTTTCCGCCGAATTAGCACCATTATAATTTTTATTTTATATATCATTTAGTTCAGTTCATATAATTTTTTTTTGTAATACGTGATCTGGAAATTCGTGATTTTTTTATATCAGCATACATTTTGTTTAGGACATGGTTTTTTGTAATAGGACATAATTTTTTTTGCGAATTTCCATATTTTGTAGTTATTAAGAAACTTAAGGATTTCATAGGAATAAACTGAAATCTGTGTACACGTTAATATTTGTATTCTAAAATCTTGTGATAAGCGTTACAAGATTATTAAGTCATTCAATTGATTAAAGGGCACAACAAAATTTCTCTTTTATGTCAGTTACTATCATAAGTTACAAATTAAAGTGTCTTTTGTAAGTAAGTTTGTTGGTGTTTGTTACTCAACGCGTCAATAGAGCTAGGGATCATCATGATTGGTGTTGGAGCGATAATTTTAGTTTGTAAGATTTTCACTAGATGGCGCTGTACGTCGTTGAATCGCACAAAGACCCCAGCGTCATTTCAACTGTATAGTTTTAGTTACTATTAATAAACGAGCTTTCCAACACACACCACAGTCTTTTCCTCAGTTGGATTGCCTCCACTCAGGGAGCTATCTAACCCTCATCCCCCAGTTTTTACCTCAAGGTTAGATTGGCTCCCCCCGCTCGTACATATTCGAGCCGGATACAGCTGGAAATACAGCCATTCGACTCGGTTTTTGGTGAGATTGCGCGGCACCTCAGCGTTGTCGTCGGCACTTTAGTGCAACCGCCGGTCGATCTCTCCCCTTACACCGGGGGATCAATACACATTGCAGCGGAATAGTTTCGCTACTCACCACGCCACCAGGTGGCGCCACTAGTAGCGGAACATTCCACCACTCAGCGGAACACTCCACCACGCAGCGGAGTGCCGAGGAACGAGGACCGGAAGCAGCGGAAAGGAAGGAAGGACCAAGGAACCAGTCTATTGAATGAAGCTAAGTGTCGAAGGAAAAAAGTGAGTACTTTCAAGTGTTTGTTTACATTCAACCAAGTGTTTTGTTTACGTTCAATCAAGAGTGAAGTTTAATTTCAATTTGACATTTCAACTTAGAATAATTTTGTGTGCATGGGTTTTGGGACTTAGAATAGTTAGCCTTAAGTTGGAACAAGGGCGAAGCTACGGCCGGTTTAAAATTTATTTATTGCGACAAGGTTCCATACACTTAGAATATTTTGCTCAGTAAATTCATGGACTTGTAAAATTTTCGATCATTTTTCAACTTGAAAATTTTGTTTAAAATATTTGTATGATAGTGTCGTCGCATTAATTTGTAGGCAATATGGACGCACTATTTAAGTTGCAAACTAATCAAAAAAATGTAATAGAAAAGGGAATTTTAAACTACAAAAAGTCGCCTAAGGAGCGTATTACCGAGCCTTATGTTAAAACTCGCCTGGAGCAGTTGGAAGTGAATTGGGCAGGGTTCATGGCAACACACAAGAAAATCATTCAAACCATGACTACTGCCCATGAAGCATCCAATTACTTCACAGAGAATGTTTATGACGAGACAGAAGAAATGTACATAAATCATAAGAGCGACTTGAGAACTGTTCTAGACAGGTATACAAAGTCAGGCATACCGGTAGCTGACCATGGTGATCATAATACTTTACATGCACATGCGTCACACAATGTGCGGTTGCCCAAGATCCAAATAGAAAGGTTCTCAGGTACATACGAAGAGTGGCCAACGTTCAAAGATATGTTTTTATCTTTGATAGGAAGCAATGAGATGTTGGACGACGTACAAAGGATGCACTATTTAAAGGGTTTGTTACGCGGCGAGGCCGAACATCTAGTCAGGCATATCCCTATTACGTCATCCAACTACTCAGAGTGCTGGTCGCTACTCGTCAGTCGATATGAAAATAAGAGATTCCTGTCAAATCGTCTACTAAGTAGACTAATTAATCAAAGGGCTATCACAGAATGTTCCACCAGTGTAAAGGGTTTGTTAGACACTACCATGGAATGCTTGAACGGGTTAAAAAACGTTGGAGTCGATGTGTCCACTTGGGACACCATCGTAATTTATATAGTCAGTGCTAAATTGGACCCTGAATCACGAAAGCACTGGGAAAGTCACATAAGTTGCAAGGACGAACTTCCCACGCTTTCCAAATTCGAAGAGTTTCTAGAGTCAAGATACAGAGCACTAGAATTCCTAAATGAAAGGCCCAGCAAACCCACAACACCGTATCAACCCAAACCTAGAGTTCATCATATCACAGATAATAATCAGTGTCAACTTATGTCACTGAAATGTCCATTTTGTAACGATATTCATAAATTAGCACATTGTAAGCTGTTTGCCAAAGAGTGTCACGACTCGCGTCACGTATTTGTCAAGAAGGAAGGACTTTGCTTCAACTGCTTTGGCAAGCATTCAATCAAGAATTGTCGCCACATCACAAGTTGTAAACTTTGCAAGCGGCGCCACCACACACTGTTAAACCGCAAAGGTACAGACCACAAAACTGTTACAATCTCATCACCAGCAACATGTGACCAGGTAACTACACCAGACCAGACTATTCATCACAACGTTACCTCACATGTCTCAAAGGAGTCTGACTCAGAAGGTTTACTGGGAACTGCAGTTGTCGGAGTGAAAACACTGCAGGGTCTCATACAACTGCTGCGGGTATTGATGGATCAAGGATCACAACCCACACTCATCACTGAAGCAGCAGTCCAGCTCCTCGGGCTCAAGAAGCGCCCAAAGAGAACAGTATTTGCGGGTGTAGGTGGTCAAGACCCACTGTGCTCCAATTTCATTGTCAGTGTGACACTACACTCACGAACTGACCCAAATTTCAGCCTTACAATTGAAGCACACGTGGTGAAGAGCATCACATCACCTTTGCCATCAGGCAAAGTAAAGATAAACAACTGGCCTGAAATAGAGACTTTAACTCTAGCTGACCCACAGTATCACACACCAAACAAGATTGACTTGCTTCTTGGCTCCAAGCACTACGGAAAGGTGCTCAAAGAAGGCTTGATCAAGGGCCCAGCTCCAGAGCTACCTATAGCACAGGATACCTACTTTGGTTGGGTCCTATCTGGAGAAGTATCATTAACAAGCACGACCCGCAATTGTCATCATGTCATCATGAGTTCCGCAAATGAAGCTAACGACGAACTCCTAAAGAAGTTTGGGGAGATTGAATCTGTCAATCCTAAATTTCATGCGAAAGCAATCTTGACAGAAGAAAGGGTCGCTTCCGAAGATGCTGATTCTCAGAGAGTCCTCTGGCGTGAAGATCCGAAATCTGAAACAGAAGAAACCAAATTAGTAAGAGTTACATCTGGTACAGCTTCAGCTCCTTACCTTGCTGTGCAGACTCTTCAGCAGGTCGCAACCGATGAAGGTACAAGCTGTCCTGATGTCTCTGAAAGGATAAAGAATGATTTCTTTGTCGACAATCCAAGGATCGGATGCAAAATCAAAGAAGAAGGAATAAGAATTTGTAAGGAAATGACAGAATTAATCAGCGAAGGAGGACTTCAAAAATCAGAAATGGAGTAGCAAGGAATTGAAAAAGGAGTTAGAGGAAGAGGGAAATGGAAAGGACAGAAGAGAAGTGTCACAAGGCTAGAAGAAAGGGCTAGACCAATCAACGAAATGAAATCATGATGATTTAGGAATCACATGGAACCGTGCGCGAGACGAGTTCCAATATTCGGTCAACCTCCCTCCGCAGCAAACATCTGTACAAAAGAGAAGAGTCATCACTGATATATCACGATTCTACGACCCCTTAGGGTGGGCGGCTCCTTGTGTCGTCACATCAAAGATTTTGATTCAAAAGCTATGGCTTTCGGGGCTAGAATGGGACGAAGAGTTGACAGAAAAGTAATGCCAGACAACACAAAGGTTGTAGTAGTTGTCTTTGTTCAACAACCAACGATTGGGGATGTACTTTACGAAGACGGTTTGCCTCCCGCGCGTTGGCTCTTAGGAAAGATTGTGACCTTGGACCGACAACGTCACGCGAGTCGTCACACTCAAGGCAATAACACCATTATATATGTAGGTCCGCTGTCTAAATTGTGTGTCTTACCAATTACGTAGTATATACTCGTCAGGTGTAATTGTATATAGTACAGAGTACAGCCCATCTAGATATCAGTTTCTTTGTTAGTTTGTATCACATGCCCCCACCAACCAATACACTCATTCACTGTTTGAAGTATGTTGTTACTCATGGAATTTTAAGATAGATTTTAGTTTGCTTTTTGTTGTTTTAATTAAGGACAAAAATAGTTGTCCTTGGTGGGCGGTATGTTGGAGCGATAATTTTAGTTTGTAAGATTTTCACTAGATGGCGCTGTACGTCGTTGAATCGCACAAAGACCCCAGCGTCATTTCAACTGTATAGTTTTAGTTACTATTAATAAACGAGCTTTCCAACACACACCACAGTCTTTTCCTCAGTTGGATTGCCTCCACTCAGGGAGCTATCTAACCCTCATCCCCCAGTTTTTACCTCAAGGTTAGATTGGCTCCCCCCGCTCGTACAATTGGCAAGATGCAGGTAAAATAGGACCCCAAAAGAGACTGGTCCAGATTTGGTAAGAAGATGAATTGAAATATCCTAATTATATAATGTATTGTCACCCTAGTTAGAAAAAGACAACAGTCTGTCATACATTCGCCTCGCTCTGCTCGTAATTGGATCAGCAGTGCTCATTCCTTAGGCATTAAATATTAACTCCATGGCAATAGCACAATGAACCACAAACATGACAAATGACGTTTGACAATGACATCCAATTGTTGAAATAAGCTTAATGTTGCTAGTTTTAATCAGTTTGTTTCTAGTTTTAGCATTACAAAATTGGCTGTAAAATTGTACCATTATTGGAATGCAATAATATCGGTCAAAGTTAATATCGGTCGCGTACGCATTTTGCTTGCACGGCTCGATAGCCATTCACACTCTAGATAGCTTTATATTGAAGCTACAAGTCGCGACATAGTCATTGGTTGGTGGGCCTAGAGGAACCGAGAAAAAGTTAGCCTTTTCTATTTTTATTTATTTGGCAATTAATTTTTATATTCTGTGCAAAATCACTGTGCGCGACTCGGAGGAAGGCCAAGGCTTGGCCTTCCTCCGAGGTGCGCGAAGTGTGTGGGCGTTTGCGGACCAGTTATTTTCACGCAGTCGCGAATGAACATGTTCATAACAACGTTCATTTTGTTCATTCTAAACAGACAACAAATATACGGTTTAGTTCATTCTATCAAGAAATCAATGAAAATATTTGTCATCTGTACTACTATTTCAGTCAAGGATTTTTTATATCATCCCTCTCTATGATTTCAGTAGATGTCGAAAAACTCGAATACTTTCTTCAATACTTGTCTTTAATTTGATTGAACGCTAATATTTTCTGTATTCTGGCAATATCCCTTTTCTTTGAAAAAATATAAAATTTTCTGTGTGTGAGTAGAAATTCTGTCAATGTGTTTAGGTTTTTATCAATGTAGTAAACTGCGTGAAGCCATGGAATAAGTACCTAATAGTTGGTTTGTTTTGGCTATTCTCACGCAGTACCAATCTGGCGAGAGCTATCGTACCTGCTTACTTATTTAAAAACAGGTGTCTAGATCTACTGGGTGCTTGTTTGCTTGTAGGAGTGTTTAAAATTTTCTTAATTTTTGTGTACGGATAGGATATCGTGTACATACACGATTTCGTTTTGGATTTATTTTGGTTTGGTTACAAATCTTTATTCTCAACTCGAACGCGTAGGTTAGGTATCATTTTCTAACTAGTCTGCGTTACAAAATCAATTTGGAACCTGATGCAGCGATATAATGAATGAAAATACCAATTTATCCATGGTAATGCTTATCACCAGGGAGCTTATCACGCGTTGTTAGGTTTCGTGTGGTTCAGTACATAACTGCTGTAGGTATTGAGTTGTACCTATATCATCTCATCAGAAATTACTTTCCTGTTAAAATAAAGAAATAGATTACCTCTTCAAATAACCTCAAAGAAGGCAAGGATGGTGGCTAAACGATAAAAGTATATATAGAACTGGTAAGTACTTACTTAGGTACAATTATTATATGCTATGTTCAAGCAGAATCTACTAGAATCTGCTAATAATGATGACCACTTCTAACCCTTTCTTTTAGTCAGTTCTTGCCATTCTGTATGTAGCCAACAATGTCATCAAGAATGAGATCATTTACAATGTTTTATTTTCTTTTGCTAAAATTTAGGTTTGTTCTACATAAATAACTTTGAGTCTAATAGATAGCTTCTACCTTCATGTAGGTACATAGTTAGTCCACCAAAGCAGAGCAGAAAAACTAGGAAAAATAAACCAACTAGCATTGATGACAGGCAGAATTTTATTTGATAAACTCCTTAGGTTACCTACCTATCTTGTTTACTTCAAATGAAACATTACTTATTTAGTAGGTACCTACAGAATAATGTCACTCTAAGGAAACTTGAAAATCCATGGAAGCCTGCTTCTAGTGTAACTGTGTCTCACTATCTATACCTACTGATGTTCCTGCATGACTTTGAACCTTCTCCAGCTCACCTCAACTTTCAAGAGAGTTTTTTTCTGAGAATTTTGAGAACAATAGTTGACTGATTATCTAATTTATTAATTTTTATTCAAGTATGTATAAACTTATTATTTATCTAATAAAGTGTTCTCATAAACTAATATCTTAATCTTGATTGTTTTTTTTAACCTAATTATAATTTTCTAATAATCTTTTAAAGTAAATAAGTAACTATTTATATACCTACAGTTGTGGACTGTGCCCAGGGGTAGGTTTAAAACACAGAATGAATCTCCATAACTAGACTTTTTTTCATAATCTGTAACTTTACAATTAAATAGGTAGGTAGATAACCAACAATTAGATTGCAATTAAATTGATATGGTAAATAAATGGAATGGATGATGTGATCTTGGCTTCTTCGAGAACTTTCCCTTTGCCTGGTCACATCACCTGGAAATAAATGCATAGTTAGATGCTGTATCAATTTTGGTTGAATTTGGTAAACCAAGGGATGTCTTTTATGTTATTTTTTATCGCAACATTTGAAGGTAACTATAGTACCTACTTACCTAAGCTTATATAATAGACATTTCCAAAGATGTTATTCAAATAACTGTAAATTAGACATACCTACTTAATTGTATGCCCAAGTAGGACTTTTTAACATTAAAGGTTAGACTTAAGTATTAACTCCTAATGTACCTACCAACTTATATTTTTTTATTTGCTATAAATACTGAATGCTAAGTATGGACAAGCTAGGTAAGTACATATTGTACTTAGGTACCTATCTATTAAGCCTAGTAATAGGTAATTAACTCTGAGCTTAAGCTATTAACTTATCATAGGGCTTTGTGATTTCTTAGTAGGTAGGTAGTGCCTACCTATACCTATGAGGTCAAATCTCTGATTAAAAGTTCACATAATACCTTCTTTCTCGTTAAAAAGAAACAAGAAATAAATAAATAAGTAAATAAATATTCCGGGACATTGCACACAGCGCCATCTAGCCCAACACTAAGCAAACGCTTGTGTCGTGGGTACTAGATAACGGATATATTACTTATATACTTTTCTTTTGTAAATACATACTTATTATACATACAAACAACCATACTCAACACAAGTAATTATATATATTTTTTTAAAGTACATAAATACTTGTGTCATGCGGGAATCGAACCCGCGACCTCTAGATTAGAAGGCAGAGCCACTACCAACTAAGCTAACAGGCCAGTCCAGAAATTGGAGATATCAAAGATTAAATTGGACAATCTTTCAAAAAAAAAACCAGGGCAAGAAAAATAAGCTGATAAAATGTTAGCTCTATCTTCAGTAAAATATCAGTTTACTGTCTGCAAAGATACGTTTATTACAGTTGATATTGAATTTACTACCCGAGAATGTGCAAAGAAAGAGTCACATCTTGGTGGCCAAGGATTTCAGCATTGCAACTGTACTGGGGAATGCGTTTCTAATAGATGCAAATGTAAAAAGTCAAACCTCTTGTGTAACTCAAAATGTCATAAAAGCCTTACTTGTAAGAATAAATAATAATAATTTTATTGTATTTTCATGCCAGTTGTTTTTAAATATATTAATATTGTAGTTGTTAAGGAGTGATACCAAATACATCTCGTATTGATTTGTAAACCATTTTACTAAGCAATGTTAAATTACTCGTATTGATCTCTGTGTTTTTAGTTTTGTCTTATGGCTACATATTGAACAAGGAATTTATTTTTTAACATACAATTTAAATCCAATAATCAATGTTAATTTTTATAAACAATGTTAATCAACCTGAATATATATTTTGAAAATTAATAAAATATAATACATACTTATTACAATAACTATTTAAAATGAGACTAAATTGTTAGGTACTACATATTTATGCTTCATATTTATATTTAAATAAAAAAATATAATTTTCACCTTTAACTTACTTTTTTATTACATTATCCAAGTATTCCAAGATATTTTATAAAATAGCTAGTTAATGTGATTAATTTTGTCTCAATTATCACTTTGTCTAAATTGATATGATATTATGTATAATAGCTGGATAGTATATATAATATCTGGATTTATTACTTTCGCTGTAACATATAAGAACACACACACACAGGTCCAAAAGCACGTAGGTAAGAGCATTATAAACAGTTATTGCCACATTGAGGTAAATGCTGTTAAGTCCTAACACACGTACCTAAGTAAGAACATTACATACAGTTACTTAATGGTACATTAACATAATTATGTAAGGTCCAAAGGCACCAAGGTAAGAAAATTATATACAGTTACTGCCACAATTAGATAATGCTGCTAAATCCACACACAACACACCTAAGTAACAAACAACATTACATAGGTACGGTTACATCTAATATTTACATAATTTGATAAAGTCTAAGCGCACATAAATGAGTGAGAACAATATGTAAGTACTTACAAGTTAACAAATTCAAAGATAGAAAATTGTATTTGTACGGTTACTACCACATTTTAGCGAGAAAAACATGAAATAAAAACCAGTATGCATATTTAAAACGTGTTTATTTAGTAATGTTAATCATAATAATAGTGTATGGGAGTGCTAAATCAAACATATTTACAAACAGTAGTAGTCCTTAATCTTAACCTAATTCTAATAACACCAAGTCTAACGTCCATCTAAGAGTCACATAGTAATTTAAATCCCGCATAACAGTTAACGTATTAGGAACAGGTGCTATAAGATTGTCATAACTAACCATAATACAGTCATTTGTTCTTTTGACATTGTAGGCAAAAAACCTAAACCAGTATTCATATTTAAAACGCGTTTATTTAGAAATATTAAAATTATCGTTACATAGTATAGCTTATTTATAATGTAATAGTGTGTAGTCCTAAATGAAACATTTATACGCCTCCGCTCTCCCACCCGGCAAAACTATAAGTATAATTTAAATATGGGCTTTAAGTATTGCTATTTAGATATATTTTACATTGACAACATAAATTCTCGCTCGCGGCCAGCGAGCCGCTTGCTAATTTATTTGCGAAAGTAAAATGAATAAAATGTCTTCTCTGTTAACCATTTTTTAACCCTTATTTTAAAAGCTATTTTTTTTTGTTATTTGTGAGGTATGAAATTTAAGTAAATGCTTTTTATAAGATAATACAGAACAATAATGCCGTGAGCAGCCATCTTCTCCACAGATAAAATCTGATTTATCAATCGAACCTTTGCACTCTTTATAGTGTACTATGAGTTTTTTAATAGAGACATGTGTCTTTTTACAGTAATAGCAAGTAAACATGATTACAGCAATTCGAGGTCGTTTAATAACACGTTGGTTGCCTGGTGGGGTTTATCAAAAACAGTGTTGATTTTATAAAATCCTAATTGAATCACAAGCCACAAATCCACACATTCATCAGGATAACAAGCACCAGTAGCATGAAAGATTTTGAAAGCTGCATCGACAGCCGATATCAATGTTGAAAACTCGTAATATATGTCATTGATAATATCATAAGCTGACTGTATTTTATCCAACGACTCACCGACATATAAAACGAATGGTTGCAATGTCCTACCCAATCGTAGCATTTGAGTACGTCTTAGTTCTACGACAGAACCAATGTCAGCTGAAGATGCAGCCTGTGTAATGAATCCATCCCGGATTTCGCTGCGAGAAGGTTTCCAGTGATGTTTCCCTCGTTTCCTCGATTGAGAAGACCCAAGCACGAACGCAAGAAGCACTAACGCCGCATTAGTTAAAGCATCGGTATCACCACCTTAAAATAAAAAAAGTAAATTAAATGCATATCACATGACTTATTTTGCCTCATTCAAAAGTTATAAATGTTATAATTATGAATTTAGAAAGTTTTAAATTGTTAGAATTTTAGAATGATATTTGGTTTTGTAAGTATATGTTTGAGTCGTTAAACCTGTGGGTGTGAGCAGGTCGTATGGTCGATGGTAGGTAAGAGACCAGATGGGCTGATCTTGGTGCCCCTATCTACTGCAGTTAGTAATCATAGCGAAGTATTCTTACCTTTAGCAAGTGCGATGTAATTTTGCATGATTTGTTTGATGTCTTTGTCTTTGGTTTTATTGCACTTATTCAAAGCCAGCTCTACTATTTTTTCCTTTTTCAGTAGAAAATAAAAATAGAGATTATTATCTGAATCTGGATAAAGATGAGCAAAATCTTGAAGTAGCTGTAAATAAGCAAATAATTGGTTAATATTAATAGTTATCAGTTAATATTATTTATCTTTCAGTTTTGCAGCCCGTAACATTGTTTAATATAATAAATTAAAAGCAAAAAAACTTTTTAATTAAAGCTTTTATTTAAACGCCTAAAAAGAAAATATTTTTTCCTTGAAAATTATAACTATTAACTTGTATCCTCATTAAGTATATACAATTTATATGATCATAAAAGCTTGTAGCGTTGTTGAATATCTCTCAATGAGCCCTTTCATTTAATACCCATAATGTAGAAGTGCATTAAAAATAACTTCTCTAAAATACTTAATAGCTTGGATGGTCCGCCATATTGGATTTAGAATGACGCCAAATTATTTTTCATCAACTAAGAAAAATATGATAGGTAACTTCCAAACGGCTGAACCGATTTTAATGAAACAGTGCTAAAACACTCTTGATCAGGTCACCTATCAAACAAAAAAAAAATCTAAATCAGTCAATTCATTTAGGCGCTACGATGTCACAGACAGACATACAGATAAACTCATACACAGTTACCTACACATATACACAGACACGTCAAACTTATAACAACCCTCGTTTTTGTCGCGGTTAAAAATCAAATCACTTACCAAAGTGTAACCCTTGGGCTGCTTTAATGCAGGGAATTGTTTTATGTAATCAGATATGTTCCCATTTCCCTCCTTTACCGGCTTTAATCGTATATCAACTGTGGCTTGCCAATATAACTCGACCATATGCCAGGGGTCCACAGCATTTTGAAGCCAGCTTATCTTCTCTTGACTAGTGTCGTCTGCTGTAAAATAAAAACATTTTTATATCATCATGTACCATTTTTACACTTTTTGTGCCAATTACACTCATATATGTACCATAAATACTATAATATTACCTGCTTCAGAGATTTCTGTTTCAGTGACTGGCACGTCGATTTTGTCAGTCGATTTACTGGAGGAGCTAGATCGACTTGTTCCTGTCAACTCACCACGTGCTCTCAGTTTTCTTCTGCGGTTTATGTAAGTTTCATATAACTTCCCACTGGAGTTTTTCTTTATTTTTGCAAATCCTTCATATGGCGAATAATATATAACATTACTTTCTTTTGGGAACAATTCCTCTATATCTGCTGCGAACTCTTTGAATTCCGCTGCAGTATCATATATATTATCTATTCTAATAGTAAGTATACTAAATGCTGAGTATACTGTATGCCAAATGCTGTCAATGTTGCTGTTGCAAATACTGTTTTTGTAGTCTCACTTTTAAGATGCTTTTCACCTGCAAAAGAAACGAAGAAAGAATAGTATACCTATCCCCAGCTGTTTAATTTTGTATGAACTATGAAATGAATATGTCTTATTTTTTGTATAGAACTGACATTTTAGCTCCTGTACAGCTAAAATAAGAATTTTAGGGTAATATATTATAATGTTTGACATAAACAAATTCTATTAATTGACATGTATAAAATTTTTACAATCAAGTATATAAGTTGGACGAGATAATGTAATTTCTGTAGTATATTTAAGTTATTAAGTTATACTTCAATGTAAGTTGCAACTATACAGTATCAACAAAAATTCTTATTATTGTTATTCTTATATAAAATAAGATGCTTACCCTGTTTCCTTTTTCTGTGGCTCTCTATTAATAAATGTTTCAGAAGGCAGCTCTATGACTTCGTTTGTTTGATTTTCACTTATTATTGTAGCTGTGCTGTCACTATTGGCTCCATCCACTTCTAATAAATCGCCAAATTCTGCTATCTGCAAAATGTTACAACAATTAAGCAAATCCAGCAAATATGAATTATAAATACAAATGTTTGTATGATATATCTTGATAAGCAGTGATAGCTAAGTGGGGTGCATATCAACACAAAGTTAAAGCATTTATATTTCACATATATTTATTATAAGACACACTTTAAATATGCAGAGAGCAAAAACAGCATATACTAAATAAATAAATAAAATAAATATTCCGGGACATTGCACACATCGCCATCTAGCCCCACACTAAGCTAACGCTTGTGACGTGGGAACTAGATAACGGATATAATACTTATATACTTTTTTTTTGTAAATACATACTTATTATACTTACATACAAACGACCAGATTCAACATAAGTAATCATAAATTTTAAAATTCATAAATACTTGTGTCACGCGGGAATCGAACCCCCAACCCCTAGATTAGAAGGCAGAGCCACTACCAACTAAGCTAACAAGCCAGTCTAACTCCCAATACAACACTCGTTGTAATATTTGTAGCTGAGTATTATTTCCAAAAAGTACCAATAGGTATAATGCTTGTTAGCTGCGTAGCAAGTAACATGTGTCCAGTTAAACAGCTATTTTTCAGCATAAAGAACGCTGTTACAATTTAAACAGATAATATAGGTACAGCTTTTTGCTGTACATCTTATCTTACACATCTTTTCGTAGCACTATAGTAGGATATAATACTCTGATATGCAGCACATCACAACTGCAAACAGTTTCCATGTGGCCTCGGTAACAGCAGATACCTACCTATCTAGAACTTGTGTGCTACTTGGGTAGGTATGCTTGCATTTTCAATGTTATGGGTGGATTATGCTATTATAAATAAATAAATAAATATTTTGGGACATTGCACACAGCGCCATCTAGCCCCACACTAAGCAAACGCTTGTGTCGTGGGTACTAGATAACGGATATAATACTTATATACTTTTCTTTTGTAAATAGATACTTATTATACATACAAACAACCAGACTCAACACAAGAAATTATACATTTTTAGAATGCATAAACACTTGTGTCAGGCGGGAATCGAACCCGCAACCCCTAGATTAGAAGGCAGAGCCACTACCAACCAGTGAGCTTATACTTGTACATTATAATATCATTGCTACCAACTAAGCAAACAGGATAGTCAAAATTATGGTATAAGTATAGGTATAAGTATGGATAATTTATGTAGGTACCTTTCTTTGCTGTAATGCCATTCTTTCAGTACTGTCTTAAATCTGATGTCCAATTATAGGAATAAGCTGTTGGACTCCATAATCATCTAAAATTTCTAGCGTTTTGTCGTCGATGCAATTATCTGCAAGAAAAAAAAAAACATCTGTTTGAATCTATCTATCTATAGTCCAGGAAGTAGCTCACGTATGTAAAATTACCGTTATTATTCGCCAAGTAGGTATATAAGGAATGGTACGACGCTCGTGCTTATATTATTATTTTATTGACTGTAGCGAGTGTACGGTATACAACGAGCGATACAACTGTGAAGATCGATGTTAACGTAGTTTTTTGTAGCTCATTAGACATTATCAATACACTATCACAACACTTAAGATTGCACAATTAGAAGTCGCACGTATCTATCCTAATCGGTTTGTACTTAATTTTCCGTTACTAGAAACATTTAGAAATGTATACTGGACTGGAGTTAAATTAAATAAATAATAATAAAATAATAATTAAATACCTAGCCCTATTGATAATATTATTGCACAAAGTACAATACGTAAAAAAAACAAGTTATTACAATATCAACATTAAAACGGAACAGTTTTGTCAAAGCTCAGAATACAGTCTGTATTCTGAGTGTCAAAGTGACGAAACCTTTTTGCACGATAAATCATTTACTTGATTTTACAAAAATTCTGGATATATATCGAAAAGTAATTAAATAGCCCTAATGATAATATTATTGCACAAAGTACAATATGTAAAAAAATCAAGTTATTACAATATCAACATTAAAACGGAAAAGTTTTGTCAAAGTGACGAAACCTTTTTGTCTTTTCGATATCCCTCGAGAACTGAAATATGTTTAGCAGCATAGAAGTATCTTCTATGTTTAGCAGCAATAGGTTATTGTACTAAGCAGTTAGACAATAGGTAGGAAGAGAAACATCAAAATGTCGTTTCAAATATGTACATGACACCCATGCTCGTAATCTTCGGTCGTCGGAAATGCTAACTTTGTCTCACCCGGAATTTAACTCGCCATCCTTCTTTGGGCGCTCATTTGCTGTGCAAGCTGTTCGCCTCTGGAATGAGCTACCTCTTAGCATTAAGAAGGCTCCGTCACTGGAATCTTTTAAAAGCCAAGTAAAGAACTGGTATCTGTCCATGCAAACTAGTTAAACCTGCTGCTTATTAGTTTATGTATGTTTATGAATTTATATTTATATATATTGTACTTATTTGTATGTAAGTTTATAGCATATTGTACTTATTTATATGTAAGTTTATAGTAGTTATTTTTGTAGTATTAGCACATTAGTATATTTTTATATATTACGTAGTATAACATACATTTATGTAAGTATGGGTTTGAGTACTATTTTTTTTTTTAAATGTTTATGTTTATTTTATAGTCAAATTTCATGTGCTCGTTATTGTACACCCCGTCTAGTCTTTTTTTTTTAATATATTTTCCTCTCCATCCTACGGTTGCCTGGAAGAGATCGCTTTTAGCGATAAGGCCGCCATTTGTGGCATTAGTTTTAATAAAAAAAAAATCCGTTTTGTATTATGTTTTTTGTGTCCAATAAAGCATCAATCTATCTATCTATCTATCAAAATATAACAAATTTTACTTACCTACGTAAATCCAGTGGCAAAGAAAAATAAAATTTTCTTGTGATCCCACTTCTGACCTATTATCTCCTGTTATCTACATAGGTCAGAAATAGAAACGCAGCACATCACTTTAAACTTGTTTCCTTTATTCTCAGTACTATTTCGTAAATTATAACATTGAGTTCCGTTTTATCTGCCTGTTGGCAACCGTCTGGCGCCTCGCCCGCCCGCCAGCCAGCCTCGTGGCGCGTCGCTCGATCACCCCACCAACAGTCGGGCGTGATTGGATTGCCTCTAATCTGTTTGGATATAATTTTAATGTAAAACGACTCTTATAAGATTATTTAAATTAATTGGTTACTGCAAGGGAAGCTGTTATAGGGACATTTGTAAAGGGCAATGTGAGAAGTTACTTTTGCTTATTAGCTTTATGTGTGTGAATGTAAGTAAATTGTAAAAGTACCAAATTAATACACAATGTATTATTTTTAAGTCCCTACCTAACTAGATATTAAGTAGGTGCCTAAGTACTTATAGGTAGATACATAACGTTTGAAAATACAGTGCATTGTACATAGGTAGACAGGTGATATAGAACTAATCTAGGTAGTAAAATAAATGTTTTACTTCTACAAACAAATAGGTAGGTATGTACCTAGGTATAAAGTTAATAAACTACTTAGGTATTCTTTCAAAATTCCTTGACAGGAAGTAGGTACTAACATAAATTACTATGTACCTTACCTAGGTACTTATTTATTTATAGCAAGCACCCAAGATAAGAATATAATGTATAAAATAACATAGTATTTCTTTATAGGACTCAACACAATAATACCTAGTGTACCTACCTACCTAGTTTGAATAATTTGAAAATCAGCGTTTGTAGTTATAGGGTCCTTGTCATGATAGGTACCTACCTCCGTAAACAAAACAAAATGAATAGATCAAAATATTATTATAAATGCATCCATTTATAATACTATTTTGTGCTAGGTATAACTAAGCTAAGTAACTATTAAGTACCTACACTAAAAGTATCATTTAGGAACCACTGGTACTAAGTTTTTTACATCAGTGCATCAAAATAATATTGTCAATATACCTAGTTAGGTACTTACCATTAGGTAAGGTACCTAGGTTACCTATTTACATACTTAAGTAATTAAGTACCTACCTACCTTAATAGGTAGGTAGGTACTTAATTACTTAAGTATGTAAATAGGTAGATAGGTACCTACTATGTGGATGTAAATTTCCATAATTTATCAATACGAATCTGTATCTGTACTGAGATATCATCCGATAAACAGTTAAGAAGCCTAGGTACCTATAGTTACTTACCTACCTTGGTAAGTAGGTACCTATTTAGTATGTTTGTGAATAATTAATCTGTGAGATTTTCACAATTTCTAAGGGCACAGACAGAAATTAGGTATTATATTGTGGGTAGAATCTATTAGCATAATAATGAACAGTCGCTATGCAATAGGAGAATAGGTACCTACCTAAGTACTAATATTATAAAATATACCTTACTATAACAAAGAAAACAGATAAAGGTGGTACCTACGTGTAGGTACTCCTAGTACCTATAGGTAGGTATATTTATTTAAATTATGTAGGTAAGGCATTAGTACCTATCTAAGGAGGAAGATACCTAATAAGTAGGTAGGTACCTACCGCCGAGCCGCAGCATTCCAGCTTAAAATCTGCCTTCGAAAATCAATATACCTAAGTACCTACTTATACCTAATAACTTGTTGGGAAATTGTTACCTACCTGTTTCAGTCACTTAGGTACTTACGAAAAAACACTATGTAGGTATCTATTGTTTTAGTTTTGTAGGCCATAGGTACTGTCTGTATTCTATGGTCAAGGAATTTACTTTATTATTTTCGATAAAAAGTAACTACGCTATTTATTTCCAACATACAAATCTTAGAATAATGGCAAAGGTCATTGACGGGCCGCGGTACTTTTTTGGTCCACAAAGACTTTGTACTCTAGGTACCTACTTTGTGGCATTACGTACTAGATACTTCCTTTTTTATGTGCTATGGGCATTGCGTATATTTACATAGGTAGTAGGTAGGTACATGAATGGATATAAATAATCTCGCCAAATACATTTAATTATTAGTAGTAGTAGTAATTTAGTTAGTTAGTAATTTAAGTAAATAACATTTTGCAGATACCTACTTAGCAGAATTTGTCTGCAGCGGAATTCAAAGAGTTAGCAGCAGATACCTATAGAAGAATTGTTCCCAAAAGATTTAGCACTCCCATACACTTTATTATTATGATTTCCTAATACGAGTAGGTATGTTAGGCTCAAGACACACCAAAAGTGCGTCGAAGCGCAGCGAAACGGAGCGCGGTTTCAGTGTCATATGAATTTAAACTTTATCTTCATTACTATAGTGCTTATTATCGCATGAGAAACTCCATTGTGGAATTTGCCGGAATTCCAGCGGATCCGCGCGACTCGTTCGAGTTCGAGATTTAAAATTACTATGTGACTCTAAGATGGACGTTAGACTTAGTGTTAATAGAACTGGGTTAAAATAGGACTAACTACTTAAGGACTACTACTGTTCGTATAGATATTTACAATACAATACAATAATACAATACAATGTAACTTTATTGCACACCAAAAATAAATTACACATACAATATGAAATGAACTTAAACTATAAATTAATGCACAAGTGGGCGGCCTTATCACCTTGAGTGATCTCTTCCAGGCAACCTTAGCAAGAAAAAGGTGACAGAAATCAGTTTGGTCGGTGGCGTACAAATAAATAAATAATACTATTATGCTCCAAGATTTTAGTATAAATATTTTTATTTATTTATTTTTCCGCACAGACTCAACTAGTAAGTACAAGTAGGTAGGTACCTACTCGATACGTCTTTTCATTTCGATACCAAGTAGGTACCTACGACCTACTACGAACGACCCAATTAAAAAAAACCGAACAGACAGACAGAGCGTCTTTCACCCCAGTCTCTCAAATTCTTGGGCAATCTTGATGATAAAAGTTTTGTTTGATATTATATAATTTTGAGTAGTAGGTATCGATAAATGATTTGAGACTACTGACATTACAAGGACGTACTACTACACTACTACACGTTACAAGGAGACGTACTGCGTTATAAATGTATGAAACACGTTGTCATGCATTGTTCTCCTTGTGTAATGCTTCCACACATTTAGAATGTCGTATACACATTGTCATGTAATTGTTTCTTTAAGTAAGACCTTCACACGTTACAACGTGTTTCATGCATTGTTATGTGCTTTACCTCTTATTAATGCACCCGGAACATTCAAATGTGTTCTGTGCGTTTCGAAATGTTAACTTTGCAGTTTACCACAAAGAGTTTCAAACTCATTGTAACGTGTTTTCTACGTTGTACGGTGCCGAAGCCCAAAATAATGTGGAGCATACATTGTAATGTGTTTAGCTCATTAAATATTTGTGAAGGTCACGTTACAAGGAGATGTACTGTCCAGCTAACGTTATAATGTATGAAACACGTTGTCATGCATTGTTCTCCTTGTGTAATGCTTCCACACATTTATAATGTTGTATACACATTGTCATGTAATTGTTTCTTTAAGTAAAGCCTTCACACGTTACAACGTGTTTCATGCATTGTTATGTGCTTTACCTCTTATTAATGCACCCGGAACATTCAAATGTGTTCTGTGCGTTTCGAAATGTTAACTTTGCAGTTTACCACAAAGAGTTTCAAACTCATTGTAACGTGTTTTCTACGTTGTACGGTGCCGAAGCCCAAAATAATGTGGAGCATACATTGTAATGTGTTTAGCTCATTAAATCTTTGTGAAGGTCACGTTACTTGGAGTCGTACTGTCCAGCTAACGTTATAATGTGTTAAAAACATTGTAATGTATTTATTTCATTATATGAATCAACACACATTATAATGTGTGTTAGCAGTTTTGTAATGTGAATTATGATTAAGGTGCAGTCATAGAATAATGCGTAGAAGTTTGTACATAATGGTTAAATAACATTGTTTGGTGTTTTGATCTTGAAGTAATGTACTGGAAACAAACCAAAGAGATTTACACATTATACGATATCTCTCTCATTATAAGTACTGTGACACATTACGACACATTATGAAACTATTTCACATTACAAAAAATAGTAATGTTTAAATCGCATTATAAATTGTATTGGAAACATTATAAATGTGCATAGCTCATTATGTTATGTTGAAGTATCTCTATTACTGCGTGGTCGAGATAGCACATTATAAAACTACTTACGCCAATGTTAATTTCTCGTTGGCGTAAGTACAGTTCAGCATTATTCATGTTCATTGCTACGTGTACGTAGTTGTCTGCGAACACATTTTTGATTTTGTGGCCGACACAAAACGTAATGAGCTTTTGGACTCATTATTACGTAGTCATCAACTAAAATAAGTATAATTCCTACTTAATTTAGTAAAATCCGCCAACTCCTTAGGTAATGTGACTTTTCCCAGTGAACATTTTTCTCAGTGTGGCTTAGCAGCAAAATTACGCACATAAACCTTCTTAGATCACTATCCATTACGAAAACCTGCATCAAACCGTTGTGTAGTTTTAAAGATCTAAGCATATGTACATTTTTGACGACCTCACTGAGGTCCATGTAGTACCAATTAATAAAAATTATTGTCAATAGATCGACTTCATTGAATCTGCAGAAAGATTTGAATTATAAAGTTGTTTAGGAAGGAAGGCACATCTTGATCGGGTTCAAAACTGTGTTTATGTTAACCTTCCTATACTCGCGCGTTGGTCTGTGAGACCGACGAAACACATTTTCGTAATTATTTTTATGCAGGTAAATCCTAAGAAGTTGAGTTCCTTGCTAGCTGCCGGATTTGTGGCTAACTTCGTTTTAGTGCACGCCGCGCGTTCGGGCGAAACACACGTGTTGTAGCACTCGTCACCAATCGGTCCACGAGACCGACGCGAGTATAGGTGTAACTTTTTGTGTAAGTATTAATATTGCTATGGCGAGGCTCAAAATTAAGTCAAACATAGATAAATATGTTTATTGATATGTTTGTTGTTATTAATAAGAAGTTTAATTTGTTTTTAAAAAGAAGTTCAGATTTTATTTTAATTTTTTAGTACTTAAGAAAATAATCTCAAATTTTAAGACTGATTTGTGATAAAACTATAAGTTGGTAAAATAATTAATAAAATAACTTTTAGTTATACTGTTTTGTTTCATTACATCCTAAACTTTAAAATAATAGTAATACTTTATGTGTTTCTTGTTAAAAAAAATATGTTGTAGGGGTACAAACTATCGGTCTGTGACACCGTGCGCGAGTATAGGTGTTACAAAAATTGGCGCGAGTATAGGAAGGTTAAACAAGTTTATAAAATGAAATAAAAAAAGTACTGATTATATGTATGTGTTTTATTAATCTACATACTAGCTGCGCACCGCGGTGTTACCCACATTAATACAGGGTCAAAGTTAACCTATGTGTCAGGGCCTAACCTAATTCCATACCAAATTACTTACAAGTCGGTTAAGGCATTTGAACGTGAAAAATAAACGAACATAAACACATTCAAGCTTTTATAAGATTAATGGTTTTATGTTATTATTACTTAATTAATATGCCTCTATTAATTAAGTATATATTACTTAATTAATATGCCTCTTTAATTTTACGTGAGAACTCTCGGAATAAAACAAAAAAATTTATAAGTATTTGTTTAAGTGTCGAGTTCTGTAACAGTGCTTTTACTGTTACTGTTTTATGATTATCTTTGAATCGATTATAATTATTATTTTCTGTTTGGTAGAGCCAATCAATCCAAAAGATCTTTTGCCGTAACACGTGGCTCAAAAAAGCGAGCAACGCCTGATTAAAAAATACTAAAAAGCGAGGAATAATTATTAAAAAAAAATAACGAATGAAGTATTTTTTTATAAAGAAATTATAAATGTTTTAGAATCTACATAAATAAAATTATCAACACTTTGTTTGTGGACTTCCTGTTAATAGTTTTAAAGAATCATAGCGTTGCAAGTCAATAAATTGAGCGTCTGATTCGAGCATGCGCCATCAAACCTCCACTTGTAGCTTACATTATATCAAGTTTTAAAGAAACTTTCTAACACACTCGATAGTTTACTATTCTATTTATTGCCATAATAGTTCTGTTTCACGTTCGTATTATATTTAATCAGATTGGATTTGAATTTACCTACAAGATTATTTCCGGTCTTGTACCGTAACCGGAAATCTTCTCCTAAATTGAAATCAAATTCAATTATGGTTTTTGGTGTTTAATATGATACCTACAAACATTAAAGATAAGAGAAACAAATTTAATTAAGCTTTTATATATTATTAACATATTTGTTATGTTTTAAATAACTTTAAAAGGTTTTCTGACTAAATTCTGTAGTGGCGCAAAGTGAGCGGCAAGTGGGCGGAGCGTATTCTGGCTAAGTGATTGGTCCGCCCCCACATTTTCTGCGACTGGATGTTGGTGGAAGGGATGCGATGGCTTCCTGCTTCACGGCGCGCGATACTCAGCTCAGTCGTTCGAGAGTTGCCTACGCGAATACATTTCGGCAGGTGTCTCTGCCCAATTTTCCTTCGACAGTTTGGAACTTCTGAAAGTTTTCGCGGCATCGATGCCGCTACTACATCCTGTGAGTATTTAATAATTTTTTTTTAATTTGGAATGTCTATATGTCGAGAATACCAATATTGCTTGGTAAGATAATTCTTGAATTTTAACGGTTTTCACAACTTTTAAGATTAGTTAAAAGTTGATTGCAAATTTGATAACGTTTTTTTAATATTCATAGGATAATAGTCGCGGGGGCGGAGGCCCCAGCGACGTGCCTCAGCGGCCCTACCGGTCCATCGCAGAGATACTGGACTCCATGCGCCCGGAGTCTGTTGGAGCGCCTGTTGTCGCCAGAAATGTGAGTACCTACAATTTTACACGATTTTAGTTTTATTCAATTTGGTCGTTAGTTCGTTTCGATTTCAAGCCATTTTATTTCCTAATAATTTATTACGTAGTTTCCGCGAGCGTTAAGTGAGTTATTAAACATTTTACTTCGTAGCTTGGCTGTTTTTTCACGTGAAATAACTAAGCGTTCGTTACATTGTAAGTACGTAGTTCGCCGATTGACCCGCCGCTCCCACGTTGGGCGCCAACACGCCGAATATCTATATTTGCATCCCTTCCCAACAAAAGGAAGATATGAGAAGAACTGATAAAGTCTACGCTATCCCCTCGTGTAGGACGGCTTTTGCTCAACGTTTCTCAAGTTTCTTAGGCCCATTCATGTACAATGAAATAAGTCAAACAGTTACTTTAAAGCCACTTAGTGCATAAGTACCAATTTAAAAAAAACTAAAAAAAAAGTATCAAAACTCGGTCATATCACGATATTGAATCCATAATAGAATCTATAAAGCAGACTATTATTTAACTGATCTAGATCGATTAAGAAAAATATCTAGCTTACCAGCTTTAAGCCTACTTAGGTACTTAGGTAAGTACCTAGGTACTACCGAAAAAAACAAGTAACAAAGCGCCGGAAGCACAGAATACATTGCCGGAAGTAGGAAAAAGCGATGATTATACGAAGAACACCGTAAAAGTTTGAAGACATTTAAAGTTTACAATATACCTTCTTAGGTACCTATTTAGGTACATTTTTACGCCGTACAGTCCGGCAACCTACCTAGGTACCTACCTACCTACCTAGCGATACGTGTATCTGGCTAAGTACCTAAACCTATCTAGCTATTATTAGGTATATTAGGTACTACTTAAATCATAAACAGCTAATAATATCAGGTATTCAGTCATGTGAAGGCGAAATAACGTTTCCACGAATAGGTAGGACACCTAGGTACATTCTATCTCGTAATACTACATTTATATGTTAACATCTGTTATCAACAATATGACTAAACCAATAGAGAACAATGAAAACAATGATTTAGAATTGCACGCACTGATTTCGCAGCGCTGTTTTTTGGTTCCTCCATTTGTTCCCGATTTGCTCCCGCTCCCGCACACCGCCCGGCGCCGACCGCCGACCGAGCCGACGGCGCTTCAGTCGCGTGGCGTCGCTCGCACGGGTTGTACGTCCCCTCTGTGACGCCGTTTTGAAAATCCGTGTTTCGTAAATCGTTCGGTGATTGACCAATTGAAATTCGGATTTCAGTGATCGGTTCAGTGTTTTTGAAAGCATTCGAAAAATAGTGTGGTGATTGGAAATTGAAATATTTAGTGTTGTGCTGTGTTTTGTGGAGATCTTCGATGCATTTGTGTGGTGGAATTATCATCGCTAAAACAGGTTGGTGTTCTTTTTGCATTTATGTAGGGATAATTTGACGAGTAAATTATAGTGTAGGGAGAAATATCTAAATTTCTTGGGTAGGCTTGTTACGGAAATTGTAAATAAGCGTTTAAGTGCGATAGAGACTAGGTACCTACAGGAATTAATGAAATAATACGATTTAATTAATAACTATTAAGGTCTTAACATCATTTATTATCAATGTGGTACCTAACCATCTCATCCGAAGGTACCTTATTCGAGATTAGATTTGTAAGTCATGAATTTCGTACCTAGGCAGGTACCTACGAATTTGACTCAAAAATATCACGCATTTTATAAGAACATTTGAAAAATCGTTTAAATCTTATATACCTAGTTTTTAAATTTAATCGATCTTATAAGAACATATGAATTAATCGTATTCAGTCTCATTCGAATTAGTGGTCAATTTCTATAGAGAGTCACTCGGAAAACGGAGAAATACCTACCTACCAAGCCAATACCTACCTACTTACCTACTGTAAAATTTATAAAATAATCCATAAGTTCACATGTTTTCTAGCTTTGTATCTACCTACTCACAAAAATGTTCCTATTGGAAATCATGAATATACCTACTAAAAATTATACCTACCCAAACCACTAAAACCAACAATTATAAAATACTAAAATGTCGCTAAAAATCGCGATTTAGCGTAGAAACTAGAGTAGAGATTCTACAATTATAAGATTTGCTTTGCAAATAGGCTAGGTATAGTAAAATACTACCTACTAATAGTAAAACGGATTATCGTAGGTAGGTATAGAATAATTACAACGCAGAATCCTGCAATGACACCATATAGCTTTTTTTAAAAAGAACCTACTTTACGTGTTAAACAATATAACTTGCGTGCCTACAGATAGATTCCAACCAATTCCAACCAAATTTCATCAAAATCTGTTAGGTACCTGTTTTTCTGTGTTTTGGGAATTGGAAAATCCTGGATGGCTACCAAATTGTCTTTCAAAGGTGTTATCGTATTATCTTTTATTATGTGGCCTAAATACTTCACGGAATCCTGTGCAAAGTGACATTTCGAAAACTTCAGTCTGAAGCCCTCTTTCGATATTGCTTCTAATAGAAGAGACAAGTGTTTTATATGCTCCTCGAACGTTTCCGAATAAATCAAAATATCGTCAATGAAATTTACAGTAAAATCCATTAGTTTGTTTTCTTATGATGCTGCTCAGTATCCTTTGAAAAATTGCCGGAGATGTTTTCAAGCCATATGGTAGACAAGTCCAGTTATAGTGGCCTTCCTGAGTGACAAACGCAGTTTCCTGCCTGTCTTCAATTTTCAGGGGAATGGACCAAAAAGCAGAATTAATATCAAGTGTAGAAAAGTACTTACAGTTTCTCGTTTTTACCATCAAGTCCTCAATCAGTGGGAAAGGTTGTGATTGAGGCACTACAATCTTATTTAGGTCACGAAAATCTATGCATAATCTTGACTTTTTTCCTTCTTCTTTCTTGAATGCAAGTGTGACTGGAGCTGCAAAGGGACTATAAGACTCTTCAATCAATTTTCTTTCTAACAGTTTTGATATTTGTTGTTCGATTTCTTTTTTATCCTGTATAGTACACCTGTATGGCCTTTTACTACAATATTTATCCACTAACAGATCAATATGTGCTTCATATCCGGATACTGTTCCTATGTCGTATTTATCTTTTGCAAAAAGTGTTTTATGTTTGCATATTAATTTATCTATTTCCAATCTTTGTTGGTAGTCTAGATTATTTACCGTAATATCGAAATCCGTCTCCTTTACATGTTCATTAAAATTAACTTTATATTCATCAATTTGTGTGTTACTTGAACTCTGTTTGCCTATGTGGCTACCCGTTAAGCCGGGAATATTATTTTTATATTTTTCCGTGTTGTTTTCCTGTCTAGGAAGAACCTGCGTAATTTGTAGTTCCTCATTTTGAACTAGACGAAAATCTCGTATACAATCTAATCCGATCAAAAAGTCATCTTCAAAATTTTCTTCATCTACCACAAAAACATTTATATTTTTTTCAATATCGAAAATCTTGATTTTTAACTCAGTCATTCCTTTAGTTCTGTTTACACCATTAATCGTTTTTAAACCTGCACTTTTATTCACAATTTTTCCTTGACACTGTTTTATTGATAATAATTTTGCATTTATTACAGAAACTTCTGAGCCAGGATCATAAATTCCTGAAGTACTCAAAGTGCTGTTTATCAATAACTTAACTTTGATTAATGGTGGAGTAACTAGTTTTTTGGATCAAAGTCATTCAGTTCGACTTCTAATTTAGAATTATTGACATTCCTTGTCTGTTCCCTTCTTGTATTTTCATTATTTTTATTCTTGAACCAGCATTCTGATTCCGGATGGTATCTGTTTCCTTTGTTCTCTTTTTCACAAATTCGACACGGCTTGTAGATAGATAGATAGATAGATAGATATACACTTTATTAAAAACACCAGCACAATACAGAAATTTACATAAAAATATTAAAACTTAAACCTAGTGTCTTAACTGGCGGCCTTATCGCTAAAAGCGATCTCTTGTAGTTAATTTTTTTATCATTAATCCTGCTTTCATAGCTTCCTGTCTTCTTCTCATAATTTCTTTTACTAACTAAATGCTCTAAGCCTCTGATACTGTTAAACAAATCCTCAGATTCCTTAAGATTTTCTCTATTTATTTTATCAGCTATATAGTTTGGTAGCCCTGTAGCAATCAGGTCAATCAGAGTGGTATTGTCCATAGATACATTTAATTCTAGTAAAAGTTTTTGTTTTTTTTAACGCATATTCAATCAAAGTGCCTTGTCGGTATTTATATAGAATTGCATATCTCACCGGTGACCAGCCTCTATCAGCATAAGTTTCACAAAAGCTATTTTTCTACGTTGACCACTCCGAATTAACTGAATGTTTTATAAGCATAGCACTGTACCAATCAAGGGAACCATCTTCCAAAAACAGCCGAAGAATCTCAATTTTTTTTGTATTTTTTTCTACTCCAACCCGTGCACACTCAGCTTCAAATGTTGACATCCACTGAGACACATTAGTAACTTTCTTACTACAAAATTTTTCAATAACAAACTTTTCTGAAATATTTTTCACATTTTGAGGGTTATCTATTTTCACTTCAGCAAAATTTTCTAAAATTCTTGTTAATGCAGCTTCTGAAATTCCTGCAGTAGATGTATCTCTATGTGGAGACTGGATCTCTTCTAGTAAATAGCCCTTAAATTGCATGTTTCCATCTTCATCCATATATGCACTGCTTAATTCAGGTGTTAGTGAAATCCACACTTGTCTTTTTTCGTGTCTTCTTTGAAGTGTATTTTTAACTTTTTGGTAAATCTCTGTCTTCAAAATAGCGTCATGCTGCTTGGCATATTGATGCTTCTCTGGAATTATATAGGTTTTTCCGTTGGTATTTGTGATGGAAGTAATACACATGACATTGGTCTTTGTATCTTCACTGGCTTTTATCAAAAATTCAAACCTTAACTTATCCATTGTAGATTATAACCACAAGAATGTTGTTTTATAATTGTGTTCCTTCTTATATAGTGTTGTGGTGAAATAATAATTGAAGTTGTTGTTCTGAAATAATAGAGTATTAATTATTAATAAATATTAACCTATATCAAACACAATTATGACCACTTAAACTACACTTATCAAAATGAACCCACCTGAAATAATAGAGAAACAACATTCAAAGTTACTACTTCACAAGTAAAAGTACTAATTTTATCAATATCTTTAAAATAAATCTCAATTCACAATCAAACTATGTATGCGTTGTTCTCCAATTCCATAATAAAATGTAACCTCCAAACTGTCAGCTTCAACAGTGAGCGCGGCAAATTCAAAATATGTATAGGTGGTACATTTAAATAAGCATAGACAGAGTATGTACATATATCATACTTTGTTTACATATATATATATATATATAAATAGAAAGAAACTAAGTACCTACTCCTGTTTTAAGATTTATAATAAAACAACATATTTCATTTTCACACGTTTATTCCACACAGTGGTCAGCACAAAGAGAGAGGTTACATTTCTTAGGTTATTTGATGTTGCCATACTGTGTATATAATATTTCTAACACCCCAACTACAGCAAATAAACTAAACATCTCATCAAGCATATCTTTCAATTAAATTTACATCCTATGAATCTACATAACTAACCCTAAACCTTGAATACATCTGTTATGTTTCACAGGACATAACGCTTTTGTGAGAACATCAGCGGGCATATCTGTTGTTGGCAAATATTCCAATTTAATAACTTTATTGCTAACTGCATCTTTAATAAAGTGATATCTAATATCAATATGTTTGCTTTTCCTATGACAAACATAATTTGCCACCAATTTCTGTGCACTCTGGCTATCATTATACAGCAACACAGTACTTAATCTGCCAGTAAGTTCACATAACAATAATCTTAAATACATAGCTTCTTTACATGCTTCAGCAATGGCCATATATTCTGATTCCATGCTTGACAAAGCAACAGTTCTTTGCTTTTTACTTTCCCAGGAAATAGCTGAGCCTGACATTTTAAAACAAAATCCTGTATATGACTTACGGTCATAAGTATTACTTGCCCAGTCGGCATCAACATATCCAACAAGTTCAGCTGTTCCCTTTACAAATTTCAAACAATAAGTCTTAGTTCTCTTTAGGTATCTAAGTATTCTCTTTGCATAATTCCAATGAACATCTGTGTGACATTTATTAAACTGACTCAGATAACTGACACAAAAAGAAATATCTGGTCGTGTGAGTACAGACAAGTACATCAGACTTCCAATCAACTGTTGGTAAGGAATCTCTTGTTCACAATAATCAGATTTATCTATTTCCAATTTACATTCCATTGGAGTACTAGCAACTTTACAGTTTGACATGTTGAACTTATCTAACAATTGATCTATATATTTTTCTTGATCCAAAGTTACAAAATTTAACTTTTTATCAATTGTTACTCTCATACCTAAACATTGCTGAACCTGTCCTAAATTTTTAATCTTAAACTTAGAACTCAGTACTGAAATTACATGTTCAGTCTCTTGTTGATTGTTTGAAAATACAAAGAAATCATCAACATACAAGGCAATCACAATTTTTACATCATTTCTCATTTTAGTGAATACACAAGGTTCTAACTTACTCTTTCTGAATCCTAATTCACATAAACATTGCTCAACCCTCTCATACCATGATCTAGAGGATTGCTTCAGGCCATAGATTGCTTTGTTTAGTTTTACAATAACCTTTTTCTGATTTACATTACAATGAATATCAGGTTGATACATATAAATGTCCTCTTTAAGTAAACCATTTAAGAATGCTGTTTTTACATCTAAATGAGTGACATCTAAATTCATCTGTACAGACAATGCAAACAATAACTTCAATGTAGAATGTCTAACAACGGGTGAAAATGTCTCATCATAGTCCACACCAGGCTTCTGCGTGAAACCTTTAGCCACTAAACGAGCTCTGTACCGCACACTGTTATCACTATTTATTTTTCTTTTAAACACCCACTTACACTGCACTAATGTTTTGTCAGAAGGGAGATCATTCACAGGATGCCATGCATCATTCTCCTTGAATGCCTGTAGCTCATCCTTCATCGCCTCAATCCATTTGTCCCTGTCAGGACTATCCAGAGCCTCTTGGATGGTGACAGGATCACGGGATACATCTGGGCTTGCTTTTGTACACAGGTTTGAGAAACCATATCTGTCTATTGTATTTCTAGTATGCTTGGGTATTACTGGTACTGGCTGGTTAACTGATAAACCAGGCTCTACTTTATCATCTTCTTCTGATTCCTGCAATGTAGAATCCAAGTCAGTCAAGGCATTTTGAAACTCAAATTCTGAAGACATACTTTCATTGAGAGAACTAGAGATAGATTCATTCTTCTCGTCCACCTCTTTACTGTGTATTTCTTTCACATCGCTACTGCCTGACTGCTGTGATATATCCCCAACTGAAACTGTTACAACATCATCGCTTGTACAGTTTCTATCTGTATTTTCCTGGATAATCACATCTCTACTTGTTACTACATGCTGTTTTACAGGATCATACAATCTGTATACTTTAACATTTTCTGAGAAACCAACTAAAATATGTTTCTGCGACTTAGTGTCCCATTTAAGTCGCTTTTCCTTCGGTATATGTACCATTGCTTTACTACCAAATATACGGACATGGCTTAAATCTGGTTTTTTATTTGTCCAAAGCTCATACGGTGTTTTGTTGTTCAGTCCTGATGCAACAGACCTGTTCCTCAGATATACAGCTGTGTTGGCAGCTTCTGCCCAATACTTCTGATCTAATCCTGCATCGAACAACATACAACGAGCTTTTTCTACAATAGTTCGGTTGAAGCGCTCACTCATACCATTCTGTTCTGGTGTGTAAACATTGGTTTTCTGGTGAACTATTCCTGCTTCTTTCAAAAGATTCTCAAACTCATTGCTACAAAACTCTAAACCATTATCAGTCCTTAATATCTTTATTTTCTTGCCTTGTTGGTTCTCAACCAAACTTTTGAACTCTTTGAAGTATTTGAAACATTCACTTTTGGCTTTGAGAAAATAGATGAATGCCATTCTGGTAAAGTCATCAACAAAAATAAGGAAATACCTTGACCCTCCTATGGATGTGCACTCCATGGGTCCACAGATCTCATCTGCATGAATAGTATTCAGCGGCTCACTGCTCCTTGTGCCAGCATTTCCAAATGGCAATCGTGACTGCTTTCCTTCACAGCACACTGCACATGTAGTTTTGCTGATATCAGACTTGTCTGAGTATGCTACTCCTGTGACAGCACCATTCTTCATCTTGTTCATGTCATTCATGTTAATATGACCTAATCTCCTATGCCATACTTCACTGTTCACTGTCACTGACGACGATGTAAACAAACATGGTTTGTGTTCTACCTCCAACTTGTAAACACCATCAACTTCATTCACCACAGCCACCAAACTGTTTTGTTTGTTGTAAACATAGCAGCGACTTCCTTCAAACTTCACCTTATTCCCATTTCGTATAAGACAACTTATAGAAATCAAGTTTGTTGTGAGGTTCGGCACATATAACATGTTTTTCAATGTTACTTCATACTTGCACTTAGGAGTTACTGTGACGATATCTACGTCACCCGAACACATCACTGGCATAGCTTCTTGATTTGCTGCCAATACTTGTTTTATTTTCGGCGAATAAGTTGGGTTTTTCACAATGTTTTCGTTCGGCGTCATATGCGCGCTCGCGCCGCTATTCAAATAAAAATCTTCTTTATTGTAGTGGCCTCCCAAGAAAACGGCTGAAAAAACGTTTGTGTTTTTCATTGGTTCATTACTTTTACACTGGGACTTACAGTGCCCACGTTGTTTGCATTTGTAGCAAACAACATTTGTTTTTGTTTTCTTTTCTGACGTACATCTGCCATGTTTTTTTTTTTTAACTTGAACGGGTTTGCACTTGACCATAGTTTACCTGATAGCAGGCAAAGGCTATGGCCTAAGATGGAGCGTGCTTACCCGATAAGAACCGATTCACTCTCGCTTTGAAGATCGCTGGATTATAGTTGTTGAGTTGAACTGTCATTCTTGACAATGCTGCCAACTTTACAATTCTGGCGATTGTGTTGCCCTCTACTCAAGAAAGAACTACCGGATGTTGTCTCTGGATCGTTTCCAGCGAGATCGATCAACTTCGATTTCACTACATCCGCAGTAATGGCGATCCCTGAATGTTCTATCGCCATGATCATAGGGAAGTATTTTTCAGGCAAACCTGCTAGCATCAAACAGCCAATCCACTCGTCATTTACTGAAAATCCTGTCCCGGATAATTTCTGGGCTGTTTCGATGATTTGGGTCACATAACTTGTCATGGATTCGCAATTATCGAGACGAACCGAAATCAAATTTCTCAACAATGTTATCCTTCTTGAAAAACCAGAATCATCAAACATTGATTTCAATCTTGTCCATAAACTTTTTGTACTTGTAGCTTCTTTTAGGTATATGGACTTAGGGAGGATTATGGACTAAGGATTCTTTTATATAATGACGGGTCGATGGTGAGTATCAACTTGGCTTTAGTTTTTTGCATCTTCTGCGGCTGCGTCGCTGGCACTTTCCGCTTTAATCAAATTTGCTGTGCCCTCCAAGACGAGCAGATTCTCCGCTGCAAACGCCCACTCGTGATAATTTTCGCGTCCCTTCAGCTTAGGAACGTTGCTCAAAAAAGACGACGTGGTAGCCATTGTTCACTGACTATTTTATACTCTTCTTGGCTCGGTAGAAACACAATACCTACACCTATGCTAGCTAGCGCTACTTACATAAATACTTTACTTATCCCTAAAGGCCATAACTGGGCCCATAACCTAATAAAACATTAAAACAACGTATTTCATTTTCACACTTTTATTCCACACAGTGGTCAGCACAAAGAGAGAGGTTACATTTCTTATTTTTTTTTTTAATTTATTCATGACCATGGATACAAAGTTTACATTTCTTAGGTTATTTGATGTTGCCATACTGTGTATATAATATTTCTAACAATTTAACATTGTATAAATGTTTTGTAATCACTAGATGTTAAAAATATTATCTAATATCAACTAACAGTCAACAAAAAATATTGTCGTCGATTTTTACATAATATTCTTTTTACTTCGTACGAAACATAATTGACTATCCTTGTCGTCCTATCTTTTAACGCGCTGAGTGTGTGCGAGAGGGTCGCCGTCGGCCGAGATACAATCTTCGGATTAGTTCGGAAGGTGGTATGACTTTTTGCATGCACGCATTGCCAATGTTTACATTTCAAGTTTCAACCTAACCTTAAAACAAACTTTTGTTTTCGTGATTAAAATTAAATTACAGAAAATTGTAATCGATGTTACTACCGTAAACCTATGTATCGTGACCAAACAGTTAGTTGTGTGAATGCGGTTAATTTGTATTGCGATCCGGAGCCAACGCTGCGCTGCACTTAAATCAAATTTTAAGCACTATGCTGTAGGTTTTATTGTCTGTTCATAATGTAGCGTACGACATCCGGTTTGATGGCAGTTAATGTGCAGCAAGATGTGCCAGCGCGGTAACGCCGCGCGCGTGCCAAGTGGCCGCCAGCTCGCCGCACTTGCATTAGCGCATATAGCCCTCACATCCCACAGCGCAGCCTTTCTATTGCTTATGAAATGTTCCTACTTCTGTAGATGCACCCGCACAGGTTTTTAATATCAGGAAAGATCTTAACACTTATGCCTACCCTCTTTTTTATTAATACTTCAATCTAAAAATATGTTAATTTAAAATATTAAATATCTGCTCTGTGATTATTTACAATGATTAAGATTGTTAACAATTACAAGCCACAGTTTAAGGAATCAATAATTGATTTCATTTACTGAGTATTGTCAGGTTATTGCGCGCACTCCTGGTGTTATTAAAAGGGTTATATATCAGGTAGGTGCGGGAGGATTTTATAAATCTATCTCCCAAATCTACGGCGGTTCCTAACGTTGGTGTATGATGAATTCCAGAGTCATCGAAAGCCGCGTCTCCGCCCACACCCCGGGATTCGAGCCCGCAGACTTCGGGTACGAGACCAGACGCCGCAGGGTGTTCCATGTTTCCTGCTCGGTGCTGACGACATCAGCTCGTGAACTTCCCCAATCGCGTCGGGTTGGAGATCCGAGCGGTTCAGTGAGCCTGCTACGGACAAAGACATATTTCCAAAGTAAGATCTGTCCATTTTTATTTCGAGTCCCGAGTTGACGCTACCCTCATTTCGTTTTTGTTAATGAGATTCTGATCGTGACCTAGATTTGTTGTGTGTAGTTTTTCCTCGGTAGGGGCCCATACCGAGGTTTATTGCATGTTTGTAACATATTCCATTTTGAACTTTTAATCCGTGAGCATTGGCCAGCTCGTGGATTGGATGTTTGAGAAGGACGAGTAGTCTTGTTTGAATAACAAAAACTAACAAATTAACGGTACTTGGTTACGGTTACAAACAGTGGGTTTTTGAATAATTTTTGCCTTTGTCCTCAGAAAACGGTAATGATGGTGAAGGCACTGAATGTTTAGATCCAAGACCAGGGGCTTACGCGCACTCTTCGTGTGCTGTTGCGCGCCCGCCTGGTCCGCTGCTGCACGCACTCTTCGTGTGCTGCTGCGCGCACTCCTGGTGCGCTGCTGCGCGCGCTCCTCGTATGCTGCTGCGCGCGCTCCTCGTATACTGTTGCGCGCACTCCTGGTGCGCCACTGCGCGCACTCCTGGTGCGCCACTGCGCGCACTTCTGGTGCGCCACTGCGCGCACTCCTCGTGCACTGTTGCGAACACTCCTGGTGCGCTGCTGCGCGCACTCCTGGTGCGCTGCTGCGCGCACTCCTGGTGCGCTGCTGCGCACACTCCTCGTGTGCTGCTGCACGCACTCCTGGTGTTATTAAAAGGGTTATATATCAGGTAGGTGCGGGAGGATTTTATAAATCTATCTCCCAAATCTACGGCGGTTCCTAACGTTGGTGTATGATGAATTCCAGGGTCATCGAAAGCCGCGTCTCCGCCCACACCCCAGGATTCGAGCCCGCAGACTTCGGGTACGAGACCAGACGCCGCAGGGTGTTCCATGTTTCCTGCTCGGTGCTGACGACATCAGCTCGTGAACTTCCCCCAGCGCGTCGGGTTGGAGATCCGAGCGGTTCAGTGAGCCTGCTACGGACAAAGACATATTTCCAAAGTAAGATCTGTCCATTTTTATCTCGAGTCCCGAGTTGCCGCTATCCTCATTTCGTTTTTGTTAATGAGATTCTGATCGTGACCTTGATTTGTTGTGTGTAGTTTTCCCTCGGTAGGGGCCCATACCGAGGTTTATTGCATGTTTGTAACATATTCCATTTTGAACTTTTAATCCGTGAGTATTGGCCAGCTCGTGGATTGGATGTTTGAGAAGGACGAGTAGTCTTGTTTGATTAACAAAAACTAACAAATTAACGGTACTTGGTTTCGGTTACATACAGTGGGTTTTTTGAATAATTTTTGCCTTTATCCTCAGAAAACGGTAATGATGGTGAAGGCACTGAATGTTTAGATCCAAGACCAGGGGCTTACGCGCACTCTTCGTTTGCTGTTGCGCGCCCGCCTGGTGCGCTACTGCGCGCACTCCAGGTGCGCTGCTGCGCGCACTCTTCGTGTGCTGCTGCGCGCACTCCTGGTGCGCTGCTGCGCGCGCTCCTCGTATGCTGCTGCGCGCGCTCCTCGTATGCTGCTGCGCGCGCTCCTCGTATGCTGCTGCGCGCGCTCCTCGTATGCTGTTGCGCGCACTCCTGGTGCGCTGCTGCGCGCACTCCTGGTGTGCTGCTGCGCGCACTCCTGGTGCGCTGCTGCGCGCACTCCTGGTGCGCTGCTGCGCGCACTCCTGGTGCGCTGCTGCGCACACTCCTCGTGTACTGCTGCACGCACTTCTCGTGCGCTATTGCGCGCACTCCTGGTGTTATTAAAAGGGTTATATATCAGGTAGGTGCGGGAGGATTTTATAAATCTATCTCCCAAATCTACGGCGGTTCCTAACGTTGGTGTATGATGAATTCCAGGGTCATCGAAAGCCGCGTCTCCGCCCACATCCCGGGATTCGAACCCGCAGACTTCGGGTACGAGACCAGACGCCGCAGGGTGTTCCATGTTTCCTGCTCGGTGCTGACGACATCAGCTCGTGAACTTCCCCCCAGCGCGTCGGGTTGGAGATCCGAGCGGTTCAGTGAGCCTGCTACGGACAAAGACATATTTCCAAAGTAAGATCTGTCCATTTTTATTTCGAGTCCCGAGTTGACGCTACCCTCATTTCGTTTTTGTTAATGAGATTCTGATCGTGACCTAGATTTGTTGTGTGTAGTTTTTCCTCGGTAGGGGCCCATACCGAGGTTTATTGCATGTTTGTAACATATTCCATTTTGAACTTTTAATCCGTGAGCATTGGCCAGCTCGTGGATTGGATGTTTGAGAAGGACGAGTAGTCTTGTTTGATTAACAAAAACTAACAAATTAACGGTACTTGGTTACGGTTACAAACAGTGGGTTTTTGAAAAATTTTTGCCTTTGTCCTCAGAAAACGGTAATGATGGTGAAGGCACTGAATGTTTAGATCCAAGACCAGGGGCTTACGCGCACTCTTCGTGTGCTGTTGCGCGCCCGCCTGGTCCGCTGCTGCACGCACTCTTCGTGTGCTGCTGCGCGCACTCTTGGTGCGCTGCTGCGCGCGCTCCTCGTATGCTGCTGCGCGCGCTCCTCGTATGCTGTTGCGCGCACTCCTGGTGCGCTGCTGCGCGCACTCCTGGTGCGCCACTGCGCGCACTCCTGGTGCGCCACTGCGCGCACTTCTGGTGCGCCACTGCGCGCACTCCTCGTGCACTGTTGCGAACACTCCTGGTGCGCTGCTGCGCGCACTCCTGGTGCGCTGCTGCGCGCACTCCTGGTGCGCTGCTGCGCGCACTCCTGGTGCGCTGCTACGCACACTCCTCGTGTGCTGCTGCACGCACTCCTGGTGTTATTAAAAGGGTTATATATCAGGTAGGTGCGGGAGGATTTTATAAATCTATCTCCCAAATCTACGGTGGTTCCTAACGTTGGTGTATGATGAATTCCAGGGTCATCGAAAGCCGCGTCTCCGCCCACACCCCGGGATTCGAGCCCGCAGACTTCGGGTACGAGACCAGACGCCGCAGGGTGTTCCATGTTTCCTGCTCGGTGCTGACGACATCAGCTCGTGAACTTCCCCCAGCGCGTCGGGTTGGAGATCCGAGCGGTTCAGTGAGCCTGCTACGGACAAAGACATATTTCCAAAGTAAGATCTGTCCATTTTTATCTCGAGTCCCGAGTTGCCGCTATCCTCATTTCGTTTTTGTTAATGAGATTCTGATCGTGACCTTGATTTGTTGTGTGTAGTTTTCCCTCGGTAGGGGCCCATACCGAGGTTTATTGCATGTTTGTAACATATTCCATTTTGAACTTTTAATCCGTGAGTATTGGCCAGCTCGTGGATTGGATGTTTGAGAAGGACGAGTAGTCTTGTTTGATTAACAAAAACTAACAAATTAACGGTACTTGGTTTCGGTTACATACAGTGGGTTTTTTGAATAATTTTTGCCTTTATCCTCAGAAAACGGTAATGATGGTGAAGGCACTGAATTTTTAGATCCAAGACCAGGGGCTTACGCGCACTCTTCGTTTGCTGTTGCGCGCCCGCCTGGTGCGCTACTGCGCGCACTCCAGGTGCGCTGCTGCGCGCACTCTTCGTGTGCTGCTGCGCGCACTCCTGGTGCGCTGCTGCGCGCACTCCTATTGCGCTGCTGCGCGCGCTCCTCGTATGCTGCTGCGCGCGCTCCTCGTATGCTGTTGCGCGCACTCCTGGTGCGCTGCTGCGCGCACTCCTGGTGTGCTGCTGCGCGCACTCCTGGTGCGCTGCTGCGCGCACTCCTGGTGCGCTGCTGCGCACACTCCTCGTGTACTGCTGCACGCACTTCTCGTGCGCTATTGCGCGCACTCCTGGTGTTATTGAAAGGGTTATATATCAGGTAGGTGCGGGAGGATTTTATAAATCTATCTCCCAAATCTACGGCGGTTCCTAACGTTGGTGTATGATGAATTCCAGGGTCATCGAAAGCCGCGTCTCCGCCCACACCCCGGGATTCGAGCCCGCAGACTTCGGGTACGAGACCAGACGCCGCAGGGTGTTCCATGTTTCCTGCTCGGTGCTGACGACATCAGCTCGTGAACTTCCCCCAGCGCGTCGGGTTGGAGATCCGAGCGGTTCAGTGAGCCTGCTACGGACAAAGACATATTTCCTAAGTAAGATCTGTCCATTTTTATTTCGAGTCCCGAGTTGACGCTACCCTCATTTCGTTTTTGTTAATGAGATTCTGATCGTGACCTAGATTTGTTGTGTGTAGTTTTCCCTCGGTAGGGGCCCATACCGAGGTTTATTGCATGTTTGTAACATATTTCATTTTGAACTTTTAATCCGTGAGCATTGGCCAGCTCGTGGATTGGATGTTTGAGAAGGACGAGTAGTCTTGTTTGATTAACAAAACCTAACAAATTAACGGTACTTGGTTACGGTTACATACAGTGGGTTTTTTGAATAATTTTTGCCTTTGTCCTCAGAAAACGGTAATGATGGTGAAGGCACTGAATGTTTAGATCCAAGACCAGGGGCTTACGCGCACTCTTCGTGTGCTGTTGCGCGCCCGCCTGGTGCGCTACTGCGCGCACTCCTGGTGCGCTGCTGCGCGCACTCCTGGTGCGCCACTGCGCGCACTCCTGGTGCGCCACTGCGCGCACTTCTGGTGCGCCACTGCGCGCACTCCTCGTGCACTGTTGCGAACACTCCTGGTGCGCTGCTGCGCGCACTCCTGGTGCGCTGCTGCGCGCACTCCTGGTGCGCTGCTGCGCGCACTCCTGGTGCGCTGCTGCGCGCACTCCTCGTGTGCTGCTGCACGCACTCCTGGTGTTATTAAAAGGGTTATATATCAGGTAGGTGCGGGAGGATTTTAAAATCTATCTCCCAAATCTACGGCGGTTCCTAACGTTGGTGTATGATGAATTCCAGGGTCATCGAAAGCCGCGTCTCCGCCCACACCCCGGGATTCGAGCCCGCAGACTTCGGGTACGAGACCAGACGCCGCAGGGTGTTCCATGTTTCCTGCTCGGTGCTGACGACATCAGCTCGTGAACTTCCCCCAGCGCAACGGGTTGGAGATCCGAGCGGTTCAGTGAGCCTGCTACGGACAAAGACATATTTCCAAAGTAAGATCTGTCCATTTTTATTTCGAGTCCCGAGTTGACGCTACCCTCATTTCGTTTTTGTTAATGAGATTCTGATCGTGACCTAGATTTGTTGTGTGTAGTTTTTCCTCGGTAGGGGCCCATACCGAGGTTTATTGCATGTTTGTAACATATTCCATTTTGAACTTTTAATCCGTGAGCATTGGCCAGCTCGTGGATTGGATGTTTGAGAAGGACGAGTAGTCTTGTTTGATTAACAAAAACTAACAAATTAACGGTACTTGGTTTCGGTTACATACAGTGGGTTTTTTGAATAATTTTTGCCTTTATCCTCAGAAAACGGTAATGATGGTGAAGGCACTGAATGTTTAGATCCAAGACCAGGGGCTTACGCGCACTCTTTGTGTGCTGTTGCGCGCCCGCCTGGTGCGCTGCTGCACGCACTCTTCGTGTGCTGCTGCGCGCACTCCTGGTGCGCTGCTGCGCGCGCTCCTCGTATGCTGCTGCACGCGCTCCTCGTATGCTGTTGCGCGCACTCCTGGTGCGCTGCTGCGCCGCTGCGCGCACTCCTGGTGCGCCACTGCGCGCACTCCTGGTGCGCCACTGCGCGCACTCCTGGTGCGCTGCAACGCGCACTCCTCGTGCACTGTTGCGCGCACTCCCCGTGCGCTGTTGTGCGCACTCCTGGTGCGCTGCTGCACGCACTCCTGGTGCGCTGCTGCGCGCACTCCTGGTGCGCTGCTGCGCGCACTCCTGGTGCGCTGCTGCGCGCACTCCTGGTGCGCTGCTGCGCGCACTCCTGGTGCGCTGCTGCGCGCACTCCTGGTGCGCTGCTGCGCACACTCCTCGTGTGCTGCTGCACGCACTCCTCGTGCGCTATTGCGCGCACTCCTGGTGTTATTAAAAGGGTTATATATCAGGTAGGTGCGGGAGGATTTTAAAATCTATCTCCCAAATCTACGGCGGTTCCTAACGTTGGTGTATGATGAATTCCAGGGTCATCGAAAGCCGCGTCTCCGCCCAAACCCCGGGATTCGAGCCCGCAGACTTCGGGTACGAGACCAGACGCCGCAGGGTGTTCCATGTTTCCTGCTCGGTGCTGACGACATCAGCTCGTGAACTTCCCCCCAGCGCGTCGGGTTGGAGATCCGAGCGGTTCAGTGAGCCTGCTACGGACAAAGACATATTTCCAAAGTAAGATCTGTCCATTTTTATTTCGAGTCCCGAGTTGACGCTACCCTCATTTCGTTTTTGTTAATGAGATTCTGATCGTGACCTAGATTTGTTGTGTGTAGTTTCCCCTCGGTAGGGGCCCATACCGAGGTTTATTGCATGTTTGTAACATATTCCATTTTGAACTTTTAATCCGTGAGCATTGGCCAGCTCGTGGATTGGATGTTTGAGAAGGACGATTAGTCTTGTTTAATTAACAAAAACTAACAAATTAACGGTACTTGGTTACGGTTACATACATATGCTGTTGCGCGCACTCCTGGTGCGCTGCTGCGCGCGCTCCTCGTATGCTGCTGCGCGCGCTCCTCGTATGCTGTTGCGCGCACTCCTGGTGCGCTGCTGCGCGCACTCCTGGTGCGCCACTGCGCGCACTCCTGGTGCGCCACTGCGCGCACTCCTGGTGCGCCACTGCGCGCACTTCTGGTGCGCCACTGCGCGCACTCCTCGTGCACTGTTGCGAACACTCCTGGTGCGCTGCTGCGCGCACTCCTGGTGCGCTGCTGCGCGCACTCCTGGTGCGCTGCTGCGCGCGCTCCTCGTATGCTGCTGCGCGCGCTCCTCGTATGCTGTTGCGCGCACTCCTGGTGCGCTGCTGCGCGCACTCCTGGTGTGCTGCTGCGCGCACTCCTGGTGCGCTGCTGCGCGCACTCCTGGTGCGCTGCTGCGCACACTCCTCGTGTACTGCTGCACGCACTTCTCGTGCGCTATTGCGCGCACTCCTGGTGTTATTGAAAGGGTTATATATCAGGTAGGTGCGGGAGGATTTTATAAATCTATCTCCCAAATCTACGGCGGTTCCTAACGTTGGTGTATGATGAATTCCAGGGTCATCGAAAGCCGCGTCTCCGCCCACACCACGGGATTCGAGCCCGCAGACTTCGGGTACGAGACCAGACGCCGCAGGGTGTTCCATGTTTCCTGCTCGGTGCTGACGACATCAGCTCGTGAACTTCCCCCAGCGCGTCGGGTTGGAGATCCGAGCGGTTCAGTGAGCCTGCTACGGACAAAGACATATTTCCAAAGTAAGATCTGTCCATTTTTATTTCGAGTCCCGAGTTGACGCTATCCTCATTTCGTTTTTGTTAATGAGATTCTGAGCGTGACCTTGATTTGTTTTGTGTAGTTTTCCCTCGGTAGGGGCCCATACCGAGGTTAATTGCATGTTTGTAACATATTCCATTTTGAACTTTTAATCCGTGAGCATTGGCCAGCTCGTGGATTGGATGTTTGAGAAGGACGAGTAGTCTTGTTTGATTAACAAAAACTAACAAATTAACGGTACTTGGTTTCGGTTACATACAGTGGGTTTTTTGAATAATTTTTGCCTTTATCCTCAGAAAACGGTAATGATGGTGAAGGCACTGAATGTTTAGATCCAAGACCAGGGGCTTACGCGCACTCTTTGTGTGCTCTTGCGCGCCCGCCTGGTGCGCTGCTGCACGCACTCTTCGTGTGCTGCTGCGCGCACTCCTGGTGCGCTGCTGCGCGCGCTCCTCGTATGCTGCTGCGCGCGCTCCTCGTATGCTGTTGCGCGCACTCCTGGTGAGCTGCTGCGCCGCTGCGCGCACTCCTGGTGCGCCACTGCGCGCACTTCTGGTGCGCCACTGCGCGCACTCCTGGTGCGCTGCAACGCGCACTCCTCGTGCACTGTTGCGCGCACTCCCCGTGCGCTGTTGCGCGCACTCCTGGTGCGCTGCTGCACGCACTCCTGGTGCGCTGCTGCGCGCACTCCTGGTGCGCTGCTGCGCGCACTCCTGGTGCGCTGCTGCGCGCACTCCTGGTGCGCTGCTGCGCGCACTCCTGGTGCGCTGCTGCGCACACTCCTTGTGTGCTGCTGCACGCACTCCTCGTGCGCTATTGCGCGCAGTCCTGGTGTTATTAAAAGGGTTATATATCAGGTAGGTGCGGGAGGATTTTAAAATCTATCTCCCAAATCTACGGCGGTTCCTAACGTTGGTGTATGATGAATTCCAGGGTCATCGAAAGCCGCGTCTCCGCCCACACCCCGGGATTCGAGCCCGCAGACTTCGGGTACGAGACCAGACGCCGCAGGGTGTTCCATGTTTCCTGCTCGGTGCTGACGACATCAGCTCGTGAACTTCCCCCCAGCGCGTCGGGTTGGAGATCCGAGCGGTTCAGTGAGCCTGCTACGGACAAAGACATATTTCCAAAGTAAGATCTGTCCATTTTTATTTCGAGTCCCGAGTTGACGCTACCCTCATTTCGTTTTTGTTAATGAGATTCTGATCGTGACCTAGATTTGTTGTGTGTAGTTTTTCCTCGGTAGGGGCCCATACCGAGGTTTATTGCATGTTTGTAACATATTCCATTTTGAACTTTTAATCCGTGAGTATTGGCCAGCTCGTGGATTGGATGTTTGAGAAGGACGAGTAGTCTTGTTTGATTAACAAAAACTAACAAATTAACGGTACTTGGTTTCGGTTACATACAGTGGGTTTTTTGAATAATTTTTGCCTTTATCCTCAGAAAACGGTAATGATGGTGAAGGCACTGAATGTTTAGATCCAAGACCAGGGGCTTACGCGCACTCTTCGTTTGCTGTTGCGCGCCCGCCTGGTGCGCTACTGCGCGCACTCCAGGTGCGCTGCTGCGCGCACTCTTCGTGTGCTGCTGCGCGCACTCCTGGTGTTCTGCTGCCCGCGCTCCTCGTATGCTGCTGCGCGCGCTCCTCGTATGCTGCTGCGCGCGCTCCTCGTATGCTGTTGCGCGCACTCCTGGTGCGCTGCTGCGCGCACTCCTGGTGTGCTGCTGCGCGCACTCCTGGTGCGCTGCTGCGCGCACTCCTGGTGCGCTGCTGCGCGCACTCCTGGTGCGCTGCTGCGCACACTCCTCGTGTACTGCTGCACGCACTTCTCGTGCGCTATTGCGCGCACTCTTGGTGTTATTAAAAGGGTTATATATCAGGTAGGTGCGGGAGGATTTTATAAATCTATCTCCCAAATCTACGGCGGTTCCTAACGTTGGTGTATGATGAATTCCAGGGTCATCGAAAGCCGCGTCTCCGCCCACACCCCGGGATTCGAGCCCGCAGACTTCGGGTACGAGACCAGACGCCGCAGGGTGTTCCATGTTTCCTGCTCGGTGCTGACGACATCAGCTCGTGAACTTCCCCCAGCGCGTCGGGTTGGAGATCCGAGCGGTTCAGTGAGCCTGCTACGGACAAAGACATATTTCCAAAGTAATATCTGTCCATTTTTATTTCGAGTCCCGAGTTGACGCTACCCTCATTTCGTTTTTGTTAATGAGATTCTGATCGTGACCTAGATTTGTTGTGTGTAGTTTTCCCTCGGTAGGGGCCCATACCGAGGTTTATTGCATGTTTGTAACATATTTCATTTTGAACTTTTAATCCGTGAGCATTGGCCAGCTCGTGGATTGGATGTTTGAGAAGGACGAGTAGTCTTGTTTGATTAACAAAAACTAACAAATTAACGGTACTTGGTTACGGTTACATACAGTGGGTTTTTTGAATAATTTTTGCCTTTGTCCTCAGAAAACGGTAATGATGGTGAAGGCACTGAATGTTTAGATCCAAGACCAGGGGCTTACGCGCACTCTTCGTGTGCTGTTGCGCGCCCGCCTGGTGCGCTACTGCGCGCACTCTTCGTGTGCTGCTGCGCGCGCTCCTCGTATGCTGTTGCGCGCTATCCTGGTGCGCCGCTGCGCGCACTCCTGGTGCGCCGCTGCGCGCACTCCTGGTGCGCTGATACGCGCACTCATCGTGCACTGTTGCGCGCACTCCTGGTGCGCTGCTGCGCGCACTCCTGGTGCGCTGCTGCGCGCACTCCTGGTGCGCTGCTGCGCGCACTCCTGGTGCGCTGCTGCGCGCACTCCTGGTGCGCTGCTGCGCGCACTCCTGGTGCGCTGCTGCGCACACTCCTGGTGCGCTGCTGCGCACACTCCTCGTGTGCTGCTGCACGCACTCCTGGTGTTATTAAAAGGGTTATATATCAGGTAGGTGCGGGAGGATTTTAAAATCTATCTCCCAAATCTACGGCGGTTCCTAACGTTGGTGTATGATGAATTCCAGGGTCATCGAAAGCCGCGTCTCCGCCCACACCACGGGATTCGAGCCCGCAGACTTCGGGTACGAGACCAGACGCCGCAGGGTGTTCCATGTTTCCTGCTCGGTGCTGACGACATCAGCTCGTGAACTTCCCCCAGCGCGTCGGGTTGGAGATCCGAGCGGTTCAGTGAGCCTGCTACGGACAAAGACATATTTCCAAAGTAAGATCTGTCCATTTTTATTTCGAGTCCCGAGTTGACGCTATCCTCATTTCGTTTTTGTTAATGAGATTCTGAGCGTGACCTTGATTTGTTTTGTGTAGTTTTCCCTCGGTAGGGGCCCATACCGAGGTTTATTGCATGTTTGTAACATATTCCATTTTGAACTTTTAATCCGTGAGCATTGGCCAGCTCGTGGATTGGATGTTTGAGAAGGACGAGTAGTCTTGTTTGATTAACAAAAACTAACAAATTAACGGTACTTGGTTTCGGTTACATACAGTGGGTTTTTTGAATAATTTTTGCCTTTATCCTCAGAAAACGGTAATGATGGTGAAGGCACTGAATGTTTAGATCCAAGACCAGGGGCTTACGCGCACTCTTTGTGTGCTGTTGCGCGCCCGCCTGGTGCGCTGCTGCACGCACTCTTCGTGTGCTGCTGCGCGCACTCCTGGTGCGCTGCTGCGCGCGCTCCTCGTATGCTGCTGCGCGCGCTCCTCGTATGCTGTTGCGCGCACTCCTGGTGAGCTGCTGCGCGCACTCCTGGCGCGCCACTGCGCGCACTTCTGGTGCGCCACTGCGCGCACTCCTGGTGCGCTGCAACGCGCACTCCTCGTGCACTGTTGCGCGCACTCCCCGTGCGCTGTTGCGCGCACTCCTGGTGCGCTGCTGCACGCACTCCTGGTGCGCTGCTGCGCGCACTCCTGGTGCGCTGCTGCGCGCACTCCTGGTGCGCTGCTGCGCGCACTCCTGGTGCGCTGCTGCGCGCACTCCTGGTGCGCTGCTGCGCACACTCCTTGTGTGCTGCTGCACGCACTCCTCGTGCGCTATTGCGCGCACTCCTGGTGTTATTAAAAGGGTTATATATCAGGTAGGTGCGGGAGGATTTTAAAATCTATCTCCCAAATCTACGGCGGTTCCTAACATTGGTGTATGATGAATTCCAGGGTCATCGAAAGCCGCGTCTCCGCCCACACCCCGGGATTCGAGCCCGCAGACTTCGGGTACGAGACCAGACGCCGCAGGGTGTTCCATGTTTCCTGCTCGGTGCTGACGACATCAGCTCGTGAACTTCCCCCAGCGCGTCGGGTTGGAGATCCGAGCGGTTCAGTGAGCCTGCTACGGACAAAGACATATTTCCAAAGTAAGATCTGTCCATTTTTATTTCGAGTCCCGAGTTGACGCTACCCTCATTTCGTTTTTGTTAATGAGATTCTGATCGTGACCTAGATTTGTTGTGTGTAGTTTTTCCTCGGTAGGGGCCCATACCGAGGTTTATTGCATGTTTGTAACATATTCCATTTTGAACTTTTAATCCGTGAGTATTGGCCAGCTCGTGGATTGGATGTTTGAGAAGGACGAGTAGTCTTGTTTGATTAACAAAAACTAACAAATTAACGGTACTTGGTTTCGGTTACATACAGTGGGTTTTTTGAATAATTTTTGCCTTTATCCTCAGAAAACGGTAATGATGGTGAAGGCACTGAATGTTTAGATCCAAGACCAGGGGCTTACGCGCACTCTTCGTTTGCTGTTGCGCGCCCGCCTGGTGCGCTACTGCGCGCACTCCAGGTGCGCTGCTGCGCGCACTCTTCGTGTGCTGCTGCGCGCACTCCTGGTGTTCTGCTGCGCGCGCTCCTCGTATGCTGCTGCGCGCGCTCCTCGTATGCTGCTGCGCGCGCTCCTCGTATGCTGTTGCGCGCACTCCTGGTGCGCTGCTGCGCGCACTCCTGGTGTGCTGCTGCGCGCACTCCTGGTGCGCTGCTGCGCGCACTCCTGGTGCGCTGCTGCGCGCACTCCTGGTGCGCTGCTGCGCACACTCCTCGTGTACTGCTGCACGCACTTCTCGTGCGCTATTGCGCGCACTCCTGGTGTTATTAAAAGGGTTATATATCAGGTAGGTGCGGGAGGATTTTATAAATCTATCTCCCAAATCTACGGCGGTTCCTAACGTTGGTGTATGATGAATTCCAGGGTCATCGAAAGCCGCGTCTCCGCCCACACCCCGGGATTCGAGCCCGCAGACTTCGGGTACGAGACCAGACGCCGCAGGGTGTTCCATGTTTCCTGCTCGGTGCTGACGACATCAGCTCGTGAACTTCCCCCAGCGCGTCGGGTTGGAGATCCGAGCGGTTCAGTGAGCCTGCTACGGACAAAGACATATTTCCAAAGTAATATCTGTCCATTTTTATTTCGAGTCCCGAGTTGACGCTACCCTCATTTCGTTATTGTTAATGAGATTCTGATCGTGACCTAGATTTGTTGTGTGTAGTTTTCCCTCGGTAGGGGCCCATACCGAGGTTTATTGCATGTTTGTAACATATTTCATTTTGAACTTTTAATCCGTGAGCATTGGCCAGCTCGTGGATTGGATGTTTGAGAAGGACGAGTAGTCTTGTTTGATTAACAAAAACTAACAAATTAACGGTACTTGGTTACGGTTACATACAGTGGGTTTTTTGAATAATTTTTGCCTTTGTCCTCAGAAAACGGTAATGATGGTGAAGGAACTGAATGTTTAGATCCAAGACCAGGGGCTTACGCGCACTCTTCGTGTGCTGTTGCGCGCCCGCCTGGTGCGCTACTGCGCGCACTCTTCGTGTGCTGCTGCGCGCACTCTTCGTGTGCTGCTGCGCGCGCTCCTCGTATGCTGTTACGCGCTATCCTGGTGCGCTGCTGCGCACACTCCTCGTGTACTGCTGCACGCACTTCTCGTGCGCTATTGCGCGCACTCCTGGTGTTATTAAAAGGGTTATATATCAGGTAGGTGCGGGAGGATTTTATAAATCTATCTCCCAAATCTACGGCGGTTCCTAACGTTGGTGTATGATGAATTCCAGGGTCATCGAAAGCCGCGTCTCCGCCCACACCCCGGGATTCGAGCCCGCAGACTTCGGGTACGAGACCAGACGCCGCAGGGTGTTCCATGTTTCCTGCTCGGTGCTGACGACATCAGCTCGTGAACTTCCCCCAGCGCGTCGGGTTGGAGATCCGAGCGGTTCAGTGAGCCTGCTACGGACAAAGACATATTTCCAAAGTAAGATCTGTCCATTTTTATTTCGAGTCCCGAGTTGACGCTACCCTCATTTCGTTTTTGTTAATGAGATTCTGATCGTGACCTAGATTTGTTGTGTGTAGTTTTCCCTCGGTAGGGGCCCATACCGAGGTTTATTGCATGTTTGTAACATATTTCATTTTGAACTTTTAATCCGTGAGCATTGGCCAGCTCGTGGATTGGATGTTTGAGAAGGACGAGTAGTCTTGTTTGATTAACAAAAACTAACAAATTAACGGTACTTGGTTACGGTTACATACAGTGGGTTTTTTGAATAATTTTTGCCTTTGTCCTCAGAAAACGGTAATGATGGTGAAGGCACTGAATGTTTAGATCCAAGACCAGGGGCTTACGCGCACTCTTCGTGTGCTGTTGCGCGCCCGCCTGGTGCGCTACTGCGCGCACTCTTCGTGTGCTGCTGCGCGCACTCTTCGTGTGCTGCTGCGCGCGCTCCTCGTATGCTGTTGCGCGCTATCCTGGTGGGCCGCTGCGCGCACTCCTGGTGCGCCGCTGCGCGCACTCCTGGTGCGCCGCTGCGCGCACTCCTGGTGCGCTGCTACGCGCACTCATCGTGCACTGTTGCGCGCACTCCTGGTGCTTTGCTGCGCGCACTCCTGGTGCGCTGCTGCGCGCACTCCTGGTGCGCTGCTGCGCGCACTCCTGGTGCGCTGCTGCGCGCACTCCTGGTGCGCTGCTGCGCGCACTCCTGGTGCGCTGCTGCGCACACTCCTCGTGTGCTGCTGCACGCACTCCTGGTGTTATTAAAAGGGTTATATATCAGGTAGGTGCGGGAGGATTTTAAAATCTATCTCCCAAATCTACGGCGGTTCCTAACGTTGGTGTATGATGAATTCCAGGGTCATCGAAAGCCGCGTCTCCGCCCACACCCCGGGATTCGAGCCCGCAGACTTCGGGTACGAGACCAGACGCCGCAGGGTGTTCCATGTTTCCTGCTCGGTGCTGACGACATCAGCTCGTGAACTTCCCCCAGCGCGTCGGGTTGGAGATCCGAGCGGTTCAGTGAGCCTGCTACGGACAAAGACATATTTCCAAAGTAAGATCTGTCCATTTTTATTTCGAGTCCCGAGTTGACGCTATCCTCATTTCGTTTTTGTTAATGAGATTCTGATCGTGACCTTGATTTGTTGTGTGTAGTTTTCCCTCGGTAGGGGCCCATACCGAGGTTTATTGCATGTTTGTAAGATATTCCATTTTGAACTTTTAATCCGTAAGCATTGGCCAGCTCGTGGATTGGATGATTGAGAAGGACGAGTAGTCTTGTTTGATTAACAAAAACTAACAAATACTAACAAATTAACGGTACTTGGTTTCAGTTACATACAGTGGGTTTTTTGAATAATTTTTGCCTTTATCCTCAGAAAACGGTAATGATGGTGAAGGCACTGAATGTTTAGATCCAAGACCAGGGGCTTACGCGCACTCTTCGTGTGCTGTTGCGCGCCCGCCTGGTGCGCTACTGCGCGCACCCCAGGTGCGCTGCTGCGCGCACTCTTCGTGTGCTGCTGCGCGCACTCCTGGTGCGCTGCTGCGCGCGCTCCTCGTATGCTGCTGCGCGCGCTCCTCGTATGCTGTTGCGCGCACCCCTGGTGCGCCGCTGCGCGCACTCCTGGTGCGCCGCTGCGCGCACTCCTGGTGCGCCACTGCGCGAACTCCTGGTGCGCTGCTGCGCGCACTCCTGGTGCGCTGCTGCGCACACTCCTCGTGTGCTGCTGCACGCACTCCTGGTGTTATTAAAAGGGTTATATATCAGGTAGGTGCGGGAGGATTTTATAAATCTATCTCCCAAATCTACGGCGGTTCCTAACGTTGGTGTATGATGAATTCCAGGGTCATCGAAAGCCGCGTCTCCGCCCACACCCCGGGATTCGAGCCCGCAGACTTCGGGTACGAGACCAGACGCCGCAGGGTGTTCCATGTTTCCTGCTCGGTGCTGACGACATCAGCTCGTGAACTTCCCCCAGCGCGTCGGGTTGGAGATCCGAGCGGTTCAGTGAGCCTGCTACGGACAAAGACATATTTCCAAAGTAAGATCTGTCCATTTTTATTTCGAGTCCCGAGTTGACGCTACCCTCATTTCGTTTTTGTTAATGAGATTCTGATCGTGACCTAGATTTGTTGTGTGTAGTTTTCCCTCGGTAGGGGCCCATACCGAGGTTTATTGCATGTTTGTAACATATTTCATTTTGAACTTTTAATCCGTGAGCATTGGCCAGCTCGTGGATTGGATGTTTGAGAAGGACGAGTAGTCTTGTTTGATTAACAAAAACTAACAAATTAACGGTACTTGGTTACGGTTACATACAGTGGGTTTTTTGAATAATTTTTGCCTTTATCCTCAGAAAACGGTAATGATGGTGAAGGCACTGAATGTTTAGATCCAAGACCAGGGGCTTACGCGCACTCTTCGTGTGCTGTTGCGCGCCCGCCTGGTGCGCTACTGCGCGCACTCTTCGTGTGCTGCTGCGCGCGCTCCTCGTATGCTGTTGCGCGCTATCCTGGTGCGCCGCTGCGCGCACTCCTGGTGCGCCGCTGCGCGCACTCCTGGTGCGCCGCTGCGCGCACTCCTGGTGCGCTGCTACGCGCACTCATCGTGCACTGTTGCGCGCACTCCTGGTGCGCTGCTGCGCGCACTCCTGGTGCGCTGCTGCGCGCACTCCTGGTGCGCTGCTGCGCACACTCCTCGTGTGCTGCTGCACGCACTCCTGGTGTTATTAAAAGGGTTATATATCAGGTAGGTGCGGGAGGATTTTAAAATCTATCTCCCAAATCTACGGCGGTTCCTAACGTTGGTGTATGATGAATTCCAGGGTCATCGAAAGCCGCGTCTCCGCCCACACCCCGGGATTCGAGCCCGCAGACTTCGGGTACGAGACCAGACGCCGCAGGGTGTTCCATGTTTCCTGCTCGGTGCTGACGACATCAGCTCGTGAACTTCCCCCAGCGCGTCGGGTTGGAGATCCGAGCGGTTCAGTGAGCCTGCTACGGACAAAGACATATTTCCAAAGTAAGATCTGTCCATTTTTATTTCGAGACCCGAGTTGACGCTACCCTCATTTCGTTTTTGTTAATGAGATTCTGATCGTGACCTAGATTTGTTGTGTGTAGTTTTCCCTCGGTAGGGGCCCATACCGAGGTTTATTGCATGTTTGTAACATATTTCATTTTGAACTTTTAATCCGTGAGCATTGGCCAGCTCGTGGATTGGATGTTTGAGAAGGACGAGTAGTCTTGTTTGATTAACAAAAACTAACAAATTAACGGTACTTGGTTACGGTTACATACAGTGGGTTTTTTGAATAATTTTTGCCTTTATCCTCAGAAAACGGTAATGATGGTGAAGGCACTGAATGTTTAGATCCAAGACCAGGGGCTTACGCGCACTCTTCGTTTGCTGTTGCGCGCCCGCCTGGTGCGCTACTGCGCGCACTCCAGGTGCGCTGCTGCGCGCACTCTTCGTGTGCTGCTGCGCGCACTCCTGGTGCGCTGCTGCGCGCGCTCCTCGTATGCTGCTGCGCGCGCTCCTCGTATGCTGCTGCGCGCGCTCCTCGTATGCTGTTGCGCGCACTCCTGGTGCGCTGCTGCGCGCACTCCTGGTGCGCTGCTGCGCGCACTCCTGGTGCGCTGCTGCGCGCACTCCTCGTGTACTGCTGCACGCACTTCTCGTGCGCTATTGCGCGCACTCCTGGTGTTATTAAAAGGGTTATATATCAAGTAGGTGCGGGAGGATTTTATAAATCTATCTCCCAAATCTACGGCGGTTCCTAACGTTGGTGTATGATGAATTCCAGGGTCATCGAAAGCCGCGTCTCCGCCCACACCCCGGGATTCGAGCCCGCAGACTTCGGGTACGAGACCAGACGCCGCAGGGTGTTCCATGTTTCCTGCTCGGTGCTGACGACATCAGCTCGTGAACTTCCCCCAGCGCGTCGGGTTGGAGATCCGAGCGGTTCAGTGAGCCTGCTACGGACAAAGACATATTTCCAAAGTAAGATCTGTCCATTTTTATTTCGAGTCCCGAGTTGACGCTATCCTCATTTCGGTTTTGTTAATGAGATTCTGATCGTGACCTTGATTTGTTGTGTGTAGTTTTCCCTCGGTAGGGGCCCATACCGAGGTTTATTGCATGTTTGTAACATATTCCATTTTGAACTTTTAATCCGTAAGCATTGGCCAGCTCGTGGATTGTATGATTGAGAAGGACGAGTAGTCTTGTTTGATTAACAAAAACTAACAAATTAACGGTACTTGGTTTCGGTTACATACAGTGGGTTTTTTGAATAATTTTTGCCTTTATCCTCAGAAAACGGTAATGATGGTGAAGGCACTGAATGTTTAGATCCAAGACCAGGGGCTTACGCGCACTCTTCGTGTGCTGTTGCGCGCACTCCTGGTGCGCTGCTGCGCGCGCTCCTCGTATGCTGCTGCGCGCGCTCCTCGTATGCTGCTGCGCGCGCTCCTCGTATGCTGTTGCGCGCACTCCTGGTGCGCTGCTGCGCGCACTCCTGGTGTGCTGCTGCGCGCACTCCTGGTGCGCTGCTGCGCGCACTCCTGGTGCGCTGCTGCGCACACTCCTCGTGTACTGCTGCACGCACTTCTCGTGCGCTATTGCGCGCACTCCTGGTGTTATTAAAAGGGTTATATATCAGGTAGGTGCGGGAGGATTTTATAAATCTATCTCCCAAATCTACGGCGGTTCCTAACGTTGGTGTATGATGAATTCCAGGGTCATCGAAAGCCGCGTCTCCGCCCACACCCCGGGATTCGAGCCCGCAGACTTCGGGTACGAGACCAGACGCCGCAGGGTGTTCCATGTTTCCTGCTCGGTGCTGACGACATCAGCTCGTGAACTTCCCCCAGCGCGTCGGGTTGGAGATCCGAGCGGTTCAGTGAGCCTGCTACGGACAAAGACATATTTCCAAAGTAAGATCTGTCCATTTTTATTTCGAGTCCCGAGTTGACGCTACCCTCATTTCGTTTTTGTTAATGAGATTCTGATCGTGACCTAGATTTGTTGTGTGTAGTTTTCCCTCGGTAGGGGCCCATACCGAGGTTTATTGCATGTTTGTAAGATATTCCATTTTGAACTTTTAATCCGTAAGCATTGGCCAGCTCGTGGATTGGATGATTGAGAAGGACGAGTAGTCTTGTTTGATTAACAAAAACTAACAAATACTAACAAATTAACGGTACTTGGTTTCAGTTACATACAGTGGGTTTTTTGAATAATTTTTGCCTTTATCCTCAGAAAACGGTAATGATGGTGAAGGCACTGAATGTTTAGATCCAAGACCAGGGGCTTACGCGCACTCTTCGTGTGCTGTTGCGCGCCCGCCTGGTGCGCTACTGCGCGCACCCCAGGTGCGCTGCTGCGCGCACTCTTCGTGTGCTGCTGCGCGCACTCCTGGTGCGCTGCTGCGCGCGCTCCTCGTATGCTGCTGCGCGCGCTCCTCGTATGCTGTTGCGCGCACCCCTGGTGCGCCGCTGCGCGCACTCCTGGTGCGCCGCTGCGCGCACTCCTGGTGCGCCACTGCGCGAACTCCTGGTGCGCTGCTGCGCGCACTCCTGGTGCGCTGCTGCGCACACTCCTCGTGTGCTGCTGCACGCACTCCTGGTGTTATTAAAAGGGTTATATATCAGGTAGGTGCGGGAGGATTTTATAAATCTATCTCCCAAATCTACGGCGGTTCCTAACGTTGGTGTATGATGAATTCCAGGGTCATCGAAAGCCGCGTCTCCGCCCACACCCCGGGATTCGAGCCCGCAGACTTCGGGTACGAGACCAGACGCCGCAGGGTGTTCCATGTTTCCTGCTCGGTGCTGACGACATCAGCTCGTGAACTTCCCCCAGCGCGTCGGGTTGGAGATCCGAGCGGTTCAGTGAGCCTGCTACGGACAAAGACATATTTCCAAAGTAAGATCTGTCCATTTTTATTTCGAGTCCCGAGTTGACGCTACCCTCATTTCGTTTTTGTTAATGAGATTCTGATCGTGACCTAGATTTGTTGTGTGTAGTTTTCCCTCGGTAGGGGCCCATACCGAGGTTTATTGCATGTTTGTAAGATATTCCATTTTGAACTTTTAATCCGTAAGCATTGGCCAGCTCGTGGATTGGATGATTGAGAAGGACGAGTAGTCTTGTTTGATTAACAAAAACTAACAAATACTAACAAATTAACGGTACTTGGTTTCAGTTACATACAGTGGGTTTTTTGAATAATTTTTGCCTTTATCCTCAGAAAACGGTAATGATGGTGAAGGCACTGAATGTTTAGATCCAAGACCAGGGGCTTACGCGCACTCTTCGTGTGCTGTTGCGCGCCCGCCTGGTGCGCTACTGCGCGCACCCCAGGTGCGCTGCTGCGCGCACTCTTCGTGTGCTGCTGCGCGCACTCCTGGTGCGCTGCTGCGCGCGCTCCTCGTATGCTGCTGCGCGCGCTCCTCGTATGCTGTTGCGCGCACCCCTGGTGCGCCGCTGCGCGCACTCCTGGTGCGCCGCTGCGCGCACTCCTGGTGCGCCACTGCGCGAACTCCTGGTGCGCTGCTGCGCGCACTCCTGGTGCGCTGCTGCGCACACTCCTCGTGTGCTGCTGCACGCACTCCTGGTGTTATTAAAAGGGTTATATATCAGGTAGGTGCGGGAGGATTTTATAAATCTATCTCCCAAATCTACGGCGGTTCCTAACGTTGGTGTATGATGAATTCCAGGGTCATCGAAAGCCGCGTCTCCGCCCACACCCCGGGATTCGAGCCCGCAGACTTCGGGTACGAGACCAGACGCCGCAGGGTGTTCCATGTTTCCTGCTCGGTGCTGACGACATCAGCTCGTGAACTTCCCCCAGCGCGTCGGGTTGGAGATCCGAGCGGTTCAGTGAGCCTGCTACGGACAAAGACATATTTCCAAAGTAAGATCTGTCCATTTTTATTTCGAGTCCCGAGTTGACGCTACCCTCATTTCGTTTTTGTTAATGAGATTCTGATCGTGACCTAGATTTGTTGTGTGTAGTTTTCCCTCGGTAGGGGCCCATACCGAGGTTTATTGCATGTTTGTAACATATTTCATTTTGAACTTTTAATCCGTGAGCATTGGCCAGCTCGTGGATTGGATGTTTGAGAAGGACGAGTAGTCTTGTTTGATTAACAAAAACTAACAAATTAACGGTACTTGGTTACGGTTACATACAGTGGGTTTTTTGAATAATTTTTGCCTTTATCCTCAGAAAACGGTAATGATGGTGAAGGCACTGAATGTTTAGATCCAAGACCAGGGGCTTACGCGCACTCTTCGTGTGCTGTTGCGCGCCCGCCTGGTGCGCTACTGCGCGCACTCTTCGTGTGCTGCTGCGCGCGCTCCTCGTATGCTGTTGCGCGCTATCCTGGTGCGCCGCTGCGCGCACTCCTGGTGCGCCGCTGCGCGCACTCCTGGTGCGCCGCTGCGCGCACTCCTGGTGCGCTGCTACGCGCACTCATCGTGCACTGTTGCGCGCACTCCTGGTGCGCTGCTGCGCGCACTCCTGGTGCGCTGCTGCGCGCACTCCTGGTGCGCTGCTGCGCACACTCCTCGTGTGCTGCTGCACGCACTCCTGGTGTTATTAAAAGGGTTATATATCAGGTAGGTGCGGGAGGATTTTAAAATCTATCTCCCAAATCTACGGCGGTTCCTAACGTTGGTGTATGATGAATTCCAGGGTCATCGAAAGCCGCGTCTCCGCCCACACCCCGGGATTCGAGCCCGCAGACTTCGGGTACGAGACCAGACGCCGCAGGGTGTTCCATGTTTCCTGCTCGGTGCTGACGACATCAGCTCGTGAACTTCCCCCAGCGCGTCGGGTTGGAGATCCGAGCGGTTCAGTGAGCCTGCTACGGACAAAGACATATTTCCAAAGTAAGATCTGTCCATTTTTATTTCGAGACCCGAGTTGACGCTACCCTCATTTCGTTTTTGTTAATGAGATTCTGATCGTGACCTAGATTTGTTGTGTGTAGTTTTCCCTCGGTAGGGGCCCATACCGAGGTTTATTGCATGTTTGTAAAATATTTCATTTTGAACTTTTAATCCGTGAGCATTGGCCAGCTCGTGGATTGGATGTTTGAGAAGGACGAGTAGTCTTGTTTGATTAACAAAAACTAACAAATTAACGGTACTTGGTTACGGTTACATACAGTGGGTTTTTTGAATAATTTTTGCCTTTATCCTCAGAAAACGGTAATGATGGTGAAGGCACTGAATGTTTAGATCCAAGACCAGGGGCTTACGCGCACTCTTCGTTTGCTGTTGCGCGCCCGCCTGGTGCGCTACTGCGCGCACTCCAGGTGCGCTGCTGTGCGCACTCTTCGTGTGCTGCTGCGCGCACTCCTGGTGCGCTGCTGCGCGCGCTCCTCGTATGCTGCTGCGCGCGCTCCTCGTATGCTGCTGCGCGCGCTCCTCGTATGCTGTTGCGCGCACTCCTGGTGCGCTGCTGCGCGCACTCCTGGTGCGCTGCTGCGCGCACTCCTGGTGCGCTGCTGCGCGCACTCCTGGTGCGCTGCTGCGCGCACTCCTCGTGTACTGCTGCACGCACTTCTCGTGCGCTATTGCGCGCACTCCTGGTGTTATTAAAAGGGTTATATATCAAGTAGGTGCGGGAGGATTTTATAAATCTATCTCCCAAATCTACGGCGGTTCCTAACGTTGGTGTATGATGAATTCCAGGGTCATCGAAAGCCGCGTCTCCGCCCACACCCCGGGATTCGAGCCCGCAGACTTCGGGTACGAGACCAGACGCCGCAGGGTGTTCCATGTTTCCTGCTCGGTGCTGACGACATCAGCTCGTGAACTTCCCCCAGCGCGTCGGGTTGGAGATCCGAGCGGTTCAGTGAGCCTGCTACGGACAAAGACATATTTCCAAAGTAAGATCTGTCCATTTTTATTTCGAGTCCCGAGTTGACGCTATCCTCATTTCGGTTTTGTTAATGAGATTCTGATCGTGACCTTGATTTGTTGTGTGTAGTTTTCCCTCGGTAGGGGCCCATACCGAGGTTTATTGCATGTTTGTAACATATTCCATTTTGAACTTTTAATCCGTAAGCATTGGCCAGCTCGTGGATTGTATGATTGAGAAGGACGAGTAGTCTTGTTTGATTAACAAAAACTAACAAATTAACGGTACTTGGTTTCGGTTACATACAGTGGGTTTTTTGAATAATTTTTGCCTTTATCCTCAGAAAACGGTAATGATGGTGAAGGCACTGAATGTTTAGATCCAAGACCAGGGGCTTACGCGCACTCTTCGTGTGCTGTTGCGCGCACTCCTGGTGCGCTGCTGCGCGCGCTCCTCGTATGCTGCTGCGCGCGCTCCTCGTATGCTGCTGCGCGCGCTCCTCGTATGCTGTTGCGCGCACTCCTGGTGCGCTGCTGCGCGCACTCCTGGTGTGCTGCTGCGCGCACTCCTGGTGCGCTGCTGCGCGCACTCCTGGTGCGCTGCTGCGCACACTCCTCGTGTACTGCTGCACGCACTTCTCGTGCGCTATTGCGCGCACTCCTGGTGTTATTAAAAGGGTTATATATCAGGTAGGTGCGGGAGGATTTTATAAATCTATCTCCCAAATCTACGGCGGTTCCTAACGTTGGTGTATGATGAATTCCAGGGTCATCGAAAGCCGCGTCTCCGCCCACACCCCGGGATTCGAGCCCGCAGACTTCGGGTACGAGACCAGACGCCGCAGGGTGTTCCATGTTTCCTGCTCGGTGCTGACGACATCAGCTCGTGAACTTCCCCCAGCGCGTCGGGTTGGAGATCCGAGCGGTTCAGTGAGCCTGCTACGGACAAAGACATATTTCCAAAGTAAGATCTGTCCATTTTTATTTCGAGTCCCGAGTTGACGCTACCCTCATTTCGTTTTTGTTAATGAGATTCTGATCGTGACCTAGAGTTGTTGTGTGTAGTTTTCCCTCGGTAGGGGCCCATACCGAGGTTTATTGCATGTTTGTAACATATTTCATTTTGAACTTTTAATCCGTGAGCATTGGCCAGCTCGTGGATTGGATGTTTGAGAAGGACGAGTAGTCTTGTTTGATTAACAAAAACTAACAAATTAACGGTACTTGGTTACGGTTACATACAGTGGGTTTTTTGAATAATTTTTGCCTTTGTCCTCAGAAAACGGTAATGATGGTGAAGGCACTGAATGTTTAGATCCAAGACCAGGGGCTTACGCGCACTCTTCGTGTGCTGTTGCGCGCCCGCCTGGTGCGCTACTGCGCGCACTCTTCGTGTGCTGCTGCGCGCACTCTTCGTGTGCTGCTGCGCGCGCTCCTCGTATGCTGTTGCGCGCTATCCTGGTGCGCCGCTGCGCGCACTCCTGGTGCGCTGCTGCGCGCACTCCTGGTGCGCTGCTGCGCACACTCCTCGTGTGCTGCTGCGCGCACTCCTGGTGCGCCACTGCGCGAACTCCTGGTGCGCTGCTGCGCGCACTCCTGGTGCGCTGCTGCGCACACTCCTCGTGTGCTGCTGCACGCACTCCTGGTGTTATTAAAAGGGTTATATATCAGGTAGGTGCGGGAGGATTTTATAAATCTATCTCCCAAATCTACGGCGGTTCCTAACGTTGGTGTATGATGAATTCCAGGGTCATCGAAAGCCGCGTCTCCGCCCACACCCCGGGATTCGAGCCCGCAGACTTCGGGTACGAGACCAGACGCCGCAGGGTGTTCCATGTTTCCTGCTCGGTGCTGACGACATCAGCTCGTGAACTTCCCCCAGCGCGTCGGGTTGGAGATCCGAGCGGTTCAGTGAGCCTGCTACGGACAAAGACATATTTCCAAAGTAAGATCTGTCCATTTTTATTTCGAGTCCCGAGTTGACGCTACCCTCATTTCGTTTTTGTTAATGAGATTCTGATCGTGACCTAGATTTGTTGTGTGTAGTTTCCCCTCGGTAGGGGCCCATACCGAGGTTTATTGCATGTTTGTAACATATTCCATTTTGAACTTTTAATCCGTGAGCATTGGCCAGGTCGTGGATTGGATGTTTGAGAAGGACGAGTAGTCTTGTTTGATTAACAAAAAGTAACAAATTAACGGTACTTGGTTTCGGTTACATACAGTGGGTTTTTTGAATAATTTTTGCCTTTATCCTCAGAAAACGGTAATGATGGTGAAGGCACTGAATGTTTAGATCCAAGACTGCTGCGCGCGCTCCTCGTGAGCTGTTGCGCACACTCCAGGTGCGCTGCTACGCGCGCTCCTCATGTGAAGAATACGTTTATTACAGTTAATATTGAATTTACTATCCGAGAATGTGCAAAGAAAGAGTCACATCTTGGTGGCCAAGGATTTCAGCATTGCAACTGTACTGGGGAATGCGTTTTTAATAGATGCAAATGTAAAAAGTCAAGCCTCATGTGTAACTCAAAATGTCATAAAAGCCTTACTTGTAAGAATAAATAATAATCATTTTATTGTATTTTCATGCCAGTTGTTTTTAAATATATTAATATTGTAGTTGTTAAGGAGTGATACCAAATACATCTCGTATTGATTTGTAAACCATTTTAATTTTACTAAGCAATGTTAAATTACTCGTATTGATCTCTGTTTTATTAGTTTTGTCTTATGGCTATGGAACAATACAATAACTATTTAAAATGAGACTAAATTGTTACTACATATTTATGCTTCAGGAAAATTTAAATAAAAAAATATAATTTTCATCTTTAACTTACTTTTTTATTACATTATCCAAGTTTTCCAAGTTATTTTATAAAATAGCTAGTTAATGTGATTAATTCTGTCTCAATTATCACTTTGTCTAAATTGATATGATATTATTTATAATAGCTGGATAGTATATATAATATCTGGATTTATTACTTTCGCTGTAACATATACATAAATACTAAGGGGCTGACCCCCTAACGATTAGGTAGGAAATAGGAAATCCCTTTTGTTTGTGACCACGTGACAGTTATATGGTAGGTACTGCTTAGGGGGATAACTAGACCTTGAATTCACCATTACTATTCGTTAGGCGGTCCCGTTAGTAACTACTGGACCGGCGCGCCGATTCAGGAATGACAACGGAGAGACTTAGAGGTACATACCATTTATAGTATGTGTACAATTTTGACAATATTACATAAAAACACAAACAAATAGAATTGATAGTGTCGGTTATCGAAATGGCAATTATCTAAAAAATATTTTCACGAGCTTTGTGCCTTCCTCCTTTATCCGGGCTTAGGACCGGCATCATTAATGCTAAGATTCACGAAAAGTTTTTTTAAATTAATATTATATATAATTAATACTAGATGATTTTTATACATAGATTATCTATCATCTAGAATTAATTTTGCCATTTTTATAATGAATAAAAGTACTTAATAAAGGTTTAAAATATTAGTAAAAAAAACTTTCGTGTATTAACATAAATTGAGGCGGAGTTACACAAACATTCATCCTTTCAGCTATGTATACAACCACACGTTCGTCTGTTAGAAAATCATCATGCCATGCCGTCACACTCATGAATCTAACTGAAAATTACATAATGCAATACACACTTAAAAGGATGAGTAGCAGTAAAGCAATAACTCGAAAAGCAGACACGAGCAACCCAACTTAAATGTTTCACCGTTTCTGACCAATACCCGAAGAAAATGCTGAACGAGTTGACCAATTAGTTTCTCACACTGTCATGCAATTTCAATCTTTTATTGGCCTCAGTATTGTATTTCACAAAAGTAGAAATGTTGTCTTTAATTGGCTGAGCTGACTGTGTTGGTTAATCAGAATTTTAGAGTCAACTATTTGAATACGGGGTACAAGATGGTCTACACTGTGTACACCTCTATTGATTGCATATTGATCAAAAGTGTTTTGATCAACAGGATGTTCAAAATGATCATCTGATAAATCTGTTACTACAAATGATTTTAATCTTGAATAGTAAGCAATATTTACATGAGCTGGGCAACCTATCTTTGCACTTCTTTGTAAAGGGTGAGCTCCAGTGGATACTTTGGTGAGAACCGGCATGTGCACAAGAAAAACGGACAGACTGATAACCTAACTCAAGTGGTAAATTGGTTTTGTTAAGTCTGTTGTATGCAGATATGGTTGGAGAGGAACTAATGACAAATATTGTGCTATTATTAGATCTTAAATAATTTTCAAATGATTCAGCTAAGTCATTCCAGGAGCTAAACTTCATACCTTTCTCAAGCAGTGCTGTGCTGGGATCTATAAAAATACACACATGCTATAAACTTCACATGCATTTAAGTATATTATTATTAAAAATTATTAGAACCCATAACACAAAAAGCTGGTTAATTTTACCACAGATTATGTTTAGTAGATTAGTGCATTATTAACAAGTCAAATACACTCTCACTTATGCACCAGCTCCATATTCCCAGACACTCCACACATAAGGAATTAATAAACTCATATAGATTTTATCAAAACGTTTACTTCACATGTATGCCATTTTCATATACATGGTACCAAATTTCATAAATAATTTATAAATGTAGAAGTTAGCTGTAGTTGGACAAATAAATAGATGGTCAGAGTGAAACTATAATGGTCAATTATTGTTAACATACCACACGCTGTTTCAGGAGTTACGCCAACCTGTAATAAAATAACATGTGAATAATTATTGGCATGAAAGCAGCTGAAACTATTAATAAATATCTTAACACAGTTACTCTGAACTGTTCTATTACTTCTGATTTCATTAAATATCTTATTTAAATTACTGGAGTGTACACACACCAACACATAAGCAAATCACCCTATGGGGAACCAGGTAGGTATGTTTATTAATTACACATACCTACCTACCTGGTTCCTCTCAACAATGTATGATAAATAGTGTAGTAACATATTATTTATTGAGATTTAATCACATAATGTAGATATCTAAAAATATAACTATTGGTTTATACAGGAATAAGGTTGTGTGGGGGTCACTTCAAGCAGATGTGGATTGAGCTTTCACTATCATTCCAGAATCCAGCCATCTCGAAAGATTTTAATATTTACCTATACTTTCTAATTACTGAACATGAAATGCGAAAAATGCTTAGGTACTGTTTGGCAAGGTAAAATGTTTGTTAGATGGTATAGATATAACCTTTAGGTTTATGGGATCCTGAGGTACAAAATAGCGTGATGAATAATATGATTAGGTTAGAACTAATTTACCTTATGAAGTTATGAGCAGCAGAGGCCATAGTGTCGTATAGTTGATGAACCAGTGAAACAAGTAGAATTTTTTTGAAAAACTATTCTGAAATGGAGTAGCAATATAAAAAGATACTTATTTATTTTCAACCAAATTTGGAAACAAATTCTACGCCAGTTGGGGTTCAGTCTTTAAATTAGTGAATAATCCAACGATGAAATAAGAAATGCGTTGCCATAATTTCTTTTTTTAATGACACATGACCATGGAAGTAATATATAGGGAAATATTACTGCTGATCCAATATGAGCAGAGCGAGGCGAAGTATGACAGGCAGTTGTCTTTTTCTAACTAGGGTGACAATAAATTATATAATTAGGATATATCAATTCATCTTCTTACCAAATCTGGAGCAGTCTCTTTTGGGGTCCTATTTTACCTGCAGTTTGCCAGTCATGATGATCCCTAGCTCTATTGACGCGTTAAGTAACAAACACCCACAAACTTACAAATTAAAATGCACTTTAGTTTGTAACTTATAATAGTATCGATTCGGTTAATTGACTGGGAGGCAATGTAATCAAAATCATAAACATTTTGCAGTAATTACAATATTTATTTACAAGTTCACATTTGAATTGCATATAGGTAGTTGCCTATATCCTATATTTGTTTTACACTATCATTTTCCTTGTGTTTCATGTACTAACCTAATCGAGTGATGGTTTAAACTATGTACAACAATATAATCCTTTTCCTTATGTTTCATGTACTAAACTAAACGAGTACTTAACGTGTTATATTTAAGTTCTTTTGCCATTTTATTTTATTTTTATTTTTAGGAAAACTGAAAAAATATCATATTGCACAAATTATTTCAAGCACGAGAAAATATGGTCACCTTAGTCCCAATAATGTAATCTTACTTAAACTTTAGCATACCTGTAGAAAGATATATTGCAGCCACTATAAGATTCACTTCTGCATCCCGGAACACTACAAGTTCTTACCATTTTGTTAGGTATTTTTACAATAAAATACATATAAATTAGTAACAAATGAAATTATTTTTTTCCCGCCACCTTTTGTCATATAATGTCATTATAATTTAATGTTGCTTGTGTGAAAAATAATATAATATTAATTTGTTACTTATTTTATTTTGTGTTAATTTCACAAATTAATTCAGATTTATTTGTGTCGAGTAAAATTTATAATAAATAAAATTAAATAATATTATTTATTGCTAAATATTTCAAAACTTAAGTTGACAGTGACATTTATCACACATTATTTTTTAAACTGGCAAGCTGTTGAAGCAAGACAACAGCCTGCTCTATATGCCTTTCATTTTTGACCGATCTCACCCCCGATTTACCATTTATAGAAAATAAACTTTAAATGTGAGAACATAAGGTTTCTATTCGTATAAAATCTATTTCACAAAACAAAAGAGAGAACAATCCAGAGGGAAAGAGAGGGATGATATAAAAAATCCTTGCACATGACACATACCTATTTTTTAAAACCATCTATTCACAATTTCATGTCTTCAAAAAGAATGAACGTAGTACGGTTTTTTGAATGTTTATATGGTATACATATACGTATTACCATGAACAAAAATTAAAAAATAATTATTGCTATATAAAAAAAATCATATATTTGGTGTTGTCAGGTATAAAAATAATATTTTTTAAATATGGTATCCCCATTTCCGGGTTGTACGAATAGCCCTACTTGAGTCTCGCGACAGACTTGAGTGGAGCCACGAATAGCGCCGAACGCGCCCGACTATAGCCGAGCGCATCGAGTTGGCTCCGCGATGGTTGATGCGAGCGAAACGGCGGAGCTGTCAAAATTGATGTTATTGTTCAAAACAATGATTAAATTAATTGATTATGAATGTTAATAAGATAATAAATAACTCGTTAACAATTATTATTTGTTCTTGTGTAATAAGATAAGATAAGATATTTCTTTAATGCACACCAAAAAAATTACAAAAAACACATACCTATTTTTTAAAACCATCTATTCACAATTTCATGTCTTCAAAAAGAATGAACGTAGTACGGTTTTTTGAATGTTTATATGGTATACATATACGTATTACCATGAACAAAAATTAAAAAATAATTATTGCTATATAAAAAAAAACATATATTTGGTGTTGTCAGGTATAAAAATAATATTTTTTAAATATGGTATCCCCACTTCCGGGTTGTACGAATAGCCCTACTTGAGTCTCGCGACAGACTTGAGTGGAGCCACGAATAGCGCCGAACGCGCCCGACTATAGCCGAGCGCATCGAGTTGGCTCCGCGATGGTTGATGCGAGCGAAACGGCGGAGCTGTCAAAATTGATGTTATTGTTCAAAACAATGATTAAATTAATTGATTATGAATGTTAATAAGATAATAAATAACTCGTTAACAATTATTATTTGTTCTTGTGTAATAAGATAAGATAAGATATTTCTTTAATGCACACCAAAAAAATTACTTTATGAAAGAAATTTAAAAACTATTTTAATGCACATTGGGCGGCCTTATCGCCTTAGGCGATTTCTTCCAGGCAACCTTTGGATGGACAGGATTTAGAATTATAAATAGGCGGTGTACAAGAATACGTAAAATAAATAAATAAGTGAAAGAACACAATACAAACTCAGATAATACACTAATAAATAATAATAAACAATACAATACATAATACTATATGGATGATAAGTAATGATGATACACTAGGTTTTGAAATATGCTTAAGGACTTAGCCTGCCTAACAGGCAATGGCAACATGTTCCAAATGTAATATTTGCTGACAAACAGTTTATTATTTTATTAAAACTAAAAACCACTTGGAATTGGTTTATGGATTTTCGGACGGGTCCGCGCGTTCGATCAAAATGGTTCGCGCGGATCCCGTCGCACTCGCAATCGATTTTAATGATTTGTATTATCGTTTCCACACCACTCTATGAAGTCGATAATATTGGCGCGTTTTTTTATAGTGGTATCCCCGATAGGCCTACATCCACTAGTACTACACTCTCTGAAACTATACAAATAACAATATTAAAACTTGTATCGTTTATTCAAAACAACTTACATAACACAGAGCAGTAATCGTAACTAATTAAAAACTTAACCTTATAATAAACTTAAAAATAAGTACATTAAATCAACAACTATATAAACTAGAATATATACAACCTTATAAATAATATACTAAACTGAATTAACTAAAAATACCTATTAATAAAACTAATTAATCAAACTAATTAATCAAACTAATTAATCAAACAATGATGTAAAGACGACATATTTATAACAAAATGAAAAATAATGCTATCGGTTGTATTATATTAGAGGGGGGACAAAATAGGTACCAAAATCCTTTTTACAATCTATTTTTAACAATATGTTCTTCTTGTTCAGTCGGAAGGTAAATTCAAAACAAAGTAATCGGTAAAACATTTCATCTTATTGTCCTATTGTTACAGGATTATCACAAGACTTGCCATTGATTAGTCTCATTATAAAATTTAGAGCCATACATATTTTCCGAGATTTAGCAAACTGACCTTTTACGAAGTAATCAGTCAATATACTTAGTATCCATTGTTATTTTTTTTTATTGTTTGTAAACAATAAAGGATTTAACACCTGCGCGCAGGTGTTAAGGATTTGTGGCTACGAAAATACCAAAATAATTAATGTTGTTATTTGTATAGTTTCAGAGAGTGTAGTAGTAGTGGATGTAGGCCTATCGAGGATACCACTATAAAAAACGCGCCAGTATTATCGACTTCTTAGAGTGGTTTGGAAACGATAATACAAATCAATCGCAAGTGCAACGGGATCAGCGCGAGCGAATCTGATTGAACGCGCGGACCCGTCCAAAAATCAATAAAATCAATTCCAAGTGGTTTTAGTTTCAATTAAATAATAAACTATTGGTCAGCAAATATTACACAAGAACAAATAATAATTGTTACCAATAATATTGTATTTATTTATTACGCGCGAACCATTTAATAATGAAAATTTATAATCAATTCATTTAATCGTTGTTTTAAACAATTAACATCAATTTTAACAGCTCCGCCGCTATCGCTCGTATCAACCATTGCGGGTCCAACTCGATGCGCTCGGCTATAGTCGGGCGCGATCGGCGCAATTCGTGGATTTCGTGGCTCCACTCAAGTCTGTCGCGAGACTCAAGTAATAGCCCTTGCCGGGCGTTTGGATTATTGGAAAAATAATCAATTCTTTTGGAAAAACACAAAATATTGTCGCGAATTTCCATCTAAATATTTTTCTCCAAAATAACAATGCGGACCATGTCCATAAAAACTGTAATGACTCGATAGGTGAACTCAAAATGATTGATCAACAAATTCATGATTTCGCTTGAGAATGTTTATTCTCTTTGGTGAAAATGTAAAACATTTTTCTGATTCGTAAGAGCTGGAATAGCTAGCTGTAATAATGCGTGTGATTCGTTGGGGTTTGTAGACCATTAGACTCGGAGATGAATTTAGTGCGCAAATTGCGTGGGGCGACCTCCGCTGCGTCCACGGACAGTGGCGAGGCGTCTGGCTCGGCCTCCCACATCCAGCTGGGCCTCATGCACCTCAAGAAGCTGTTCGCGGAGTACACCCACCCGCCCCAGCCTCTCACCGACGCAGAGAAAGATGACAAACTGTACAACATGCTGCCTCTCTTCTGTAAGGTAAATAAAGAACCAACAATAAACATACTTTAGTAAGTCTTAATAAATAGTTAACGCTTATCATCTATTGAACTGTTCATATTTTAACATGTAGGAATAATTTAAAACATGATTCTTATTGATTTTTGCCTGACATTCAATTAAGTAGGTACATATAAATCTGTTAACATGTGTTTCTTCTATCAAAATTTTACAGAGACAAATAAACAAAATTTTATTCATACTTCATTTTATAAATTATACTGTCAAACTTTTTAAGACCATACCATTTTTTCATAGAACCATCAAGAACTCATTTACTGTCATTTGTTTTGTAGTGGTAATATATACCGCTATACCATTTAACTATCACGGCATACTCTTGTTATCAGGTGTTTGGCACCAGTCCTTCGAGTGAGATGAATGAGAAGTTCTGGGACATCCTGTCCTTCTGCCAGCAAGTGTCCAAGCTCATGGTCTCGGAAATCAGGAAGAGGGCCAGCAACCAGAGCACTGAAGCCGCCAGCTGTGCTATAGCCAAGTTCTTGGAGATAGAAAACTCTGAAGAGTCCAGCAATGGCTGGATGCTGCTCTCTACTCTCAATCTGTTGGCAGCCGGGGACCAGTCTTTAATACAGGTTAGATAGACTTCTTTGTTAGTTTATGTGGTTAAACTTTCCAAAGTACCCAATCACGGGGGGGGTTGAGGGGGGGAGGGGAGGGCGGGGGGGAGGGGGTAAGCCCCCCCCTAAAACGGCACGGGCACAGAGATCAATAGTTTTCGAGATATGACCATTTTTGTATTGATATATAACAACAACTTGAGGTATGCATAATTTTATGAATTAAAGTCTGAAAGGGATCAACATCTATATCATTTCATTGTTTAACATAAAAAAAAAAAATTCTTTTTGCTAGATCTTATCGAGAGCAAGGTTATTAAACTTGAGCATAATTTATTATTTGGTGTTTGTAGGTCATGACCACCGCATCAATACCTTCCACTCTGGTCAAGTGCTTGTATCTGTTCTTCGACCTGCCGGAGATACCTGACTCGGAGGCAGATGTTCAGGACACTAATAGTGACTTCACACCTAGAGAGAGGAGGATACTGCTGCAGAAAATATTTGTACAGGTACTCTATAATTAACTTTTAATTTATTTAATATATGTTTTTTGACATTAAATGGGATTGTGTTTAACTGCATTATGCCTGATGGAAAGTGATGGTAAAGGTGTATATGCTTGCCCAGAAGAAACCTATTCACTCCTAACTTATTCAAATAAAGTAATTTAATACTTTTGCACAAAGATACAGTACAGACAAGTAAACTGAGCTGACAACCTCCTTTAGAGAGGCACAGGAAGACAAAGAGGAAATTATGTGTAATGATGAAAGGAAATTACCATTAAAAAGCCATACATTTTGTAAATTTTGTGATAACCTTTTAGATTTGAACAGCTGGTTGTTAGTTACTTACAAACAAGTTTTACATAATAAATATGTCTTAATTTAAATTTGTCTATGATGTTCTTAATTTAGCATTGAGTTGTGACCTTGGATTAAATAGTAACAATGTTATTATAATTGCCATATCAATTTAATATTGTTTTAATGTTACAAACTGAATACTGAAGTATACATGATGCCTATTTTTAACCGACTTCCAAAAAAGGAGGTGATCAAGTCTTCTGAAAGTTTTTTTTTTTAGCAAACCTTGGCATCTCAGATGGAGAAAATGTCAAAAAAAAAACAATATTGTCTACATTTTGCTTACAAGCCAAGATAAAGTGCTTGGTCTGTGGTATGGTGATTGTTTAAGTATGTATAAGTATTGAGAGTAACCTACTATTATATAAAAGCAAAAGCATGTTTGTTTATCTGTTCTGCTTTCACACCATAACAGTGAGAAGGATCAATATATATAAGGATATATGTTTTTTAGTATAGCTATGATTATGTTACGCCCAGGACTGTAGTTTTGAACCGGTAAACCGCAGGCACTACTACCACTAGTAGTTTAATAAATAAAAAATATACTACTTCAACTCACATACATATACATACAGTAAACATCACACCAAATGAATGAATGAATGAATAATGTATCGGTTCTTATCGGGTAAGCACATTCCATCTTAGGCCATAGCCTTTGCTTGCTATCAAGTTAACTATGGCCAAGTGCAAACCCGTTAAAGTTAAAAAAAAAAACAATGGACTGTATAATTTTAAACTTTGTGTGGACTATATAAAGCAATTTTGACACAGTATGATATGGGCACATCAGCAATTTGCTGCTTGCCCATTAATCAAATAAATAAATTCGTGTTTTTTCTCAGGTTCTGGTACGGCTCTGCAGCCACCCGTTCCCCTGTGAGGAGCTGGCTCGGAAGGACGACCTGAGCCTGCTGTTCTCTGCCATCACGTCGTGGTGCGCGCCACACAACATCATGTGGAGGAAGTCGGCTGCTGAGGTGCTGATGACGCTGTCCAGGCATGGACTCACGCAGTCTGTTGTGCAGTATATTCATAGTAAGTGTTGTTAGATGGCATAGGATGACTTGACAACAATTGATTTTACTTTTCAAGTTATGTGAGGATTTTTACTCGCTTAAAGATGAAGGAGAACATCGTAAGGAAACATACCGTGTTTGACGACCACAAAATCCGAGGACATGACTATTCTGTCTTCCGTAGAAGAACCTGGGTGCCCGCCACTATGTATCTGCCCAAGAAAACTCCCCCAGCGAAGTAATTCTGTGAGGTAGTCTCACCCCGTAATGAAAAATAACTCAAGAGTGATGATGACTGGCACTCAGGTGTTTTTCTAAATTTTGTATATATTTTGTTGGTTGGACAACATCTCTGTAGATAGAACAACACAAGATAGTGTTTTGTGTTTGGTAAGGAAGTGATCTGTTTTTGTACTGATTTTTTGCTTTGTGTATGTGTGATTACAATTTGTGTACAAAATCAAAACTGGCCAGGTGATAAAAATATTTGTATTGAATCTTAGTGTGCATCGGAGCTACATATATCTACTAAAAGGAAATTTTACCCAATCTAGTGTTTAGAAAACATACATTTCTAACCCACATAATACTAAAATAGATGCACAGCCATTGCTGCTCTATTTACCACACAAGTGTGTTTATTTTATCAGTTGTGACCTAACATGTTATCTATTCCTATTAGCACACTAATGATACATGTGTGAATATGTTTTCAAAACATTGCAAGTGTGCTCTTCTACATAACTCGTATGGAAATTGCGTTGTTTCACTCAACTTTTTTGCGTCTTTTACAGATAAAGGATGTGTAGCGCTGTGTATAGAGAATATGCAGAGGATACCAGAGTTGACACCGTTAGAGGTAATTTGAAATCTAAATATATAAAACTCAAAGGTGACTGACTGACTGACTGATATAGTGATCTATCAACGCACAGCCCAAACCACTGGACGGATTGGGCTGAAATTTGGAATGAAGGTAGATGTTATGACGTAGGCTTCCGCGAAGATTTATTTTTGGAAATACCATTAAAGGGGTGAAATAGGGGATTCGAGTTTTACTTCTTAATGTGAGAGAAGCCGCGAGCACCCACTAGTAATGAATACGATGAATGGATAGATACGCAGGAGAATTTCATCATCATCGAGAAACATAGCACTGTACTAATAACAAAGAGAGTGGATGGAACATTATTGAATAACAGTTTATGCACCATCTACTGTTTTTTTTTTCCTAGAGAAGGCTGTAGTGTCTCAGCAGCTCTACACATACTGTTTGGACGGGTCTGTAAATAGCGGCATTAAGTTATATGGAGAATGAATGACATAGTATGGCTGGAGATTTATTGTATCATGCTTAAGCATAATAAAGTAACGCTTGCAACCAGATGGAGTGAAGATATAATGAGAATGTAGCAGATGCTTGCGAGAGGCCTATGTCCAGACAGAGACGGTTACAGGGTGATGAAAATAATAAATTTAGATTTTTTGCCTTACTCTTTTTGGCGACCTTAGTTAATTACTTCGGTGGTCGTCAGCTTTATCAATAAATGAAAATATTATTTCCAGGTGGTAGAAATGTTCGTCGCGGTGTTTTGCTTTCTGAAAGACTCGAGCGATGTCAGTCAATTATTACTAGACGACTTCAGATCTTGCCAGGGATATTTATTTCTCTCCGAATTCCTTCTCAAGTAAGACATCAATTTATTTTTATGTAGAATATTATTAGTATCTGAATAGAATTGGCATGTGTGCATGTGTTGAGCATGTTTATTTTGTTTGTTTTTTTATTTTATTTTATTTATTTAATGTGTTTTTGTTGATCACAGAGACAGACACGAAGTGCCCGATTATTTGACATCAGGGTAAGCACTGATCACTTATTATTTTTAGCGTATTTAGTAAGTACTTACATATTATTTTAGTTTGTAAAAATCACTGTAGATACCTGACATCATTGTTTGAAATGTATGTTTTATCATATAACTCTTTGTAGACGAAGGTTGCTGTTAATTTCATTATGAGTAGATTATATAAGATTTTATTTATTTATTCCACTACAATAATATTCCACTGCTATATTATTTTTCATACATGATACTTGTTCTATTTGACCTTTTAGGCTAATTCAATCGTAAGCTACCATATCTAAATATAAAAAAACTCAAAGGTAACTAACTGATATAGTGATCTATCAACGCAGCCGCGAGCACCCACTACTAGTCTGGGTAACGAAAGTTGATACTGAAAAACCGCGGCAAATTTAAAAAATATCAGCATGGCAACCCTAAAGTGAAAAGGAAAGTTGGAACAACTCACTTTGATACTTTGACATTTACTTTTATTTTACTTGTGCATGCTTGCAATTTTGACCGCGCTATGACGAGATTAAAAAAAAAGAAAAATATCTAGTAAAATGTAAATTCCTTCATAAAAAAATAGTTCCTCAATATAACCCTTTCCCCCGCAGGTTAGAAGAGGAGCGAGTGAGTGGTACGGAAGCGCGGGCAGCTCTCCGCAACCTGGTGCTGATGGTGTCGTCCCTGTGTGCGTGTGGCTTCTCCGAGCTGCGGCCCACTCGCGCCAACACGGAGCTGTTCCAGCTGCAGGGCTTCGTGCTGCCGCAGCCCACCACGCCGGGGCAGGCCGTCCGGAACGTGCAGGCTTTCCAGGTACTTACAGTCATTAAGAACACCTTTCAAATCAATCTTCAATCTTTTGTGTTTCTGTATGTTTTTTTTTCTGTGTGTGTTACAACAAAGAATTTTATCTATCTATCAAATCGAGTGCAACAAACGATACAATTATTAAGAAAACCTTTCAAATCAATCTTCAATCTTTTGTGTGTTTGTTTGGTTTTTTTCTGTGTGTGTTACAATAAAGAGTTTTATCCATCTATCTATCAAATCGAGTGCAACTAACGATGATAAATCCGGGACAAAAAGGTTCTCTGAGTTCTAATCCATGTGCATAACCGAATTTCATCTAAATCTGTTAAGAAAGAACCATCATACCCCTTTAGAATCAGTCACTTTAATTTCTACATGTGAAATGTAGTTAATCACTAGCCCGATAACAAAATTGTCCTGTTTGAAAAAAAAAGGTATGTTATGTACTTGCAATGAATTCGTATTCATAACATTACACTTATGCACTAGCACACAAAATTCCGATCAAACATTTAGTTACTGAAATTAATCAAGTATCAATTTCACTCTTTCAGGTGTTACAATCAGTATTCATCAAGTCGAATTCTCCGGCGCTATGCTGCACAATATTAGACGCAATTTCCAGCGTATATCACGCGGACAATGCAAACTATTTTATATTGGAAAATCAAAACACATTGAGTCAATTCTCGGAAAGGATTTACTTGAAAAACTCTGAAATTCAAGAGAAATTCTTTGAACTTCTAGAATTTATAGTTTTCCAGTTGAATTTTGTGCCCTGCAAAGAGTTGATTTCGTTATCTCTACTGTTGAAGGCGAATAAATCCAGGTGTTGCAGTATACTCTGTATGAAGACTTTGTTGAATGTTTTGAAGTAAGTTTCCGTAACACTCATTTTTCTATTTCCTGCAGTTTACGTGAGCATTTTTTCAGCATAACGATTGCTCTACTTGATTGATCTACTGTTTGATTCAATTAGCAATAACAATTTATATATAACATAATAACAATAACAAGATTTTAACTTGGCAGTTTCTATCATACGAGTTTCTTTAGTCTATTTATTTACTAATGTTAAACAAAGGTCGACGCGATCAGGCCTTAGATGGGTGACTGAAAGTAGCATTCCATTTTGGGCGCTTCCGTGGGTCGGATGACATGTTAGGTTGTAGGTCCCGGCTGTTTGTCTAGTACGGCAGTTGTTAAATCATGTCAGAGGCCCTAAAGGGGGCTTGATAAACTCTAGACACCAGAGTTGGCCACTCTCATTCGATAAGATGAAGAAGAGGTCTATTTCTTTTCTGCTAGTATTATCATCACAAATACATATTTGAATATTAATCTAGCATTAATTTCCAGGCACAATGTAATCTTCAAAGACGTATACAGAGAAGTAGGCATGCTCGAAGTATTCGTTACTTGCCTCTCACGATACGCAGTCTTCCTCAAAGATAAGCAACTTCTTGAAGAAGAAAGAAGCAAAGAGAATTCAGAAAACCAATCCAACGGAACAAATGACTCTCCTAAAGCGCCGGATAGAAGAAAAAGATTGTCGATACGACATGATTCTTTGATAAAAGATCCTAAAGTAGAGGAGGAAGAAGAAGAACTGGGTTCTTTAGTGATGGAAGGACTGACGGCGCTGTTGAATGGGAATACGAATAATTGCAACGTGTTTCGAGATTGTGGCGGCGCTAAATGTGTGCATGGAATGGTGGTTCACGAGTCTTGTAGGACTATGGCGCTAGGTAAGATTTATGTCTTATTATAAGGCTCTATTAATAACAATTACATATGCTAAATGTTTTGAAAGATAATTTTACAAACTCTGTACACTTAAGTTACCATCTCTTATGGGAAATTATGAACACAATCAAGTACAAACTTACGAACGATGTATCTCATAGACAATTGTATTATTTTTTCGTTCTTAACAGTCACCATTTTACAATCTTCGATGTTCGAAGCGGCATATGTCATGGTGGAAGGTGGAGCATGCCTATACTGACATAAGATTGGCTTTTCACAAGGTCGCCGAAGTTAGATTCTTGGCAATAGAATTTACTTGAGCTAGGGAAATAGCAGAAACTTCTCCGAAAATAGACTCTAATAACTAATATAGACTAATTCGTAATTCCAGGTGTAATCAGAGAGCTGATAGTAAGCGGTTCAGGCGAAGAAGACATGTCAGCATTATTATGTGGTATGCACGCAGCACCCAACGACGCCTTGCGACTCAAGCTGCATATATTGAAGGCATTGCTGGCTTGTTTGAGAGACTCGCATCGCACCAGGACAATATTTAGAAAAGTACGTATGAATATTAGCTGATTTAGTATGTGGCGCCACTATCGCCACTCAGCCAATCACAGCGCGCGGTCTGCATCGCGCAAATGGAATAATGTTGGTAGTTTATATGTAAAATACATGTCGGCCTATGTGGCACCCAACGATGCCTTGCGGCTCAATGTGCATATATTGAAGGCATTGCTGGCTTGCTTAAGGATCGCTCTAGGACGATTTTTAAAAAAGTAAGTCAGTTTTACAAACCACAACCACAGAGAATTTTCCTCCCTGTCTTTAAGGTGGCTCTCTCTTCAACATACATATCTCTAGATGTTGTGATCTACGATTTGTTAAAAAAAAAAATGGCAAACATGCAGACGTATATAGCCGCCAACATCCCAAGACAGCGCCTTCTCGAGAGAGACGTGCTAAGCTTTTTTTACTTTTTAATCGACAACAAACCTTAACTTTGTATTATAGCAAACAAAGGACCTGTATTATGTATATGTTATATTTAAAAATCATTAAAACTTTTGTTGTTCTTCTCAGGTCAGTGGCTTCGTATACGTTACGAGCGTGCTGGGCTCCCTCGAAGGGCAGCTGGCAAACGAGCCCATAGATAAGGACATGTTGCAGCTGATACATATAGTGTTCTACACGATAAGCACTGCTATGAGGTTCGAGCCGGCTAATGCTAAATTTTTCCATCATGAGGTGAGTTGATTGATTCGTTAATACATGGTTAAAATTATAAAAAAAAAGACTAGTCTCAGGATATGGACACATAAAATTGTTTTTTGTTTTTGCTATTTGAATAGACAGCAAACAAGCAACAAAGGTGAACTTCCCGTGCGTAATTTTCATAAAAAATTACAAACTCTTAAAGGCACTGAAACAGTTTCAAAATATGTAAAGTTTGTTTTGAGTGTAGCGATATCTGTTTGTAAACTTTTAGAACCGATCAAAGACTAAAAAGCTTATGACTGTATAATATTACATGATTGTTACATTTAAAATTTCCTATATGAAATGAAATAATCTATTTAAAATCTTGTCGCGTTACATTCAATTAAAGTCTAATTAATATATTAGAGAGAAAACACATTTCAAGATTTACTTCGTCAACATTTTTAATATTTTTACATATATTACCATAGAAAAATAACAATTAATTAATATATTGTTTCAGATATGCATGACAACTCTGACAGACACGCTCAGAAAGCTGGGCTGTTTCACTGAAGACAAGGAATTACTAAATGATACTGAAGCGGGAGATACGGAACTCTACGAAGTGTTCCATGAGATATTTACTGGAAATATATTGGAAATGCCGTAAGTAAATACTGCTTTATGTTTACAGAATTGTAGGCACCTCGCCTTGTTTCTCACTCTAATATCTTAATTCAAAATGTTGGTTCAACTGTTGCAGCATTAAAGGTCTGATATACAAAACATTTATAGATACATAGGTACTCTATGTTTCTCCTGGATAAATTCTTACGTTGCTTTTTACAAATTCATCAGTTTTCATTCAAAACATGAGGCCAATTTTAGAAATCCCTGAACCTCTGTGCTATGGTTGAAATTACTTTCTTTGGCCAAAGCACAGAGCTTTGAAGTCCATGCTTGTCGCCCTGTGACTAGAGGCGAATTCTTTCTTTATTCGATACAAAACAGGTGTCACCATTTACTAAAACTAACACACTTTCGGCACGCACACTACGACGCACGAGATGTTCATGTACACAGTACGCTTCAACTTCATCGGCTGTGCAATTTCGATATTTTTTTATCGATTATTTACACATTTACTTCGAAGATGGAAATATATGTCTTTAGTATAACTATATTATTTAAGTACAAATTATAGTTAACTAGCTATGGCCCGCGGTGTTATCCGTTGTAAAAACTTTTTTATCCCGTGGGATAAAAACTATCCTATGTCCTTACCGGGGACTGAAACTATCACTATAGCAAATTTATTTTTATCTATTTTATTTAATTATCAAATCATCTTCAATATGACTGGAGCATATTCTGGCATTTTTATGAGGAAACCAGTTGTATCTACCGGTCGCCAATATCCATTTATTTTTTAACACTGGATTTATTGGAAAATGTAAATTAAGTATGTGTTAAATAAAAACCGTAATCCAGAAACATTTCCATACAAATCCAGAAACATCATATACATTATATCGATTATCGATAATTTGCTAGGTTCCATTTACACATCACTTAGCTATCGAGAAGTAGAGTCGTCATGACAACGAATGTGTTAATGCCATTCAAAATGTCAAAAGTTTTATTTATTAAAATTACGAAATTTTACTACTTACCGATGGTATTTCACGCCGGTAACACTGGAACTTGTTCTTACAATTTTTAACTTGACACCAGGACATATTTAATAGTTTATCATGCTGTAAAACCGAGTAAAACGACCGAAAACTCTCTCTCGCTCGGACTATGTTTGACAACAGACTGACAAGCGCTGTCGTAGGTTAGGTTGGCCTGTTTACTGGTCCAAACGAGAACCACGTATTATTAGTCATTTCGCTTCTATGGGGGGCGCGCGCGGGGGCGATGTGGCCCGATCGTTGTTCTGTGGGCCAAAGTATGATTGGCTGAGTTTAGACGTCTATTATCTGTGGCTTTGTTTTCGATTTACAACTTTAAGACTTTGAAATGCTTTTTATTAAGACCTGAGTACTTTTTTGACCATTATAGATTTAGCTAAGCGAGTGTGGCTCATCGGTTCCAGTGTTTGCTTTTTATCCAGACGCACCCTGGTTCGAATCCGGCCCTACACAAATGACTTGTATTTTCAAGTTATGTGTGGATTTGCACTCGTTTAACGGTGAAGGAAAACATCTTGAGGAAACCGACATGTTTGAGGACCGCTATATCCGAGGACATGCGTTTTCCGTGGTAGGGCTTGGGCGCCCATCATGATGTATCTGCACAAGGAAACTCCCCTAACGAATTAACTCAGTCAAGTCATGAGGAAATCTGACTCAAAGAAAGAGATTTATCTAATAACATTTGCATCATAGCGTTTCTAACATAGCCCATTTCTCTTACAGTTTCCCGGGCCAGGTGCCGGCGGTGTTCGTGCATGCTTGCATCGTGCTGCGCATGTTGTACGACGTGGCGCTCGACTCTTTCGACAAGCCCAGCTTCTGCGGCTCGCTCGATGTCAAGTCGCCCAGCCTGACGCGACAGAGCTCAGCTATCAACGAGGTATATTTAGAAAAATATATATTTAAATAAATAACACTCAAAGGTGACTGACTGACTGACTGGCTGATATAGTGATCTATCAACGCACAGCCCAAACCACTGGACGGATTGAGCCAAAATTTGGAATGAAGGTAGATGTTATGACGTAGACATCCGCTAATAAAGAATTTTTGGAAATGCCACTTTTAAAGAGGTGAAATAGGGGATGCAAGTTTTACTTCTTAATGCGAGCGAAGCTGCCAGCACCCACTAGTTAAATATATATTTACCAAATTTATAGACAGGCGTATATTTATTCACAATACTTGGCATAAAGTTTCACAGTTTGTAATTACAAAAACAATCTTTAATTTTTCTGAAACTTTCATATTACACTTTTGGTTACCTACTTCCAACTGCTGCTGTTTGTTTTGTCTATTGCTTCGGTTTTTGAACTAAAAGTAGGTTGTTATTTTGCTACTACTTTGTCAATAATTATCAATAAAACAGGTTTGATCTACTGTGGCGTGATAGATGAAAAACATATAAATAAGTAGGCAAAAATGCCTATACATTTAAAGTTTTTTATTTATTCTCCAGTCCAAGCCCGCGGGTCGCACGGCGCCGCTCAACCTATCGTCGGGCGGTAACGGCGGCGAGGCGTGGGTCGTGCACTCCGGTGTGGTCATAGTGTTAGCGAGGTTGCTGCCCGCGCTGCCCCGCCCGCTCGAACACGAGCCGCACGCGAGAGCCATACGGGACTATCTAGCGCATGTGCTGAAGAGCTTAGTTCGAAGGTAAGTTCAATTGTGATCTTATTACAGATATATTTAATATTTTTAATTTCTTGGAAATCTTGTCTGATTTGCTTTCAAGCCTGTCATAGTACTACAGTCGCTAAGCCCTGTCAAAGGCTCCTGGTATATTTTTGTCACCAGCGTTCAAAACTACCTGACTTATTCACTTTCTTTTTTTATGCGTTTCCTATAGTAAAGTAGCTATTATTTAATGTTATGAAAATCGTGTACATTAAGATTATTCACTTAATCTTTATTTTGGTGTTTTCGGTCCATTTCCCCACAAAAAGAACAACAGGAGTTGGCGGAGACTTCTGCCCAGGAGTGGGACAGTATAGGTTAATAAAAAAACTCATCACAAATTTAAGGGCAAGGCCCTTGTCTGTGGAGCATGCGCCATCCTTTCTGATCTTCTGCCAAATCCTTGACCTCCTCATACGATACGACACCCGCCTTTTCTTTTACTTGAACTAATTGGCCATTATTTCGCTCCAGCGAGCGCAACCAGCAAGTGATGTGCAGCTGCGGGCTGGCGGGAGTTGTGCTGCAGGTGTGCGGCGCGGCACTGCGCTGCGAGCGGCACCCGCTGCACGCGCCCGCCATGTACATGCTGGAGCGCCTGGCTGCGCACGCGCTGCGCCCCAGCGAACTCAGGTAGCTGCCATTCAAATTACTACATGTATCATTCACTCGTTTTGAATGTCCCAAAGATGTTGAACAAAAGTTATACTGCTCTTAACGCTTTTGACCACCATAGTCAAAATATACTTGAACCTGTGTTTTTTAACTTGATAGACTCACGCTTGACTACAACTCTGATGTTCAGCAACGTTGAAGTCTACGATCTAGCGCGCTTGCCCTTGAAGAAACCAGTTTCAAATAATTTGCGAGTTCTGTGCGCCAACGAGGCAGGTACATATATCTATACCCATATCCCAAAGGGTTTTGAAGTTTAGATAAAGGTATCAATAACCGTTTATACGTGGTGTTCCAGAGAGTTTCTGCGCATGGGCAGCCCGCTGAACTGCGCGGGCGCGGCGGCGGGGCGGGTGTGCGCGCCGGGCGGGCCCGTGCCGCTCACGCGCATCAAGACGCTGGTGTCCATGACCACCCCCAGGGACTATAGGTAACTAGTATCATCTGACAGCTACTCAACTGTCCAAATAGATAGATAGATAGAAAACACTTTATTATAAACACCAAAAACAGGAAAAAAATACAATGAAACATACAAAGCTAAAATTAGTGTTCTAATTGGCGACCTTATCGCTCAAAGCAATCTCTTCCAGGTAACCAATCTGGCAGGGATCGGGGTACAAGTAAAATGGCAGACGAGGTGTCTAATGGCGTGTACGGAAAATAAGAAAAGCAATAATTATGATAAACATCCACAAATAGATAAACACATACCACACATGTCCACATGTGAATATTTAACTATACGGTTTTCACTCATGTGTAATTCGCGTATGTTGTTTACGCGTTTCGGGTGTAATGACACCCATAATCAGAACGCATTATCATTACACCCGAAACGCGTAAACAACATACGCGAATTACACGCGAGTGTAAACACTTTAGTTAACATATTGATAAAAAATGGGATTGCCATGTCTATGAAGAATGTACTAAATTTTAGTAAAAAAGAAACGTAATATATGACTGACTGGCGATAGCCCCAGCACGCTCCTATGCCTTGTTAGTCCTACTGTTTTATTTTTTACCAAATTACTTTTTGTATTTTGAAACCCATGGCTAGTTTTATTTACAATAATAAAATATAAAAACAAGGCAAGAAAAACTAAACAAACTACTTCTAACTACTACAAAAAAGGGGCACTTAGAAAATCTTTAGAAAAGCCTAAAGATAATCTAAGTGCTCCAGTCCACTACCAGAGGGCAGCGTGCCCAGCATACTGGCCGCATTACCACGCTGGATGGCAATGCTGATACGTTGAGCCAGAAAAAGGCCAGCATTTTGGTCAAGCGTCGTGTCAACCAACTGATAAAATGTCTCGCGCAAGTTTTCATACTAAAATGTCCACATATGACCCGTTAAAATTAATAAGTATATTTCTTTGAAAGTAATATTACTTTACTTAAATGGCCTTACGCAAATCGGTTGATTTAACATATCTTGAATCGCAATTGATTTAAATTTTCTAATACGTTGTCCATTAAACAGGTAAGGTTCATGTCGCGTTTTTTGCGAATTCCATTAGAGTTTTTGTCACCCAAGCATGTATATTACTTTGAAATTATTATCTAGTTTATCACGAACAAATATAATCATTATCTTCAATAATTCATAGAAAACTAACCTCTATGTCCACTTCCATAGGTCCCAAAACTCCTGCACACTGCCCCCGTTCGTTGAGTTCGACATGTCGGCAGAAGGTTTCGGCTGCCTCTACCTGCCGAGTATAGCTCCGCAGTCTGCCAACCTGAACGCGCTGGGGACGCAGGATAATGCCACTCTTGGAGGGATTGGATCTGGTTAGTATTATTTTATTTTATAAATAACATGATATAAACTTTTTTTTGGAAATGAGCACTAATAATCATGTAAGATAAGGTCCTGCTACTTTCTGTAACGTAAGGGTGCCTTAACCATTTTGCCACAATGAACTGGAGTCATCATTTACAGTGATTTCCAATCTTTGCTTTTAGAATTGATTCGTCTATAGCACTCATATATGATGACCCTATTGATATCAATGAAAAATGGGTATTTTACTGTATTATTCGCTGTTGCCTTTTTGCTGTTCATTTACTCGTGCGTTGATAAAATGTATTTCCTATTAGAAATCAGAATTTGGCATTTATTTCAAGTAACATTGCATCTCACTTTGGTCATAACCTTGGTTTCATATTCGTATTATCGATATACTTAGTTAATTATTTAACTTCTTATATTCTGTTCTCCAGGCGACCGGGTATTTCCCCCACAAACAGGCCTCACATACTCCACCTGGATTTGCGTGGAGAAGTACTCCGACCCCCGCTCAGACCCACACTGCGTCCGCCTTCTAACCTTGGTGCGGAATATCAGCAACAGTCGGGACGAGCACCTTGTATGTCTGACTGTCGTGCTGTCTGCCAGGGACAAGGCTATCATTGTGTCGACGCAGGAAACACTTGTACCACAAAGTAAGTACTATTTGAGTCTGATCGTTTGTATGTATATTAATTATGTATGTATTTACATAAAATAAGTATATAAGCATCATATCCGTTATCTAGTTCCCACGACACAAGCGTTTGCTTAGTGTGGGGCTAGATAGCGATGTGTGCAATGTCCTGTTTTTTTTTATTTATTTGAATGGATATTTAGCCATGATTGCAGACTGATTCATTAGGTAGCCTAAGAATATATTTCCGAATCAATGTAACGGGGTCTTAAACGATCACACCGTTCATAACATTAAGTTTACTTCCTTTAAAATCATATAAATGTTATGTTACTCGTATCTAACATTTCCTATCATAATAATTAACTCATTCGGGCCAACGGCCGAGCTACAAAAACAGAACTGAATTTCTGCCAAATCCGATAGCTCTTGCGGCAACCGCAACAAAAACATATCTAAACTCAACATGTTGTTTCAGACGTAGGTTCCTGGGAGCCAGAGGGTGCCGGCGAGTGCGGAGCGCGCGTGTGGTGTCCGGACTTACAACACGAGGGACAGTGGCACCATCTGGCTCTGGTACTCAACCGCGCTGTGCTCAAGAACTCTTCATTCTCGCTCTATCTTGATGGTAAGTATCTCTACTCTACATGTTTCTCAGTCCCACGTTTTTTTTACTTGAGATAGGCTCACGCTTGACTACAATTTGCCTAATGTTAAGCAACGTTATAATCTACGATCTAGCGCGCTGGCCTAGAAGATACCGGTTGCACTTATTGTAACGCCTACAGGAAAAAAGTGAGCAACCTGACAGAAAAAAAAACAAGCAACAAATATGAAACATGATGTTATAATGATCATTTAAAAAATCTAATTACTCTCTATTTTTACGAAATGTTCGCGTGAATTCAGTTTTTTTTAATAATTATAAAAAAGTGATAATCATTAATCATAATGTTTATTAATCTTACGACATCGCGCCGTACAGGGCAAGTCAAATTACATTATCACATCTTAACCGTAAGTAATATATAGTCATTACTGTTAAAATACTTATTGCTATATATTATAATTAGGCAGTCTAGATAAAAAAAAAGTATTCAAATATACAAATTAATTATAATCCTCGCAGGTCAGCACATGCACTCGGGCAAGCTGCACTACGTGAGCGCCAACCCGGGCGGCGGCGCGGCCACGCTGTCCGGCGCCTCCAGCGTGTACTGCGTGCTCGGCACGCCGCCGCAGTGGCGGCGCTACTCCCGCCTCGTGTGGAGGCAGGGGCCCGCGCTGCTCTTGGAAGATGTAAGTACTTATAAATAAAAATCTATATTGGACCTTCTCTGTTATTTTTAGTCGTACACTTTTGACTGAGCAGTTTTTATTGGCAATGGACACTGCAAGCTCATGACGACGCTGTCAATGTCAAAGTCAAAGCATTTATTTACCGAGTACAGGTAAAGAAGATCAAAGAATACTATTACCCTTTTAAAAAAGGAAGATGGTACATTTCATTACATAAGAACACCATACTCAACCCACAAGGTATGCAAATATACATATATTATAACAAATTTCGCAAACGTTAACAAATTTTACACTGCTGCCACTGCTGTCCACTGCTGCTATCGAAGTTGCTCTGTCTCGCATTTAGGCGATCAGTCTGTGAATCTGATACTACACAAGTATCGTGTAGTAGCAGATCTCTTTATATATTGATGCAGCTAACATACCTTTGAAGTTATCTATATGGTTTAGTGTTGGATCATACTAAAATAAATATGGTTCCAGTTTATAATTTATAAATAGTAACTATATGTATTACCCAGTGCTTTTGTATTGGAAACTTGAGTTTTCCGCAATAGTTTCTAATAGAACGTGTCTAATAGTTAGTTACGTATTGTTATACACATGCTGCCTTGTTATAAAATTGTTGTATCGTTGCAGGTACTACCAGCTCAAACAATATCAGTAATGTACCAACTGGGGCCCCATTACGTCGGTACACTACAGGCACCTTTACCTCCGGGCCAAAGTCAAGATCCTTTAACACCTCTCGTAGCCGAAGAAAAAGTGGTATTTGGCATAAACGCGCGAGCAATGTCTCAGCTAACGTTGGCGAAGATTCGCAAAGTTTACAGTAAGAATGATAATAAAGCTATAGCGAAGCAGCTAGGCATGTCTTCGCATGAAAATGCCACCCCAATAAGGATACTGCATAATTCGGCGGGACATCTGATGGGGCCGGCGCGGTGCCTGGGCGGCACGGTGGTTGGTTACTTGGGAGTCAGGGTGTTCTGTTCCAAGCCTGCTGCTATTATGGTGAGTGTTATAAATTATATGATTTATTTGAAATACTAATCATAGTTACCTTCATCGGAATAGTACTTAGATTTTGTATATTTTTATTGCTGGTAACCTAAGATCATATAGTCGAAAATAAATTTTTTAGTTATACTTACAGTCATTTTATCAAAACCAGCTTAGAATAACTACCTATATATTAAAAAAAATGTTTGCAGATAAATCTTGTTGCAATTCGTCTATTTAAAGTTTATTATTGTCATCGTAAGGATATTGTAGTGATACAATGGCTTTAAAAATCCAAAAGTAAAAATGCCACTTTCATAAAAATGTGTCTTCGTTATCTGTGAAAATGAAATCATACATTTGCGATTCTAATAATATATTCTTCCAGATTGACACAGTCGGCGGTTGTTCTGTCCTCCTCGGTCTTATAGCGATGGCACAGGACGTAGAATGTCTGTACGCAGGCGTGAAAGCACTAGTCTGCGTCGTTCGTTCCAACAAAGCAGCTCAGGCTGAAATGGACAGACGGAAAGGATACCAAACTCTTGCCATGTTACTGAAGCGAAAGAAGCAATTACTAAACTCCCATATATTACATCTGATCTTCGGTTTGGTGGGAACAGTGGACAGCCAAAAGGAAACGTCTTCGATACCCAACTTGACCGCTTTTCAAGTGAGTTGGACGCTCCAATGCTATGAAGTTTGTATATTTTGCTTCTCTTTATTTTTCTTTCTTGTTTATGTTTAATAGTATAATCTATAATACACAAAGACAGGTCTTATAGCTTTGTGGATTGTATAGCATATTGGACTTATACTTGGTATAGAATAGTGCCTATCTCTGTTGGTCTTACTTACACTAATATACATAGGTTTAATTATTCGTTTTAAATTTTAACTCTGTAGCACATGTTTGAGTTTCATATTATGTATCGCAACTTTGTAGTAATATATTTATAAACTTGTCCTCGTGTATTAAACTGTCCTATTCTATTACTGTTACTATTATTATATGACTTTTGAATTTATTTCTTCTTACCATATTATAATTCTAAAGACACTGACTAACTTATTCTTTCTAGGATCTAATCTGCGAGCTAGAAGTTTGGCTCGGCGCCCCGGGCGGCCTTATCAAATCTCTTCTAGAACACTTACTAGAGCTGGCCACTGAGACGGCGCACAGGACACACAACCTACGCACAATGAGAGAGTTACAATTAGTCTCGAAGCTTCTGTACATTATTAACGACGTCAAAGTCGTGAGCACAAAGAACGTCCTGATACAGTTGCTGGCAGCGTTACTGGGTGGTCAGCCTCGACCCAGCGACTTGCTCTGTCTGGGCCAGTTCATGGCGTATACACTGCCACTACCCTCGCAGACCGAACGAGGCGTCAATCCCAAGGAAAGCGACTGTGAAAAGGAAAGCGAAGGAGAACATATCATTCTACGCAACAAATGCTTCAATGTACTACATGGCTTGCTGTTCACTCAAAGGAACTTGGTGAATGGTATAGTCTGTGAAGAGATCTCGAGGGTGCTCGGAATGGATTGGTTGCTCATCTTCATGCAAGAAAACGTGCATCATACGACGGTGCTGTGGGCGCTCCGGATACTGGTCATTTTGTGCTCGGGACAGGGACAGCAGTCTGCTATTATGCAAAGGTAAATAATTAAATATCCTACCATTTTAACTTGTCGTGGGTCGGATGACACGTTAAATTGTAGGTCCCGGCTATTTGTCATTTTACGGCAGTCGTTAAGCTATATCAGAAACCCCTTAGGGCGGCTTGATAAACTCTTGACACCAGAGTTGGCCACTCTCATTGATAAGAAGAAGAATTTATTGCATTGTCTTTTACTAGAGCTAATCAAGTAAAAAGTAAGAATCAGGTATGTGTTTCACAAATTTGAGTAATTTTATGCCGCTAATGTTTTCAAGTTATGTATGTGTGGATTTGCACTCGCTTAAGGGTGAAGGAAAACATCGTGAGGAAACTGACATGTTTGAGGACCACAATATCCGAGGACATGTCCTTTCCGTGGAAGAACCTGAGCGCCCACCACGATGTATCTGCCCAAGAAAACTCCCCTAACGAATTAATTCTGCGGGGGAGTCACGACCCTCAGTCATGAGGAAACACGACTGAAGAGGTAAGAAATATGCTGATAATGACACCCTCAATCACACCCAAAAACTGACATACTATATTAACTAAGACAGTATCATCATAGAAGTTCCAAAGGCTCGCATGATTGGTCTACGTTTTCCAGTGAAAACTTAACGATTTGTGAAACACCCTGTTTATTCTTTAACATGATTTTGACTATCTAAAATTTTATTAAAACTAAATGTTATAAATTCAATTTGATGAGATATTGTAATTTGTGTAGCATATTCTATGATATTAGTACTTACCTATGTATGTTACAACTTTATAGTATCAATAAAGATTCTTTATTTTTATCTTTATTTATATTCTATTCCTAGTAGGGTCAAATCTACTATAGCTATATATATTTTACATGTATTCAGATTCCGCGAAGGCGTGGGTAATGGCGGGTGGTTGCGGCATACAGAGCTAGTTGCATCGCAGCAACAAGCTGGTGTGGTGCTCACTGCCACTGTACACTCACACTCACATCTACACATGACGATACTGCACACGTCGGGATTTACTATACTGCAGTGGTAAGGAATAAATCTTTAAATAGTTTACTAACTTATCTTATACTTTTGTTCATCATCAGGCGAGTTGTAATCAAGCGGAAGCCGATGCGGTTTAAAAAGAAACTAAACAAACAAACCAAACCAGTTCTTATCAAAGAATACTTAGTAGTGAACTTTTATAGAAACATTATTATAGTTAAACTCAAAATTTAAGAAAGAATACCATAATTTGAATAAAGTATTTGTATTACTTTATGTCAGCGGGAGTCTGTAAACATTTCTTTTATATTTTCCTTTAAAATATTATAATTAGGTTCTCAAATTCTTTATTATCTATTTTGTCATTTTACTAAGAATTGCGTAGTCTATTTGTATTTGTCTATCTGTCTTGTCGTGCTTGACGTCACAGCCGGCCCCAACGGAAGACCAGCGCTGGTTCCACACAACCAGCATTGTGGACCACACAAGCAGCATTATGCTGAGTTGGGGCTGTGTTGTGGCAGATTTTAAGTTTGTTTATTATGTACTTACTTGTGTTTGTTTTTCTATTAAATCTGCCACAACAATGTTTTCTTTCTTTCTTTCTTTCTAATAAACATCTACCGTTCTCCTTCCAGGCTAGTTCTCTCCCACTTGCAAATCCCGGAGCTTTACTATCTCCTATTCGGTCTAACTCTCGGCCAGCCAATGAGGAACCTCGGCCCCGACCGCGCGGTGTCGGTGGAGCGAGTGTGGGGCGCCGCCTGGGGCTCTTCGGCGCCTTCCAGGCAACCCTCGGCGGCGGTCGCAGCGAGGATCACTCTGTGTCCGGAAGCAGTGGTCATATTGCTGGGAACTGTGCGCGCCTTGATACATACCGAGAAGGAATCTATGCCTGATTGGTTGGTGGACCATCCTGTAGGGATTATACAGGTATGTTTTCTGAATACATTTAATTACAGTGATGTTGTTTTTTTGTTACAATTGACAAGGAAAGAGACAATCTCATACACTGACGGCACAAATGCATCTGTCGTCTTAGGATTATGCATGTACTTGAATTTCAAGTTCTAGTGCCACGGCACCGTTATTTTGGATCAGTTTGAAGTTCGATTCATATTGCTAGAAATAAAAACAACCATTACTTTATTATTATTAGTCTGCTATTAACTATCTTCTTCTAAATATAAAAAACTCAAAGGTGACTGACTGACTGATTGATGTAGTGATCTATCAACGCACAGCCCAAACCACCAGACGGATTGGGCTGAAATTTGGAATAAAGGTAGATGTTATGACGTAGGCATCCGCTAAGAAAGGATTTTTGGAAATGCCACTTTGGAAATTGAAGGGGTGAAAGCGAAGCCCCGAGCACCCATTAGTAGGAAATAAAACTTCCCACAGAAACATGAAATGAAATGAAATGAAATGAAATGAAATGAAATGAAATGAAATGAAATGAAATATATTTATTGTCCGGAAACTAGGTGATATAGGTTGTTTACATAACTAATAGTTAGTTAGTTAGTTTACATTTAGGGAGTTCCTCTAGCTTCTACCCGATTGGGCTTACAGACAGTAGTGATTAGTAATTACTTATTATTATTTATATTAGTCATGTCACTTTATTACAATTATTACATTATGTCATAATATCTTCATCTTTCAAAAATTGCTCCACTGAATAGTACGCCTTTTGTGCTAACAAATTATTTAATTTATTTTTAAAACTTAACATTTCATCTGTATTTCTGACAGTTTTTGGTAATTTATTATAAATATGTATTGCCATGCAGAATACACTCTTATTCAAGTATGCAGTACTTGATGGGGTTACATATAACTTTCCTCTATGCCTAGTTTCTTGAGACCTCATTCTGAACATTTCTGGATTAGTTTTTACGAACATAGCTACCTCTCTTATATATAAACATGGTACAGTCAGTAGCTTTAATTTTCTAAAATGTTCTCGACATGAATCTCTTTTCTTTAGTCTACGCATTGCTCTTATACAACGCTTCTGGGCCTTAAAAGCTCTATCTCTATCAGTTGAGTTGCCCCAAAATAGAATTCCATAACGTAGTATGGAAGCCACATGACCATGATATGCTGTTAAAAGTGTACTATCGTTAGCTACTTTTCGCAGTTGAAATAATGCGTAGGCAAACTTATGTACACGTTTACAAACAGAGTCAACATGTTGCTTCCAGTCTAATTTATGGTCAATATTTACTCCTAAGAAACGAGCTACCTCTACTTCAGATATCTTATGGGCATCATGGTATATGTCAAAGTTAATATTATCATTATGCCTGTTCCTAAAATACATCATATTTGTCTTATTTATATTTATCTGCAAATTATTACTACGTAACCAGTTAATTACCAATGTCAATGTAGAATTTATGTCAACTTGAATTGCGCTAAGCTTGTCATTAATACATAATATAGTACAATCGTCTGCAAATAGTGTTACGTCATGGTTTATTATGTTAGGCAAGTCATTTATATAAATTAGGAATAATAATGGACCTAGTACACTGCCCTGAGGGACTCCATACTGGATTGTTCGTATATCCGATTTGTAAGTTTTTAAAGTCATTGTTTTGGAGCATATCTGTTTCAATTCTGTAAATTGTTGTCTATTTGTTAAATAATGCCGGAGTAGCGAATTTGCGTTCCCTCTTATTCCATATTTACACAGCTTGTCCAACAGGATTTCGTGACTTACATTATCGAACGCTTTTGACATGTCCATATACAGTGCCACAACTTTTTTCCTTTTATCTACATTTGTCATTACTTTTTTAAGGAAGTCGTAAATTGCCATATTGATGGTTTTTTCTTTTCGAAAACCATATTGATGCTTTGAAAATAGTTTGTTACGTTCAAAATAACTATAAATTTGATTGTATATCACCTTTTCTATTATTTTTGAAAAAATAGGAATTAAGGCCACTGGTCGATAATTACCCGCGTTTGATTTTTCACCTTTTTTGTGTAAAGGCTTAACAATAGATATTTTCAAAGCATCAAGAAACACTCCACTCTCCATACACAGGTTGAAAATATGACTCAGTACTGGGGCTATGTACACTGAAACGGTTTTTATTACATCTGTTCGAACACCATCTGATCCAACACTATTGGTATTATTGAGACTTCGTATAATTATATCGATATCTGATGGGACTGTAGGTGTCAAAAACAAAGACTTTGAAGATGTAATGTTACAATTATTTACATTGGTTTTATTGTTTTGGTCTGTTTTGACTACATTACATTTTCCAACACTTAAGAAGTAGTCATTGAAGAAGTCTGCCATTGCCTTCGGTTCTTTTATTATACTGCCATCATCATTTACTAGGTGAGATATAGTTTCATTCGGGTAGCATGCTTTTTCTTTGTTGATCACGTTCCAAGTAGCTTTTGATTTATTTTTAGAGATTTGAATGTTATAATTATTTTGTGCTTTTTGTGTTAAGTGTATAATTTTTTTAAACCTCTTTGTATACGCTTTCAAATTTTTCCTATCCGCTTCCGTCTTGCTAGACCTATAACTTTTAACATGTTTTATTTATCTATGACGTAGCTTATAACCACCATAACTATGACTCAATCAAAGTATATTTAGCCCTTTTAATGAAACGTATGTACATCCCCAGGTTCTATTCTCGCTGTACAACACGTTGCCAGATTTCGTGCCCATAATGATGACAGCGGAGGTACTGACCGCGCTCGCCTCCACTCTCTTCCCGCCCAACTCGTCCGACGATATTAATATGCGTGAGTTATATTTTGTTATGTTTGCTATTATGGAAATATCGCAAAGTTATCACGTATGAGATTGGCTTGGCATTCAGACCCTTAAATGTTGAATGTTCCCGAGTAACTTGTAGCTAACTTTATTCGTTTATTCCTTACTTAAATTATAATTTGACAGTATTAATAGACAGGCATATTGTAATTTACAAGGAAAAACTTAGTGACGGGGAAGGGTAAACGGAACAATAAAAGTTTCTACAGCTTATTAAGACTTACAAAGGTACCTAATTCGTCATTCGTCTTTTTGACATAAATTTATTTGGTGGAATTTATCAATTCCACCAGTCCAGTTCCAGTTATATAAGTTAAGTTATTTTTATACAAAATCTAAGGAAATTACAAACTTTGATATTGCATGTCCGACAGGACAATACTGTTGATACAATAAGTGTGTCGTATTTGTTACAACTTGTAACACACAGTTTTGTACAACAAAAAAATGATTTGATTTGTTCACTGCTTTAACGTTCTGTTTTATTATTATTACCTATTTGACTTTGCAAATTTACATAAGTAATGTTTGTTAAATGAGGTATTGATTGACGGATAAATGTATTTGTTCACGTATTATATTTAGTTTGACTTCTAATTCTAAGGAGGGGGCGATGAGTCTTGCACAGACATCCCGCTTGGATCGTTTTGTGTTAGTTTGTCGTATTGATTCCCCCAGCAATCTGCGAGAGCGGCGAGAGCTCCGGTGCCTCCACCCCCGGCTCCGAGAAGGACGTAGTAATCAGCTCGTCGGGGCAGAGCGCCGCCCTCACGCAGCACCCCGCGCTCACGCAGCACCCCGCCAGGCAGGCCGCCATGGACTTCCTCAGGGTGGTGGTGCTGGACTCGCTGCCTCTGAGTGTGTCGGGGAAAACTGCGCCGGTAAGTTAACGGAGACAAATTTATAAGAAAGAAAGAGATATATTTATTGAGACACACAAACTTACATGTTAAGGTTGTGATGTCCCAATACAGCCGCAACTCAGCCTAATGCTGATGGCACAGGGCCACCAGCGCTGATATTCTATTGCTTACCATCAAAAAACAAACAAACTGTGGTCTTTCCAATCCAGATTTAGTTTAAAAGACGCATAATATTACTTGGGTACATAATAATCAATGCTCTGCCTTTTGCTGTTTATGAAAACTGTGTTGCAGAAGTCAATGGACTTATGGTTTATTTGGTATTTTTTCGTATATTTAAAGAAAAGTAACGTTTTTAAAGTGTATTTATGGATAACTGATACAGCATTGAAATTCAATAGCAAGAAATTAATCATAAATAGTGTAGATTTAGTTAGATTTATTAGTTTTTATTATTTACACCAAAGATTTGAAGCATGTTTAATTTGATGTTGCAATAAACGTTGTTTGCTCATGTTTGCTAGATGTTGTCGTAGATGATTAACACAATATTGTGAAGCAATGGTTAATTTTATTTGCGGTTTTTTTTGCACTAAAACTCATCTTTAGGTATACTAATTTTATTAATGTTTTACACACTTGATGGAAATTTTTGATCAAGGAAAATAATGAGATGTTAGGGAAATAAGGACAAAATGTAGGAATCAATCGTTTCCCTATCGTTTTATTAGTTAGAGGAATAGAGTCTTTTTACGGAATATTTTCCTCTAATGGAACATATATATACCCATATGTTCCATAAGAGTTAACGTATGTAGGTTTAAATATTATTTGGGAATTTTATTTGGAATTGGGAACACATTCTGTTTTGTGTACCAATATAAATAAATAAAAAATTAAAAAAATGATGTATGACGTAAGTTCAAATAAATTATTGTATTTTGTAGCTAATATTAACAGAGTGTAACTGCAAATTAACCACTAAAAAAAGATGCAAAGTTTTCTTCTGTTCATAATAAGCTTTCGAGTCAATTACTATAAGGCCTACAAAACTCACAACTTATTTTTTTTAGTTAAACTACCACCAACTGCTGTTGGTGTAGCTAGAAAATAATTAAATAGCTAATGAAACCTGGAAAACCATCGGTATATTTGTATACAAATATTGTCTTCCTTTTGATCCTTGTCTACCTAGTCAAGCAATCTATCAAGGCTATCATTATAGGATTCCCCTTATATCTGTTTTTGGTAGGTAAGACAGTAGTTTAGGTACTAGAACATATTATCCTAGTCTATTAATGTACTAGTCGACGTCCGCGGCTTCGCTCGCATTATTACAGAACAAAAAGTTGCCTATGACACTCCGAAGACCTACTACCTACATACCAAAAATCATGATAATCCGTTCAACCGTTTTTGCGTGATGAGCGTTTAAATAAACAGACAGACAGAGACACAGATAAACAGACAAAATTTCTAGTAATTGCTGGAACTTGTTTTGCTATCAATTCGGAATACTTATATCCAAACATTTTTTTAAAATATCTTCAATGTTCAGACTTTCGATCCTTTTCAGCCTTATTATATGTATAGATAGATAATCCAAGTAACAAGGAAGCTTACATGTTCTAGAGCTCGGACAGTGACTCGGTGCCGCCTGCCTTGTTCTGTTCGCCTTGTAGTCCGTGCCAGCCGAGATCGTACTTTTATTGCGTAACTATGGCCTTTATTATTACTACACTAAGGACCATTCTTGTCTAACCTGTGTTAACGCTTCTTGTGCGCCACTAACGTATGTATTAAGCATTGTTCTTAAAAAACAAAAATAAATAATAAACACACTTACGAATAAAATATACATATTATATAGAAAAAAACCTAATCTACATTTTCAAAGGGCAGCGTACCCAAAATGCTGGCTGCATTACCCCGTTGAATAGCTAGACTAATCTTTTGGGCAAAGTACAAGCCAGCATTTTGGTCATGCGAAGCCTGTTTTCATTATTCTTTATATTGGGTCTTGTTAATATTGAAACGGTAATTCCTAAACACGTTTACATTAGTATTGAGATTGGGAAAGGTATCTAAAGAAAGTAGCCAATCATATTACTCTATGAAAGTAGACAAAAATGGTATCAATCAATCAATGATAACATTTTTGGCATCTACGATTAGTATAGTGTATTATTTTCCCGGGGATAAGTTTTGCTGTAAGAAAAGCGTGATTTTTCGACGTACTCGTGATTTTATAAAAATAAATAAATAATACCTACTATGAAATATAAAAACAAGGGAAGAAAAACTAAACATACTACTTCATAAAAAGGGGCACTTAGAAAATCTTTAGAAAAAACCTACTATTAAAAATTACAAAACACAAATAAATAAATAAATAAATAAATATTTCGGGACATTGCACACAACGCCATCTAGCCCCACACTGAGCAAACGCTTGTGTCGTGGGTACTAGATAACGGATATAATACTTATATACTTTTTTTTTTGTAAATACATACTTATTATATATAGAAACGGCCAGACTCGACACAAGTAATTACAAATTGTAGTATTCATAATTATTTGTCTCATGCGGGAATCGAACCCGCAACCCCTAGATTAGAAGGCAGAGTCACTACCAACTAAGCTAACAGAGCAGTCAAATGTTTGTTCACATAATTTATATACATATTAAAAAGGATGTGCGTTAAAGCGCATAGATAAAAACCGTAGTACCATTGCACGCATTCTGATAACACCATTCAACTTATAATACAACTGCACAATTCACACCAACGCTTGTGATAATGTTTAAATTGCATAACACCGACCACGCACGACGCTTCCTAGCCTAGATATCCTAGGACATTCACATTAGTCTAGAATTTAGAGCATTTGATCTCACTTCATTTGATGTAACTATTGCGTAGTGGATTTTACCAATAAAGGCAATATATTGAGGTAAACGTACATTAAAATGTGCTAAAGGATTGCTATGTTAGCTTGACGTTTTAGTGTGTCGTTGTGATTTAATGGTATAAACTCCGCATGACGCAATCACTCGTTTGAAGCAAGCATGTAGAATATTAGACTTTACACCTCGTAAATCCACAATAAGTAGTCCAACTTTGATTTGACAATATGTGCTTTATTGAGGGGTGATAACGGTTAGTTTTGCTTCGCAGGTGATAGATTTGGTGCTGGACGCGTCGCCTCCAAACTCTACAAGTCAGCAGCAGATTGAGTATCAAACGGAGGTGTTGACAACTCTCATGGAGAATTTACTGAGTACGGAGCTTTTTGGCTCCGAGTCGAATATATCAAATGTGTGCTATTTGGCGGCCAGACTGGTGGATAAGCTGTGGCAGGGGCAGCTTTCTAGAGACCCACACGAGGTTAGTTTTAAATGTTATACTATTTAAATTAAAGTGCGGTTTTAAAACGAAGAATTTTGAACGTACGTAGTTTTTACGTTTTTGGCTGGCTCTAAAACAGGGTACACAAAACTACTACTTACTTAAGTACTTTAAAGACGTTAAATAAATAACACGTTTAATAATAACAATAAGACAACAGACAATAAGTCATTTACATTTTTTGCTTTAAAAAGTATACATACGAGTATATACCTAAATTAAAAGTAGAAAACCAAAGCATACGTTTGATTTGTATGTAACTATACATATAGTAATTAATTCAATAGCATGCTACACCTTTTCCAATCCTAATTTGGTTTTTCAATAATCTCAGCCATGTATGTAATGGCTAAACAGACTCATTTTTTGTTCAATCTAGAAAAATAATAATTTCACATATGTTTTTCTCTTTCTTTATTGCAGGTATTCGATTTCATAGTAAAGCTGGTAACGCAAGCGAAGAAGAAATCGTCAGTGATATCTCTGGAAGGGCTCCATCATTGCTTGAACAGAACTATATTGTTCCTTCTATCGAGGTCCACAGACTCCATAGCAGACCAAATGTCTGTTCTTGAAGCATTGCATAAGTTAACTACAAATAGGTGAGTCAAAATAATACTAGTTTTTTTATTGATAAAAGATTACCTAGTAATATTCCTACCACCGGTTTCTAGAACGATAAATCAGTTTAACTCTCCCATCAAATCAACTGATAAGCGTTTTCATTGGCGGATTAAAAAAAATCTGCCAATCTTAGTGCGGAAAAGTTTATTTGATGGGACAATTAAACTGATCTGTTTGGTTTCCATGTCATATCGTAGTCTTAAATGTTAATCAAGAGCTTCAATAGCTTGTATATAAGCTAAAAAGTTCATATTAGTAGTTTTTCAAAACTTCATTTAAACATACTTACATATAGGTATATTATTTAAAAAGTTTTTTGCGCTCTATTTACACTATAAGTAAATAACATTTGTTGATTGCTAGCAGATAAGAAAGAAATAAAACCGAATTCATCCCTCTTTTATGTAAACTTCCTTTCTGGTCATACAATTCTATTTGCGACCGTTACGTTGGCGTCTCGAGTGGCTCTATCTTCCGCGCCGTGTGTCACGTTTAAAATTTTTGTATATAATTATATTTTTTTACTGTATATTAGGTGTGTAATTTTTTATGTATTTTATTTTCTTTATGAATCTCTTGTTTAAAGTAGCATGTAATGTATGTGTGTATTCTGTAAGTAATTATCTTAAAACTGTTAACTAAACCTAACTAAAAGAGTAATAGTACGAGCACTTAAGTGCTCGTACTATTATTCTTTTATTACTATTATTTTATGTGTGTTTTAGTTTAGTGCCTGTTTTGCAGACTATAAATAAATAAATGAAAATAAAGTCGATTAATCTATGGATACTACGAACAATTCCTAACGTGCAGGTTGCTAATATTCGGCGCCGGCAACCACGAGCTGGAGTTCATCGGCTGCCTGACGTACTGCCTGCTGCAGCTGAGCGCCAACATGAAGATAGCCCTGGACGCGCACATGCGCACCACGTGGCACGTCAACCCCAGCGGGGACCTCGAGGCCAGGGACGACAAGCTCACCACGCATCAGGGTGAGTGGGTAATATAGGCTAGGAAACTCTCTTTCAGTACCTATTTACTATCTACAGCAATGATTCAGTCAACCAGCTGATTATTTTTTGACAGTGATGATGTGGATAAGATCCTTAGCCTCTATAGTCTATACAAAACGGTTAAACAGATTGACTGAACAACGTGTAGAGACGATTTGTTCTGTGTGCCTTGGGAACACTGTTAAATTTTAAATCCTAGTGTTTGTCATAAAATTTCTGGTGTCGCAGTGGATGTGCTTCTAACAACCTGCTTAATCCGTAAGCTTTATTTAAGCCTCATTACAAATAAGAAAAATATTGGTAAGATAAATTAAAAGTACGATCAGCATAATAATTACAAAAACATCGTTTCTCTTTTTAAAGAGATCATCTAGAATACAAGAAATACATGTCAAACAGTGACACTATTCAATTCGCAGGTCGTAACCTAATGGCGGGAGCGGCGCGTCGCGTTTGGGAGGAACTGTACGCGTGCAAGAAGCCAGCTATAGAGGAGGTGTTCAAGATGACGCTGGTGCAGCCCGCGGGGAACGCGCGCGCGCCCGACCTGGCCGCCATCAGGGAACAGCTGAACGAGAGCGCGCACAAACTGTGGAGCAACTATATTGATACTGAGAGGAAGGTAAGAAGCTTGACCCAGATTTGATAAAGGATTATATGAAATAACGTTTGTAAGATGAAAAACATATCTATAACTTAATCATGAAGCGCCCGTAGCTCAGCTGGCGGAGGCAATCGCATGCGATTAATAATGTTAAGCAAAGGCCGACGCGGCCAGTCTTTGGATGAGTGACCGAAAAGTGGCATTCCATTTTGGGCGCTTCCGTGGATCGGATGACACGTTAAATTGTAGGTCCCGGCTGTTTGTCTGGCACGGCAGTCGTTAAGCCATGTCAGAGGCCCTTAGGGCGGCTCGATGAACACTCGACACCAGAGTTGCCCACTCCCATTCGATAAGAAGAAGAAGCTTAATCTTGCATCTAACTGTGACTTTTTTATTTTAATTCAAGAAAAGCTGGCTTTAGTACACATATGCTTCAGAAGTGACCTGGTGGTCAAGTCAAATGTTTTTCTAACCAAGCAGTTCTGTCATTTAAAGTTTTATGATCGAAAATTCAAGGAATCTATTTGAACCAGAAAGTAGCAAAATTTGTCTATACAATACTAATTAGAATATCATCATTTACCTCTAACTGAATGATAATGAAATATTTTCAGGCCGTATACAGAGTTCCATGGGAGCTTCACAACCAAATCCAGTCCAAGATACAGAAGGTGACAGGTGGACTGACTAGACTAGCGTCCCGGACTAAAGTAAAGAAGGAAGACTCGGCCAAACTGCGCCCCAACCCGCCGCGGGATCACGCCATGGCTTATATGCAGGACCATGTGCAGTTGGTCAGGTTAGTGTATTTTTCATTAAGGGTTTATTAATTAGGCTATTTCGAAATTAAATCTATAAACAATTATTCATCATAATAAGCTTAATATGATCTACATAATACGAAAAAAAAACCGGTACACGGTCTTATAACTGGGTATGTGGGTATTTTTACATAATATATATTCGGATGTCTGAGATAAATCTTTTCACTTACATATAGTAGAAATTTACAAAAAGAGACATAATACTATCGAAAGCTTCTCTCCTTTTTTTACAAGGAATGGGTTTGCACTTGACCGTAATTCGCGTGATGGTAAGCAATTATTACGGTCTAGGATGGAACGTGCTTACCCAGTAAGAACCGATCCACTCTCGCTTTGAAGATCGCAAGGTTAAGGTCCTTTAGTGACAATCACCTCATAATATTTTTAAAGAAATCCCTACACAGTTATACATTATTTAACTTTGCTTTTTAGCTTTTTTAAAAGGATGTTTCGTTTCTTCCAGACAATCGTGGTGCGCAGCGCTGTCCAGCAGCGCCAACACGAGCGCGCACACGACCCGCTACGTGCAGGCGGAGTGGGCGAGCGCGTGGCGGGAGCTGACCCGCGAGCGCGCGCTGTGGGGGCCTCCCGCGCCCTCCCCGCTCGACAAGTGGGCCCTCGACAGCACGGAGGGGCCCTGCCGCATGAGGAAGATGCTGAGACGGAACTATCTCTTCTATCTACACTACCCGTACAGACCGGAGCTGGAGAACCCGGATAATGTAAGTAGTAATAACCGGCTAGCACTTACGTCAAAACTCAGTTTTCCGAAACTTGTCGAGCTAATTTACGACATAATTATTGACGTAAATGCTAGCCGGTTATTTTATTACTACTAAATTTAATCATGCCTTACGGGAACTATTTAATACAGTGAATGTAAGTAATATTGGTTATTATGAAATGTTTAAGACCAACAATGTTGTAGAGTCAAGTTACAAAAATAATGTGATTTGAATAAGGTATCTTGTTTTATGTATATCAATTTTGAAGAACGGATTTTCTCAAGTGTTTGACCATAATGACAATATGTATATTAGTTCAAAAATAGACAAAATCTACAAAATTTCTTGTATGTTGTTACCTGTTTTTTTTTGGTACCCGGCTATAGCATTGTTTGTATATGACGTGCTTGTTGTATTAAAATTAAACTGAGTAGTATAAAACCTCAACACCGCTGCCGCTGACGAATGATTTTAATAACAATTATAAATAAAATAATTAAATGACATTTATTACAGATCTCTAGTCCATACACATTTCAAAATATCAACATTAACTTAAAATATAACACTAAAAACCAAACTATTATTGCATTAAGTGAAATTCTACTTTGTATGTTGTAGAAACAACTAAAATACAAGGTGGCCCAGAGTCTGGACAGCAAGGAGTACTACCGGGTGTACCAGCAGTGGAGGGCGGCGGGGAACAGCCTCGGGGAGACCGACGGAGTCGAGCCCTCCGACCTGGAGACCTACGAGGAGGAGGTCACTAAGTAAGTGTGCCAGGAATCAAATATGATTTTAAAAAGTTTTTTTACGTTGCTTAACATCAGGCAAGTTGTAGTCAAACGTGAGCCTATATCATGTAAAAAAGGGGGATAGGTTAACGTTTGACTACAGCCTGCCTGATGTTAAGGATTGCTGCAGCTTAGGGTGTAACACGCTTACCTTAAAAAAGTGCATAAAAGTAGTGATGATTCAACAATTTCAAATGATTAGTGAAGCTGAGTTTTATTTTCGTTTGAAATACCGTTTATGATCCCGCTGAGTCTATTCTCGGTTTAGTGTGTTGATACAATGATATTATTTTCATGCATTTACATCTAATTAAGGAATTAAATTACTGTTTATATTACATTTTGTAGCTGATAGGAAAATTTTATTTTAGCAAATGTGATAACTGGGTAACTTATTCATTACTACCAAAACGAGTAGAAATTGGATTACGCTAAAAACCAATCCATAATTATTTTTCTAATAAGCCGCCTTTATTTATTTTTTCTAATAATGACAGATTGAACATTGATTGACTTATTAAGATTTTGTAACTCACTTTTATTCTTTATTTCCGCAGCAATAGGGACACGTCAATGGACGAGCGGTCCACCGAGGAAGGCTCTCCATCAGACCTGGTCAGCAGCGGGGTGGTCAGTCGAGGGAACCACCAGGCATCAGGAGAAGGTAGGCAGGCCATTTAGACTCTATGTCGATTAGAAATAAAGACGAAATTGCTATGATATAGTTTCGCAATGTTCGAACTTATCTATTCAGTACTAGTGTGTGCTCGAGGCTTCGCTCGCTTTAAGAAGTAAAACTTGCATCCCCATAAACTTGCATATTTCACCCCTTTAAAAGTGGCGTTTCCAAAAATCCTTTCTTAGCGGATGCCTACGTCATAACATCTATCTTCATTCCAAATTACAGCTCAATCCGTCCAGTGGTTTGGGCTGTGCGTTTATAGATCACTATATCAGTCAGTCACCTTTGAGTTTTATATATTTTTACTATGATGCTTTAATCGTACCGTTAAATATACGCAAAAATGAATTAGTTGGAGAGGAACAACGGAAAGTCGTGACATTTGGTGTAGTCAATGGTCATTATGTGATGCGCTACTTTTGAGCAAATCCGTGGGCGTCTACTAATACTTTAATTCATGTTATTGGTAAACCGCTGAGATAGTGTACAAAATTAATGTAAAAATATGAATATTCAGCCAATGAAGACGGTCCGGACAATGAAGATGAAGACGAGCAACAAACTCCTCCACCGGATAACCAGACGCTGTTACGGCTGTTGGAACACCATGAAAAGGTGACTTTCTTCTTCTACTTCTGTCCTTTGAAAATAACTTTGTGGATAAATCTCCGCAAATCGCCTAGGTTTTTCGTAAGATTGGTTTTCAGATAGGTCTTTAAAGACAATAATAATGTGATCTTAATAAGTCTTAGTTAGTTACTGTAACGTATACATGACAATTCTTGTTTATTTACTAGTATACATTTTAATTTATCAAACAATAATTTGAATCCGATAAAGTTAATCATATCAATGTCAAAATGTGAATGAATAAAATAAAATAAAATAAAATTTGTTTATTTTGCATAATTTCATTTTACAAAAAGATATTGGAATCCAAAGCCTCCCGAACTAGTTTTCACTGTGTCTCGGGTGAAATTGAGGTTAGAATTTGCAAAACTAAATTTTACTGTATATTATGTAAGAATTAATTAATGATAAACAACGTTTTTTTTTCCTTTAGATATCCCACATGTTTCGTTGCGCGAGAATACAAGGCCTGGACACAGTGGAGGGGTTACTGTTATTCGGCAGAGAACATTGTTACGTCATTGATGGATTCACGTTACTCAAGAACAGAGAAATAAGGGACCTTGATAGCTGCCCCGACGACTATGAACCTATTCTACCTAGTCAAGGGATTCAGAGAAGTAATCAACGGCAGTGCTCCAAGTTTTTGTATGAAGATATACGGTAAGTTTTATCTGTTGTTTAAAATATAATTAATTCTGACGGAAAAAGAAGAAGAAAGAAGAAAATGTATTTGTAACTTCACAAGTGAAATGTAGTTGTAAACGAATAAAAAACCAATCTTAAACAAATTTTATTCTAAGGTAGAAAAATATGTCGCGGAAACATGCGGGTCTATTAGAAGACGTTTGAAATGTTGTTATCTCCTTTGATTGCATAAAATTAAATTTTGTATTTTCACCACAAGAAACTGTTGAATAACATAAAATGTCCCATTTTTCTAAATTTTCGAGAATTTTTCTATAATATATTCTCTTTTCAGGGAAGTACACAAAAGACGCTACTTGTTGCAGCCAATAGCGTTGGAAGTGTTCTCGAGTGACGGCAGGAATTACTTGCTCGCTTTTCCACGGAAAGTGAGGAACAAGGTACATACAGAAACTTATTACTCTATTATTATGAAGCTTACAATTTTTAAACAACATGCCATTGCGTCAAATAAAGAGATAAAGTGAGATCGGATGAATAGAGGACTCAATAGTCCAAACGATAAAATTTTATTTGGAGGTGTTCTAAAAAAAACGATCGTATCATGGAAAGATTGTTATATACATCCTTACGTTCAGCAATTAGGTTTCAGACTATATTATTTCAAAATATTATAGAATCAAATTTGAGTCACAAATTTAAGTTATCATTCATAAACTTCTGCAACCCAAAGTTTTATTCATAGCTCAGAAAATATGTATTAAAACATTATTATTATTAGGCATGTGACGATGCCCAGCATAAACAATGAGAGATGCGTTGTCAACTTCTCGCGAGTCTCGTCCTATCAGAGCCCAGGATACCGTATCAACCAATCAGAGCACCTGTTACCAACTTCACCATTTGGTCACCAGAGAGGGTGGTGGATCATCTTCCGTCATAGCGTCGTTACTTCTCAAACTGAGCACACGTTCTTCGAATTAACGCTTTTTCAGGCATTCTCAATTAATTAAAAAAAAATATTAAATCTTAACGCTTTATTTTGGATAAAAAAATTCAGTAAAGTAAATCGAAAGGATTTCTAAGAAATCTAAAGCAGAAAAATCTTCTGTGTATTTCATGTAAATTCAGTGCAGATTTGTAGTTTTTTAAATGCAACGGTTTTTTCAAAAACCCAATGGACTATTAAAGTGTGTGATTTAGTGCTATTCTGAAATATTTAAATCTAACGGTTTTTCGTAGAAACCTTATGGACTATTTCGTGCGTGTTAAGTGCAATTTTGTGTTATTTAAATACAACGGTTTTTCAGAAAACGTAATGGACTGTTATGGTGTGTCAATTAGTGCTATCCTGAAATATTTAAATCAAACGGTTTGTCAGAAAACCTAATGGATTGTGATAATGAGTGATTTAGTGCTTCTCTGAAATATTTAATTTATTCCAACGGTTTTTTTCGGGAAACCTGATACAGTGCGTGAATAAGTGCTATTTGCCAATACCATACGGGTTTACAATGTTTTCTCGGGGCCCGTTGGCTCATCGATAATCGGGTCGGCGAAGATCGTATAATGTCGTCTTCAGCAGATCAAAATTTCGGCAGCAAGCGCACAGCCTGCGTGCTACTTCGCACAGGCTCACTGATGCAGCGGCAGCTCGTGTTAAACGGCAGCGGCGCGGTATTGAGCTGCCGTGGTCTTCATATATACGAGATAGTTGGACTCTTCTTCAACGTCGGAAGGATCAAGTATCTGGGTGAAATGGAAGTGATTTGGTGAGTCCATTCCAATTTGATTTATGTATATAGCTATATTATCAAGCCTTTCTTTTTCAAAGCTTGATAGACCAGATCGGTTTCTTGAGAATTATTGTTTAATATCTCCAAGCATATCACGCTAATCATTATAATAGCTGGCCGCATTTGGCAAGTAATAATTTTTGAAGTTACTTTCAAATTCATTTAATTTTAATAAACGGCTAGCATTTACGTAATTGATAGATAGATAGATAGATAGATAAAACTCTTTATTGTAACACACATTGAAAATAAAATAAAGACAAAAAAAAACACAAGCGACTTAAAAAATAGTGCCACAACTGGCGGCCTTATCGCTAATAGCGATTTCTTCCAGGCAACCGTAGGATGGACAGGATAATTGCGTCGAAAAGTAGCTCGACATGTGCTATAGTACAGTTACTTTCAAATTATTCGTGAAATTTGGATCATCCTATACCGGTGTAGTTTCCTTGCGCCTAGCCCAACGGTTAAGGTTGCATTAAATCACCTTGCACTGGGTGACACAATAGCCCGTTTTGAAACTTTAATGTTAACACTGTACGCCATTATAAAACCTTAACTTTGTACGTCATTGTAAAGCCCCAACAACAAGCCTCAATCTGTTCAAGGCAGTACCCTGAACATAATGGACAACTCACGTGTTTCAAAAGGTCAAACATTTGGACGGTGAAATACAATACTCAATACAGGACTAACCTCGCGCTCGCCTCACACAGCGCCACGGGGCAGATGTTGCAGTACACACGTGCGAATACAATACATCTTTATTGTGCACTTGAGATGGGGCAATGCAACGCTAGCTACAGTAGTATTCATAACTTAGCTGCATTACGTGGCATTACGTAAACGAACGTTATACGGGCGCTCTTATAGCTCCATAGTTCGTCAGTGGGGATAGTAAAATGTTATCAATGAACTATGAAGATGTTTGCTGAGCGCCTGCCAGGCCTGAAACAGCTGTCTACACAACTTTGTCAGTTAGACCAGTTTGTCATCCTTTGAAGTTGGATTCCAGAATCTGCGACAAATACGTCGAAATTCTGCTACACTCATCCATGTTAATAAGTTTATTGAAGAAATTATGCTGTTACTGATACAGAGTTTGCGGAAAACCTAAAATCCACCGGGAGCGTATCCTGGCTGGATCACAGCATAAGAAGTAAAGGGAGGATCTGCGAAAGATACCCCCTAATTATGAGCACCTTTCTTAAAGGTGCACGTCCGCGATTACATCCGGACGGGGCACTGAATAAGTGTGAATAAGTGGATAAGCCTACGCTACAATAACGAAAAGGGGCTAGAAATCTAAACTATGTCACAAGAAGGCGTTGCAAGCAAAAATCATTAATTCGGTTATTTATGAGTTATGCCAGATAGGTCGGTCAGGGGTTTACAGAGGCTGCCTTCGAGCGTATCGAGGGCAGTGGCAGTGCGCTTTGGAGCTCTGGAGGCCCTTCTCGATGTTTTCACGAGAATGCGCTAACCATTTACCTCTAAACCATTACATGTCCGAACCATCTGCACATATTATACTGATAAGCACTAAGCAATGCACAATGGATGTAAGCTCACTTGGAGAGTGATTAGAGATTCCCTGCAAAGAAAGAACTATAGTCAAGCTGGATATCTCGTCAACCTACTTCCAGATCAGTTCAAGAGTACCATAGTCGCTCCGTGCGTATGGTCTAGATGAACTCCTCCATTATGCTGCGCCTTAAAGCATAGAAGTTGGTGGATGATATCATCGCAAAGCCGGTCAGGAAAGATGCCATTGTAAACAAAAGGTCCTTGCGTGAAGAAAGAAATTAAATATTTAAATAAATGTATAAATATTTCGGGACATTGCACACAGCGCCATCTAGCCCCACACTAAGCAAACGCTTGTGTCGTGGGTACTAGATAACGGATATAATGCTTATATACTTTAAATAAAGAGGAAAAGCGGAACAAATTCTATATCTGTATATTTTTGTTTTCTAGACAAGTGAAGGAATAAAGTTTCAGCAGAGTATATACAGGGGAGTAACAGACTGGTATTATCAGCGAAAATGGTCAGCAGAATAAAGGCTCAGACATAGTTTTAGGCATGTATTTATCGAGTTTGCGATCCCTCATATAGACTTGCTTTGGCAAAAACATGAGGGGAAGGGTAGTGAACTACATACGTGATGCAACTCGAACAACCTAGTAGCCGAACAGCGAAAGAAAGCATTTTGTTCGCCCGTCGTTAAACGTCGTTGATCTCTATACAAACAAACCCATGATAATCAATATAGAAAACTTTCTAGTTCCGGTGGATTGGACGACAGAATCCCACTGCCTCAGATCAAAGACAAAGAACTTTAAATTTGAAAAATTGTTGGTGAGATGAAATCACTAGAAACGGGTCTCAAGCATAAAAGGGCTCTAAATTGGGATCAAATTGGAGATCTTCCTTCTTGGAGCCGCCGTAGGCCTGTGACATTTACTATTTGAAAAAAAAAATATATTAGCATGGTATCGGGCTTAAAGTATGAAGGAAATTTCAAAACCAAAACCTCTACTGTATAAAAAACACAAGTATCATCATAATATCACATAAGTTTATTAATTTAGCATATTTTTGATATCTTGAGGAGGAATCGTGCATAGTTTAATGTCGTTAACTTTTGGAAAGCCATATTGAAATTAAAGTCATTTATGTTAATATGATTTATGAATATTTATTTACCTTTACAGATTCTCGGGTCTTACGCCTGGTATTTTTAAGGTATCAGTGGGGCCGTAGCCTATACAGAGACTCCTTTTACAATATACCTAATACACAAAAATATGTAAAATAATTACATTAAGTGAATGTAAGGGTGCCAAAATAACTATTGCAGACATGGTGTTAATGCAGGCTTTTTGTTGTTGAGTTATTCATTGTCTTAATTTAACTAGTCTATTAGACGGAAAGGCACCCACTAGTTGTGCCTCATTTATATAAAAATGTTGCGGATGAGGCCTTATACTTAGTAATTTAGTATTGTTTATTTGATATATTAATTGCTCCATATCAGGCTAATTATAAGAGCAATTTTTTTTCATAATCCAAGAGCAGAAAAGCCCTTGGTTCGTGTATTGGTTGGACCTTATTGGACCTTGGGCTGGGTATCTGAAAAGTTTTATTCAGGAGAAAGTATAATTTTAACAATACGCCTTTGATTCAATCAGGAGGGAAGGTGTTAAAAGATACGGATAAGATGTATGCCCGGTATACTGAATTTGAAAAGTTGACCAGCTTGGCACCGATATGCACACAGTAGATTGTAATTATGCTCTAGGTGCCACAATTAGAAACAACTATATGGCAGCGACGCTCCTGGTCGTAAGTAAACGGAATAAGTCCACGAGTTTAAAGAACGTGGGTCTCTTATCTTAGTTGGTACAATAACTTCACTATTGAGGATATATTAACTCGGAGAAAATGCCGAAGGGAAAGTATATATTCTAGTATTTCAATTTTATTACTGCAGGAGAGCAGGTAAACTAGTCTTCCCCAGGTAACGTGACTATTACGAGTAATTTCGAGCCAGTATTATGATGGAGTATCTATTTTAATACTCATGTTTATCTAGGTGTAGTCAAAAAGCTAATTGATGAAGACGGTCGAAAATCAAGACAGGAATTATTTGTATAATTATTATTTCTTCTATTGATCTTATAAACGTAACTATTAACCAAGTATTCAATCCTTGATCGGATAAATCGTCCTTCATTTCATGAACCAACTCAATTCTCACATAGCGTCGTCTTTGGTCACCAGGAGTTACAAACACATCTCTCATTGTTTATGCTGGGCATCGTCACATGCCTAATAATATGCAAATTTTACACAAAAATAAATTTTGTATTATTAGCAGAGACGATGCCATTTTTAACCGACTTCAAAAAAAGGAGGTTATTAAGTCTTTTTTGTTAAGCTAAGTTTTTTTTTGTGGGTATGCTACGCGATATCTCCGTTATTTATGAACCGATTTAAAAAAATCTTTTGTTATTCGATGGGTATTGTTACCGAAAAGGTCCCATATTTTTTTTTGTACATTGCAGGTGTACAGCCGCTTCACAGCGCTGGCTACCGGCATGGCAGACAGCGCTGCCGGCTCCGTGGCGGGGCAGAAGCGGGGCGTGGCCGTGGAACAACCCGGGGGACTGCTCGCCACGCTCATCGGGGACACCTCCGTCACTCAGCGGTGGCTGGTGAGGGACTCCTTCGTACTAGCTGTGTCGCATAAAGAAACTCTTTACATTTTTCGTTACTAAAGTGATATCCATCTTTCTCTATCTCATTATTTCTATCTTTTTATTTTATTGTTTACTGTTTCTCGTGTTGTTTCGTGTCTCTAAAAATGTATCTTTTATTTTTTTACGATTATTCGTTCTCGAGCTCTTTACAGGTAATAAATAAAAATCATCTACACAAATGGGATAGTTTTTAATAAGGTGTACCAAAATCGCCTCAAGCGTAATGTCCGTACAAGGTCTATCTACTAGAACAACACTAGTCGAAAACAGTTACCACTTCCAATTACAAAAAGGTTGGATTACTAGTTCCTTTCTCCAATTGATCATAATTGGCTTATACTTCCAGGAAGCCTTATGTTTATGAATAATAATTTATTTTATATATTCTTTTCAGCGAGGCGAAATCTCCAACTTCCAATACCTGATGCACCTGAACACGCTAGCGGGGCGGTCGTACAACGACCTAATGCAGTACCCCGTGTTCCCCTGGATACTGGCAGACTATGACTCGCTGGAGCTGGACCTCAATGACCCCGCCACGTTCAGAGACCTCACTAAGCCAATGGGAGCTCAGAGCACGGACCGGTTGGAGCAGTTTAGGAAACGATATAAGGTATGGATTAGTTTCTTTACATGTCTTGTTTTTATCTTGTATTCTTTCTCGTAGTAAAACACGTAGAAAGGACCACCATTGTGTTGCAGCTAGTACAAAGAACCCATACTACATTTTCAAATTCCGATTTGAAACTCTTCTTTTCAGAAATTTTAAGATACAAAAACCATAATAACATGTTATGTAATCACTTATCAGCAGTACATACCTAACATCGATATTCATAGCACATCATTTCATGTTTCCTATCTCTCTAAGAAAAAATAAAAGCTTACAAAATAAGTAAGCTTTTATATTCGCTCATTGTATATCATAAAAAAGTGTATTTATCTTCCACAGGAGTGGGACGACCCGCACGGCGAGACGCCCCCGTACCACTACGGCACGCACTACTCGTCCGCCATGATCGTGTGCGCGTACCTGGTGCGCATGGAGCCCTTCACGCAGCACTTCCTGCGCCTGCAGGGGGGGCACTTCGACCTGGCAGACAGGTACCACAACTAACTAACTTCTTCTTAACGAATGAGAGTGGCCAACTCTAGTGTAGAGAGTTTATCAAGCCGCCCTAAAGGCCTCTGACATGGCCTCTAAAACTATCATTCATATTCATATAAATTCATAAAGCCTATTTACACGTCCAATAAAAATAAAAGAATTAAAAGTATCAATATTATAAACAAACATGCCTAAACGATTATTGTGACATGTCTTTTAAATAATTATAGTACTATCCATTTCAACTTTAAATTACTATAGGTAACTAACAATACTACAGGCTGAAATGGGACGAGTAGTTCCCTATAAACTAGAGAAAATGTCGCAAGTGGCGTGCGTTATGAAAGCCTTATATAATACGAATGCGATCTCTATATTCACCAGTGAGAATATATCTTCTAATGTGATCTATGACATGCATTACATAAATGACTGACATCCCGAATGAAAGCTAGAATGACCAATCAAAACGAGCCAAAATTACACGCCAAATTGCGTAGCAACTTTCACTACTTTGTCATGCTTAAATCCTTCTAGATTCGATGAAAAGTATAATTTTACTCGAACTGTCTAATTAATTTGAAATTTTCTCTCCAGAATGTTCCACTCTATAAAAGAGGCGTGGAACTCAGCCTCACGACACAACATGGCGGACGTGAAAGAACTGATACCGGAGTTCTTCTACCTACCAGAATTTCTAGTCAACTCCAACAACTTCGACTTAGGTAAGTGTAAAAATAGATTGGTGGATAAATTAACGCTTTGTTGCACATTGAACGCAGCAGAAAACTCGTTTTCAATATAGGTCCACAAGTTGCAGCCATAAGCGAGTCTCTTTCAGGCAACCATAATAAAGTTTTTTTTTCTATTTGTTATAAATGGATGGCACGCAAAGTCCGTCAAAAGAAAAGCTTGTATTTATCTACAACTCGTCAAGTTTCGCTTTGTTCGACAATAGATGGCGTTGTTTGGATGATGGCACTTTATTTATTTTATTTTCACAGGAAGCAAGCAGTCCGGAGTAGCTCTGGGCGACATAGTACTCCCGCCGTGGGCACGCGGCGACCCTCGAGAGTTCATCCGTCTACATCGAGCTGCGTTGGAATCTGACTACGTGTCACACAGACTGCATCACTGGATAGACCTGGTGTTCGGATACAAGCAGCAGGGACAGGCGGCGGTGGAGGCCTGCAATGTCTTCCACCATCTGTTCTATGAAGGAAACGTCGATATTTACAAGTAAGAATAAAGTAAAAGATTAATTTATTTAATTATTTATGACTATACATATACTTAGGGGGCACATGTCAGTTTTACATCAGTACTCACATAGCACGCTATTTACTGACTTTAACTACTTATTCTATTTACTTTGTATAACTATAAACCACTACCCAGATAAATATTTATAGCCGTATCTGCATCATGTTAATACTTTTTAGTTAGATAAGTCAAATATGTTATTTAAGTTAATTGTTAAGGTAAATAAATTATTCTTATTCTTACATAAAAATTACATGTGCCCCGAGGTATTGGGATGTAGCATGAGACACTATGGGCTATGGGCTAGTGTCTTTACAAATTACATCTAATAACTATCTAGATAGACAGATACATATGTATATAAAAATAAACTTTAAACTATAGCAAAGAAGTGGCAGTGAATTTGTTGGTATGTTTGATTATACTTCACTCCATCATTATGATTTTTGGCATTATATAAAACTAATTAAGATCTAAACAATCATGTACGCCCGCCAGCAAGTTATCTATTTATTCCTTTAATAAATATGTATTTTTATATAATACCTTTATTTACACAACTACTTTCTGTTTTCAGCATCGACGACCCCCTCAAAAAGAACGCTACAATCGGTTTCATAAACAACTTCGGTCAGATCCCGAAGCAGTTGTTCAAGAAAGCCCATCCGAGTAAGAAGATGTCTCAGAGAAGCTCTACGATACTCGACCCGAACAATATCATACCGTCGCAAGGAATAACGCCGCCTGAGAAACTGTTCTTCCATAATTTGGAGAATTTGCGGCCATCGTTGCAACCTGTGAAGGGTAAGTTGGTATAATAATAGATATTTTATCTTGTCAAATAGGTGTAGTGGACAGAACCATGTAGGCTTTCTTTTAAAACGAAAACATTTCTGTTATCCAACCCTTATTGTAAAGAGATTAACTGGTGTACTTGTAAAATTGAATCAATAACTTGTCTTGAAACATTTTTTGTCTCAAAAGTTTTTTTTGTGTCATATTTTGGTTACCCCATACGAAATGACGAATTTATGAAAAACATCATTGAGGAAAATTCCAATTTTCATTGGAAGCCCGAAGAGGAAGAGGAAGGCCGAGAAGGTCATACATGGACCAAGTAAAAGAAAAGGCTGTTGTCATGTCGTATAAGGAGGTCAAGGAATTGGCAGAAGATCGGGAAGGATTGCGCATACTCCACAGACTAGGGCCTTGCCTTTAAATTTATGATGATGTTGTATTTTTACTCTGTATACTAATATCTAACTTCTTTTCCAGAGGTAAAAGGCCCAGTCGGCCAAATCCTGTACACCGACAAGGCAATACTGGCCGTGGAACAGAACAAGGTCCTGATGCCCCCCTCGTACAACAAGTACGTCGCGTGGGGCTTCGCGGACCATTCACTGAGGATCGGCAACTATGACAACGACAAGGCGGTGTTTGTGTGTGAGACTGTGGCGCAGGCGTGCGGGGAGATAGTCACGTGCGTGTGTCCCAGCGCCAAGACCATCGTCACTGCGGGGACTAGCACGGTAAGTGGCTGAGAAAAAGGTAGTTTTCTTGAGATTTCCATAGGTAAAAAGATAAAAATAATGTACTGGAGTAATCATCGCTCTATATGATTAGGTTTCTTCATTTAAACTACTGTTAGACAAGGCGGTGTTTGTGTGTGAGACTGTGGCGCAGGCGTGCGGGGAGATAGTCACGTGCGTGTGTCCCAGCGCCAAGACCATCGTCACTGCGGGGACACGGTAAGTGGCAGAGAAAAAGCTAGTTTTCTTGGGATTTCCATAGGTAAAAAGCTGTGGGCAAAATAATGTACTGTAGTAATCATCGCTATATGATAAGGTTTCTTCATTTAAACTACTGTTAAAGCTTAGCTGTATTTAAGAGAATGTGATAGAGGTTAGGTTAGGGCAAGCTGTTAATTATAGTGTTGTTATGTCATCAAATAGACTATCTAAAACCGTTTGCTTTTGTTTTATTCATATGATTCTCAAACTAAGCATACTAGGTGTTGGTTATCTTTAGTCAACCATCTAAGCATTCGATTATTTTGTACTCATATTGTGATGTTCCATATAGATGTGGCTTGGTATGGGGCTTTGTAACGTTTGAAACTTTTCAGATATATATTTAATTAATTTACTTCTTGCAGGTGGTAACAGTATGGCAATACTGGTCACGTCGGCGTCGTCTGGCCGTCAAAGTATGTCTCTACGGTCACGAGGAAGCCGTCACGTGTCTCGCGGCCAGTCCTGCTTACAACTTGGTAGTGAGCGGCAGCAGGGATGGCCAAGTTATTGTCTGGGATGTCGAGAGAGGGGCATTCGTGAGGCAACTCATACCCAATACGAGTGGGCCTTTACCGCCCGTGTCCGCGCTCGCTATTGATGACCTTACGGTTAGTATAAATAAGGTTCAATTTTCATTGTATTTTGTATCAATAGGAAATTGTCTTTTATTACGTTTCTTCTTATGCTAAGTTATTAAAGTGGAACCTGGAATGGAATGGAAAAAAGATATAGTACTACTATACTCTACTACTACTACTATAGTACTATACTCGTACTACTGACTTTTGTGGTAGAAACGAATTTTATTAAAATTTATTGTGTTGAAACAAACGAACTCTAGTTTCGTTTTACTTTAGGTCAGTGACAAATTTACATGGATAACACTATAGGATTTCACCGACGTTCAGATACATTTAAATTTACATTTGGCTTATTACTCTATAATGTAACTTTTTTTTAAACTATTCAACAGGGTGACATAGCAACATGCAGTGGCAGCTGGTTGTACGCGTGGTCGATCAACGGCACGCTCCTAGGCAGCGTGGAGACAGCCGGGGCACGGGAGCGCTCGCAACAGGTGCTGTGCGTCGCATTCAGCCAGAGTCGGGAGTGGGACCCGCTCAATGTCATCATGACGGGATCTACGGATGGAGTGGTTCGAGTGAGTATACTACCTATGCTGTGCCATTTACATATTGTAAAAATCTTACGACGCTCTATGTTGCCCTTGTCAATTCTGGATTAAAAATTGCCAAAATATCTTTTATGGACTCAACTCTGAAATCAATTGTCTAATCAATTCTTTCTGTCTTATTCTGATAAAAATGTCATCGTAAATCAGTTAATAATTTTGTTTTTTGCATATTTTATTCTTCATCACAGATGTGGTCAATAGACTACGTAGCAGAAACAGCGGAAGAGCAAGCTGAAAGCATTGAAGCGGCGAGCATTGACCCCGTCCCTTCTATGGATGCAGATAAAAACGATCTCAAACTGTCCACTCAAGAAAGCGAAGACTTGAAATCAGAACAAGACTCTAAGACAGAACAAGACTCTACCACTGAACAAGACTTGAAGTCAGAACAGGACTCTAAAACAGAAGATAATCTAGATGCAGCTGATAAAATAGAGAGCGAGGCAAAGACTGAAGAAATGGAGTCGTGCGAAAGAGAGGCAGCTATCAAACGTGTGGAAGCACTCGTCAAACAGATGAGCCTGTCACAAGAAGTGGAAAAACAAGGTTAGTTGGCTTCTTTTAGGTCAGTGTTGATTTTATATTCAACATTAAAATCCTATTGCATCTTGCTTTATCTATCAGCATAGACTATAAAAAGCTTATACGAGTAGGTGTATTAAGATTTTTACAAACAGTTTATTAATGATGACGATGTAGTGTTAATACCTATTTTATTTTTTTCTTTGTTATTTCAGGCAACTTAACAAAATCCGGTTCTGAGAGCTCATTATCAGACGCTTGTGAAACGAGCGCCAAAGAATCAGCTAGAAGACATGATGAGAAAGACACGTGCAGCGACAACGAAGACTCGCAACCGACTGGAGATTTCGACCAATCGGAGCTCAAGCAATCACGTGATGACCAATCAGAGGTCAAAGAGGCTAATGACGTCGTAGACTCGTGTGATGAAGCGAAACAAGACTGTGATATTGAGGACGGTGAAGATGGACTGACGCATAGAAGCAAACTGCAGAAGCAAGGCAATGTCGTGCTCAGGAGGAAATCTAAGGGAAATCCCTTGTTTAGGAAAAGTGAGTAGATATTAGTATCATGTAAGTATGTACTCTTCTTCTAAGAAGAAGATACATACATATCATTATGTTAAAGGATAGCATTGTTAGCAATCCATCAATTTACCTATGTTCATTTGAGTCTTGGTAAAAATATTGCTAAACAATGTGTTTATTCGTCTGTTCGTTTCGTTTTAGTCATCATTATATCATCATGATTTTCGGAATGTAGTAGTATGCTGAGAGGATATTTTTATATCTTATAACAACGTGAACGAAGCTGGCATCCATTACTTTCACTAAACAAACATCATTCCATGTTATAGGTTCAGGTTTTAACATTTATTCACTGTCCCAGGTGGAGGCAGTATAGGCGACTCCACCGAGACCGGGTCCCTGGAGACCCCCAGCTCGTCCCTGGACACCGCCGTGGAGGGCGGGCTGAGGAGCAGCAAGTCTGACACGAGCCTCACAGAGTCTTTCGTGGTGGTGTCTGCGCCCGTGTCTCCCGCGCACGCACACAGACACAGCAAGCCACCCACGACCACGCAGGACACAGGTACATAATGTAATGGCGACTGTGAATCTCGTCAATTAATTAATTAATTTAAAAAAAATTAAGTGGCTCACGCAATATCAGGTTTCTAGATCATCACATTATTAAAAATCACAATCACATTATTAAAAAAGTAAATAGGTTTCGTCTGGGCAAGTGTGCTACATCTTCGCTTCCTCCGTAAATTTTCATTCAGCTAGGTTCGAAACAAGATTAACACAAAGGCTACTTTTTATACTGGATTAACGCAAGTAAACCGCGAGGCGCTGCTCATACCAAATGAAACAATGGATATAGTAGACTATATCCAATTTAATGGAAGACATTTTAAGGAGCAGCAAAACCGACACATTCTGACCCATTGCTTCAAAGTGGCTTCCACACCATCTTCACTTTTCAAAAGCTTCCGTCTCTACTAAGATGATGTCGCCTTTTGCTCCTGGCACTATCACAGTTAACGTACAGTTAGTACTGATACACTTAAGATAGTACGCCACTTCTGCAATGATAAGACGATGCTCAACTTAAAAAAATACACATTTTCTGGATCGTAATAAAAATTTGCCGGTAACTATGACATATGTAACATGTAAATTAACGTAAATCCTCATGTATTTCCAGATAGCGGCATCAAATGGAAGCGGCGGCTGATCCTCCGCGGCAAGTTGACGATGCATACTGCGTACGAGCGACGAGACAACGCGTGTCCGGCCTCCGTCACCGCCTTGTGTGCGGCCAGGGCCGGGCGCGGGCTGGCCGTGGGAGACGCGCGGGGAAGGGTGTGTACCACAATTTAATTACGAAACTAGTATTACATCACCAAAACCAATCTTTATTGCAATAAAAACTGTGTTTCAAAGTTTCACCTGGCAATATTTTCCACAGCATGCATGTCCAATTACACTATCGTTGGGTCAGTAGTTCTGCAGGATAAATATAAAAGGCAAAGTTTAGTTATCAGGAGCAAGATGAAGCGTTGATTGGTAGGGTCACAGATGATTGACGTGTCATCATAGATCAGTATTTCAGATTTATGTCCATCGAATGTGCCAATATGAAACATGTTCTGATAAATAGCGACCAATCATGCGATGATATAGCGATAATGGATCGAGATTTATTATACACAGATTTTGATAGAATGGTCTTCATTAAGCTAAATCTATTTATATAAAACTCAAAGGTGACTGACTGATTGACTGACTGGCTGACTGACTGACTGACTGACTGATATAGTGATCTATCAACGCACAGCCCAAACCACTGGATGGATTGGGCTGAAATTTGGAATGAAGGTAGATGTTATGACGTAGGCATCCGCTAAGAAAGGATTTTTGGAAATTCCAATTTTAAAGAGGTGAAATAGGGGATGCAAGTTTTACTTCTTAATGCGAGCGAAGCCGCGAGCACCCACTAGTCTAAATCTATAAATCTCAAAGGTGACTGACTTAGTGATCAATCAACGCACAGCCCAAACCACTGGACGGATTGGGCTGAAATTTGGAATGAAGGTAGATGTTATAACGTAGGCATCCGCTAAGAAAGGATTTTTGGAAATGCCACTTTTAAAGAGGTGAAATCGGGGAATGCAAGTTTTACTTCTTAATATGCGAGCGAAGCCGCGAGCACCCACTAGTTGATAATATGTTTTTATTTGCAGATATTCCGTTGGTCTGCGCCGGACATGTCGAGCTCGTCCGGTGCTAAGGGCGGGCCGGCGGACCACTGGATACGAGACGACACCGCGCCATTCTGCACGCAGTGTCAAGTACGTACAATACGACATTTTAGGTACAGAATAAGGCGATAATTTGCGGACATTAATTAAAAAAATGTTTCGTCGACTGCTCCTTGCCGTCTTCAGCCAAGATACAAAGTTGTTTTGTTGGTTTGTATTTAATTTACTCATGACACAAACGTTTGCTTAGTATGGGGCTAGTTGGCGTTGTGTAAAAGACCCGGATTATTTATCATCATCACAAATTTAAGGGCAAAGCCCTTGTCTGTGGAGCATGCGCCATCCTTTCCGATCTTCTGCCAATTCCTTGACCTCCTTATACGACATGACACCCGCCTTTTCTTTTACTTGGTCCATGTATGACCTTCTTTGCCTTCCTCTTCCTCTTCGGGCTTCCAATTTTTCCAATGATGTTTTTCGTAAATCTGTCATGTCGTATAAGGTGACCAACCATTAATTTTATATAGGTATTCTTTAATTGACTAATGTGCCATATTGTGGTGTTTGTTTGTATTTTTTAATTTATTTCTATGTTTTATTTTAATTCACTTAATTGTTCATTTTTTTATCATTAGTGTAATTCGTGTACGGTTCTTATTAGAACAAATGAATTTGAACTTCCTCGGATTATTTATGTATTTTTCTATTTGTCAGGTACGTTTCACGGCGCTCGAGCGGCGCCACCACTGCCGCGAGTGCGGCGCGGTGTTCTGCGGGCGCTGCTCGCGCTACGAGGCGCCCGTGCGTCGCCTGCGCGCGCTGCGCCCCGTGCGTGTCTGCCGCCGCTGCCACGACACTATACACAACAAGAAGGAGTAGGGAGGAAGTCACTGGGGACAAATATAAAAATATTTAATGATATTAAGCTGTGAAATCGTAAATTCAATTTACAAAATGCATCTAGAAAGAGAAAACTTCCGAAATTAAACCGGTCTCTCTTAGCCAGCACTACAAGCCCAAGCCGTTTGAAGTCTTGGTTGGTATATGAATATTTCTCTCTCTCTTTTTTTATTATCTCCGACAATACAACTTACTTTTTACAAAAAAATCGTATACTATCCAGGTGACTTGTAGCTCTATCAAGCATGAAGTCAACAAGATTAACAAAAAAAACACAATCCACAAAGTAACGAAGTGAAATTGAAAAAACTTCTACATTGGCTGAAGCAAAATTAACTTACCAAGATATTTATAAAACTTCGAGACTATTTGCACAATTGCCGCCAAAAGATCTTGGCAATAACTAATCACAAATCGCGGAATAAGTTGTAACAAAAGGAACAAAATAACCGTATTTCTGAAATGTAATATCGTAATGACGAATCTAAAAAGAAATCTATGATTATGTCCTTATATTTAATCGTATTTTTTACCAAGTCAATGCAGCTATACCTAGTGCTATATGAGTATAGTCCTACTTATTATATAGTAGAATATAATTTGTAAATTACGAAAATACATAGAACGTAGAAATAATGCTAGTTAAATGCAGTTAAATTTGCGCTCTGGGCTTATATTGCATATTCAACCTCAAAGTAGTATGAAAACTTATACATATATTTTTATTTTAAAGACGGCTATAAAGATGTAATTTTGCGTATAATTTTGGTATAATCTTAATATGAATTGATTATTTCAGTAGGTATATTGAATGATTTATAATATTATTGGTTGTATTTATTCTACCCTGAATATGTAATCATTTAATTCGACACAGGATTATATAATTTAGCATAGTTGTTACAAAGTAATTATATAAAGTATAGTCAATTTTATCTCGAAATATCAAATGAAACTATGGAAATTAATGTTGTAATATAATAATCATAAATTTGTGGACTTTTGAACGAGAGCAACAAAAATAAGTTTAAAGGAAACTTGTAGTGTTTGCTGAGCTTGAAAGATCAAAGCCACATAAATAAAAAAAACCATAGCATGTATGGATTAAAAGTGAATTATACAACAATATTTTAGTTTAAGAAGCAGCTTACTTTTTGTTATTTTACAAACAGTATTAATATTAAAGTAAGCTTAAATTTTTAGAATTGTTTTTAATGTTATTATGTAGATCTCAAATTTATACTAAATTTTTCTTGTATTAATGCTATTGTTATTGATATAATATTTTATTTTATAGCAACGTGTGTCTATTAAATCATTTCCTAATCGATTGTTGAAAAACTGATATCAATTTATATTATTTTTTTTGAAAATATTGTGATATAATTTATAGTTTCGTATTATTTGCTGATTAGTGTAAGGCATTCCAGTATTTGTATCGGAATTTCTGGTAAAGTTTAGTGCTAGTCATATTTTTGTATCTATTTTATGCTTGGGTCTTACTTTGCTCGCGTCATTTATAATGTTGAAATGTTGCTAACATTTATGTATGTTACAAATCAATTATTGCATTTGCCACATTCCTAGTTTTAAGCACATTCAGCATATTAGTCCATTATTTCATTAATAACATATAAATTGTAATATTAAAACTGAAGTGTAAGTTATCAACAGTATCACAAAGCTATAAATAAACTACTTACCTACTGTTATTACCTATTTTGCTGTTAAATGTTATTGTATGAACAATTGATTTCAGTATCCTGAGCACAGATATAAAAAACATAATATTAGGCCGCAAACATACCGACACAACGTAAAAAAACTAATTTAGATAAAATGCCATAAAATTCTTTGAACTCGTTTCGTCGGTGTAATGTAAAGTGATCCTAATAAATTCTCTTCTCTTTCTGTCAGCCAATCACATCCCGACCTTACAAATTTCAAATCTGTGATTGGCTAGTATACAACGGACAGAAGCACATAATTCCTTTTATATATGTGCTAAGGATCTAGTGTAATAATAAAATTATTCTAGCTTTCATGGAACTAAGCTGCGTGATGTAGATATTTGACTGTAAACAACACTATGTATCTTGTTCTGAAGCAATATTATGCACATGGTATTGGTATAACGCAATGAACTTAGCTCTTTGTTATAAATGTAATATGCGTTTTGGAAACCTAGAAATCTTGATATTATAAGCCATGTGCTGATTAGACACTAAACGCATCAAACCTTTTATATGTTTGTAAAAATTTCCAAGTCAATATAATAATATACAGATTAGAAGTTGCTTTCTTGTATTGTTGGGTTGTAGTGCCTATTATATGTATTAAATTAAGTGAATGTTTAGAGACCCAAGCCGAGTGTATAGAAGAGCAGACAATATAAAACATTGTTTAGGTAGTATGTAGGCACTGAAGTTTATGCAGTTGACAAATGTATGTATTCGTGTACCTATCAATTAATAAAGCGGTGCAAAAATTGTACTTGGTTTGAATTTTAGCGCAAGTCATTTAAGTAGGTAAACTTTTTTTAATGCAACTGATTTTTTGCATGAAATTTACTTTACATAAACATACCAATTCTCTTTTTGAGTCGTATTTCCTCAAGACTGAGGGTCTCAACTCCCCCGCAGAATACATACCAATTAAGTATGCTATTTAGACCAGCGCCGGATGCTTCCACACAAGCAGCATTATGCTGAGTTGGGGCAGATTTTATGTTTGTTTGTTATGGTTTTACTCGTGTTTGTTTTTCTGTTAAATCTGTCACAATAAATGTTTTCTTTCTTTCTTAATTTTCACTTAGTTAATTATTACGTTATTCAGTTCAACCGGTTGACTAAGAATAAGGAACAACTAATATTAGTCTGATAACTTTCCTAGTTCACTGGTACTCTAAGTTTTTACTTACACAGAACAGTTCTATATAAAAAACCTATAAGTATCATATCTATATTCATAACAGGAAAGAAAACAAACAATCAACTAAATATAATTTATTATTTTTTATAATATTTGAACTCTTGTTACCTAGGGTATCTACAGGTTTGCTGATATTTACATGCTTTTAGACAATAGATAAATCACTGTGTATTTTACACGATTAACACCCAACACATATATTTCCGAAACAACATTTTTAAGTACAAGTCGATTTTCTTGAAAGCCCGCGAAAAATATATTTCGCTCCGACGTAAGTTGTAAGTACATTTATTATAACAACGTCGATTATAGGTATATATTGGTGCTTTTATATGTATATAAATGACCTTAACACACTATATAACAATATGTAGTTACTGGCATTATGTTACATAGTGTTAGTCGGCCTACGATACATTTGTGTGCAAGTAGATATACATACATACTAATATACCGCTTATAATTTAAGTACGTTATCACATTTAAAAACATTGCGGATTTAAACGTGAAGTCAAAAAGACGATGGTTCCTTAGCATCGTGACAAAAATTTCAAAGTAAAATCTATAAAATAATTTGCTAAGTAAAATACAATCGGTGTGATGTCCAATTTTTTATATGTCATTTCACCAGATATAATTTTTTCTCTAATGTCAAGAGAATACTTTGATATTATAAAGTACAATGCTATCTAATGATCTGATGCTAAGGATACTAATTTGTGCTAATAAATCAAATTATGGGCGATGCTGTTTATTATAAAGAAATACTCATACATTATTATAATTTTCACATAAGATTGCAAGTTTTCTATAAAACAAGCTAAATTGTGAAAATTTTGTAACCCAGCATTTTTTAAAGCACTGTATAAAATAAGCTTTTTTTAGATTTTTTATTGTGTCTAATTTTTTATTTATTACAAAACGTTACAATTCGTAAGAACGAGTATACAAGTGCGAGTTAATTTTACGCAAGGCTAGTGATATGCATTTATATATTTATTTTATTTATGTTTAAAACTATACATTTTCAACAGAAGCTTCCTGAAATTATTCTGGAATGTTGTAATGCACAAACACCATCATCAGTTTCTATTCGTTTGTACTATTGTCCAAATTAAAATAACATTTAGTTTAAATCTCAAAAGTTCTTATATAACTAAATAAAAAATAAGTTCCGGTTATAGCAATCTCGAAAGGCTGTACACATTCATAAATACAGTCCGACATTTTGGTAATTGTTAAATGTATTTTTAAAGTAATATGATATTATTACTGTACTTATGATTGTGAACATTGATCTGAATTTGTAAATGGACAGTAAGATGAGTTCACAACTTTAATAAAGGACGTCATTTCGATTTGTCTTTAAGTAATTTTACACTATACATAATACATAATATAACATAAACAGAATAAGGAAATATAATAACAGTAAAAAATCGGCTAAAATATCCCTACAACATATAATTACACAAATGAAGACTGACTAATGATTTTATTTGATCGCGCCTATTGTAAGTCTTATAGTTAAAAAGTATAAAAACAGATCCACAAAAATGTAAAAAATTCAAACACCCTACAAATGTACAGATATATACAAAATGAAGTGAGGAAAAATGTGTCCAAAACCTTATTATACAACATTTTATGTGAATCGATTTAACGTTAAAAATACTGCATTGTTCGTTTGTTCGTGAACACTGTTCCCGGACAATGCTTTCGGCCACTAATACTGTATGGACGAACATTATTATGGAATTATAAAGTACAAGAACGAGCCCGGTTACTGGATCTTCATGACTGCGTGAGATGATAATCCGCCAACCACAGACATCCATAATGACGTCATAATATAGTCAAGGACAACGCTGGACATCTCTTATTGGCGGGTTCATTCCTCAACGATATTTTAGCAACAATAATTGATTGTTTTACGTAAGGGACTGAAGTTCCAGAAACCAGGTGATAAATGTAGTCTCAGCGTGCGTCGCAAAGCAGTGCGGTTTAACCCTTAATAGGGCAAAGGACAATTGTTTACCACCTCACCTTTTTGACCATAGTGCAAGATTAGTTCTATGTACATTTTCATAAATACACTATTTTAAATGCGAGAATACCATCAAAACTTTTATTAGTACTGGCAACTAAGCTAACTGTCAAAGTTTGCAAACTGTCATCATTCAAACAAAAATTTTGACAAATTTTGAAAATAGGAGGTGTACGCGCCATTTGATTAGAAATTTTGTCATACCAAGATTCTGGTAAGTGGTTTTGTGATATTTGATACGATAATTGATTATATTATCCTGCATGACTCGTAAAATAATTTTTGAAGTGAAACCTGGGCTATTTAGAAAATTGTCGTAAACTTGGTGGTAAAACTCTTACCATTGCCCGGTTACGAAACCTTAGTAGTTTTTGGTGGTAAAATAGTTACCGTTACCCATTTACGTACTTGTTATTTCAGGAGAATGTCGAAGAAAAAGCAGTTATCTGACAATATTATCGCCAGTATTCTTGAAGATGATCTCTCCGCTATTGAAAGCAATGACGAAAGTGTTTCAGAAGAACCACTTTTGGGCAATTGCGTACTGGATTACGACGATGAAGTATCGCGCGGCCTATCAAGGATAATTGGGGAAGAGCCTATGTTGGAGATCAGAGAATTACAACATTGGGAAGACCCTCCTGGGCCACGTGTTTCTGTAGAATATTTAGAAAGCGTTGAACCAGCACTGGCTAAGGAACCGGTGATGGAAGTAAGTACGCCTTATGAAAATGATCACAAAGTCTCTTCTGGCGCTCTTTCCGAATCAAACCACCTGACTCCGGCTCAGTCTGACTTAGTGCCTAATGAAACGATGAGCACAAATATAGTTAGTAGGCCTATTCGTGTAGCACAAATCTGGTCAGATACGATTCCAAAGCATAGCATACCAAAGTTTGATAAACGGCTGACTGTAAACAGGCACGTCACTCATAAAACATCGCCTATTGAATTTTTCGACAATTACTTCCCTAGTGATCTCGTAGATTTGTTGGTAGAACAAACAAATATTTATGCGGCACAAAGGCAAACGCGTCACTGGAGTCCAACATTTGAAGCTGAAATGCGTGCATATCTTGGTGTCTTGATCATGATGGGTCTTCACCCCTTACCTGATGTCAATCTGTATTGGTCTACTGATACTTTTTATAGAAATCCCGATATTTCCCAAACCTTTACTCAAAAGAGGTTCAAAAAACTGACTGAAAACATTCACTTAAATGATAATACAAAAGAATCTGCAAGAGATTCGCCAGATCATGATAAGCTTTATAAAATACGTCCTATGATAACAAGACTAAACGAAATATTCCAGACTCAATGTTCACAATCAAGCACTCAATCGGTGGACGAAAGCATGGTGAAGTTCAAAGGTAAAAGCACACTCAAACAGTATATGCCGAAAAAGCCAATAAAAAGAGGATATAAGGTATGGGCCCGGTGTGATGCTAAGACTGGGTACATGTATGTCTTTGATATATATATCGGCAAAGCAGATGAAAATGCATCAAGCGAGGAAGGCTTAGGGTATAATGTCATAATGAAACTATGTCAAGGTGTTCCACGCAATACTCTAGTAGCTTTTGACAACTTTTTTACCGGTATTCCTCTAATGATAGATTTGTTGCTAAAGAAAGGAATATATGCCGTCGGTACCGTGCGTTTGAACCGAAAAGGCTTACCAGAAAAGTTGTTGCCCAAAAATAAACTCAAGAAGGAAAAACTTGCAAAGCACGAGTTCATGTATAAAACCAAAGCTCCCGTTTCTGCGATACAGTGGATGGATACTCAACTGGTGAACGTTTTGACAACAGCACACAACCCAAAATCGGTGTCTACGATCAAACGAACACAGAAAGATGGCTCCAAAAAAGATATTACCATCCCAACTGCTATTGCCGAATATACTGTAAACATGGGAGGTGTTGATCATTTTGATCACTTCCGGGCCTCATATCCAATAGGCCGAAAATCGAGGCGGAACTGGTTGCGTCTATTTTATTTCATGTTTGATGCAGCTATCATCAACGCATACATAGCTTACATACAAATTCACAAGCAAACAGTTCACACGCATCGAGATTTTCGACTTCGTTTGGCTCGTAGCCTTATAGATGGATTCACAGGGAAAAAAAGATCCACTAATATTACTTTCAGAAACAAGCAAGGTGGAAATTTCGGGGTACCCGCTGAAATCAGACGCTCTTCTGTGCCACACTACCCACAAGACCAAGGCAAATTTACCAGATGCCGATTTTGCAGCACAAAAAATACTCAAAAACGATCAAGAATCATTTGCGATGTCTGCAAAGTAGCTTTATGTGCCACACCATGCTTCAAAAGCTTTCATATTGCTTCAGAAGAAGGAGAGGCTATGGACTGTAGCAGCTCCACAAGCTCTACCCTAACGGGCTAAGGTCAAATAATTACCACCAACACCTAAACGTAAACGGGCGATGGTAAAATAATAACCACCAAATATTCGCGTACTTGTGATTAAATATTTTTAGATTTTACGAAAAAATGTTAAATATGGTCCTAATAAACGTATAAATAATACCTCAAAACCTTGTTTTATAATTATTCTTTTCTCCGCCCTATTAAGGGTTAAGTACAACATTCATATTATTAAGGCTACTTAACATACTAATAAACATTTTTTATGTTTTCACTCGTCTGGCTCCGAATTATCTCTTTGACATACTTTTTTGTTTTACCAGAAACAATCAACATTTTCTCCAAAAATAAATCTTCAGTGAAAAATAAAATGTCTAGTGAAAATATTCTTTTGAATAAGTACTTTGTTTCTTTCAAATAAGTAAGTTTCGATCTTGTAGAAATGTAATTTGAGCATTTAAATTCCGTAATATTGTTTCCCAAAATATGTTTGAATTTAAACAAATTATGCTGCCCGTTTAATTGGATACTACTATAATATAAAAAAAACATTACAAAATTACGTCATAAAATTAAAAAATAATATTTGAATATGTTACGTATGTATATAGATTATATACATGTACACAAACATTGCCATATTCATTACTAGACCATTTCTAAGTATTTGATTTATTTTAAAATGGCGTTTGTTATTCTTCTTTAGTCTGTCATAAACATAATTACTCAAGTAATCATTGAGCTAGGATTATGTATACAGAGACACAATCTCAAACTAAAAAGCGTAGGAAAGTGTCCGAACGCTAACATCGTCAGCGAGCGCAAACAAAAGACAGCTTGTCTCTTTCGCTCTTACATATTTTAAGAACGTGCAAAAGAGATAGTTAATCCAAAAGTCTGCTCAACGAGTGGCGTGGACAGAGTTTGGCTCGGACATTTTTATCGAGCGTTTGTGACTCTGTATTATCCTAGCTCAATGCAAGAAATATAAGATATTTTAAGAATGTGTATGTCTGTGACAGACTCATACATCTATCTTTATGTATTGATCAAACAATAATAATGTACTTGCATTATGTGAAACAAAAATTCACTACCACCATTCACTCTCACAACATAAAATTCAATATTTTCATTAAGTAACATTCTTGTATCCACATATACAATTTGTGCTAATTTTCCGTTGACTCGTGTGTCAAATCGTAAGTAGATAAAATTACGTGTTGAAATCTTTCATATTAAGCGTTTTTAAGTACAATTTATGAGATAAATAATGTGGCTTTAAATCTGCAAGACCGAATTAAGTATTTTTTTTGTTTTCAACTAGTTATTTTTATAAGTTTTAGCCATTTGCTCCTTCCCAATAGCTTTTTTCCCCATTACAAAAGAAGCTATACCGCCCGCATTTTAAAATTATTCCAATTGGATATAGGATTGCTAACTTGCCTTTCTTTTTTATTTTCTCAAATCATTTCCTAAAACATTCTAACCTTTGTAACTGCAGAAGCGTTCACCAGCATTCTAGATCAAAAACATTCCTAGCCATCGACATCGGTCAGTTAAATTTGTCCAAATCCATCTAATATCCATCCATATAATCTTGCTTTTCTTGAAAGATCCTTCTAGGATGCCCAGTAGATGTTCGCTCGCTGTCTCCCTGGTAGCTAGTGTTGTGCCTAGAGTGGGACGAGTGGCTCCGGCGCGGGCGCGAGGAAGGGGTTGGTGGAGGCGGCTCGTCCCGCGTAGGACTGCGCTCGTCCCGCCGCGCCCAGCGCGGGGGCGCGCGCCACACGGCCCAGCCACGCGTCCGGGTGGGGGAGCGGCTGGAGGGAGCAAATAGTTTGAATTAGGTTTGTGCACAAGAGAATTAATATGAAGCATATGTCTAATTTGAGCGTCTTTGCTATGTTTCATCAAATGTGACTAAAAACCTTGAAAAAAGAAAGCTCTAAAACAGGGCTTGCACACAGTAAACGCATATTATGTATTCTTAAAACATTGATAGTCAAACATATTTCATGTATAGTTTATCACACTAACATATTAAACAAAAAGTGCGCGCTTGGACGTGGATTTTTGTCCCTCTTTCACGGTTAAAGTAATTTAAAATAAATTTGGTACTTATAGGCATATAGGTATTCAACCCCGGTTTTACTAACATTAAACCAGATATATTTGTGAGCGTACATCTGACGCTTCCTTTTGTGAATGAAACTTATTTTTTCATTCTTTTTCTTTAAAAGCATCTTACCTGCACAGGCTGTACGGGCTGCACCGGCTCCACGGGCTCCTCGGTGAGCGCGCGGAGCCCCAGAGACAGCTGCTGGCACATCGCCGCCACCGGGTCCGACGAGTTGGCGCGCTCCTACAATTGCATGAGAATGACATTTAGTTGCATTTTCTAAATTGCTTCCTTGTTTTTTTCAAGATTCTGTAAATATTTTAACGAAGACTGATTTTTTTCTATAAATAGATTAAAATTAATGCATCCCTTTAATTAATTCAGTATAAATTTAAAATCTATTACTAAAATCTTTTTATTTACTTTTACAGCCGATATACGCAATAACGCTAGAAGTATGTACGTTCCAAATGGAGAGCGGGATTTCTTTATAGTTTAGCTATCGTTTTTTTTTTTTGTTTTTTCAAAGTAGGTAGTAGGTATCATAGCACAAAGACCAGATTACTAAAAAATTGGTCAACAACGACAACTATGTATAGAAGGCACAGCTAACCTCAGTGTGTGTGTTATCGCGCGTCTCTTGATGCGTGTTGGTGCGCGGGGGCGAGGCGAGGCCGGCGCGCGTGCGCTCCAGGTTGGACGGCAGCTCGCTGATACGCAGCGACATCTGCCGCTTGAACGGGGAACTGGAAATAATAGCATACAACATATTCACTAACAATTCATGTACAATCAACTGACGTTAAGATTGTTACAGAGAAAACTTATCGCCGGAAAGTAATCCACCGACTTTGTTTGTTGGCAGCAAGTAGCCTGAAGCGATACCCCGTCCGTACAAACAACACCTTTACGAAGGTGTAGCGTGCTCGCACTGGAATGAAACTGGTTTTCAAATAGATTAGAGATTGGAGGCTACCAGCTGTTAAAATAATTCAGTTATAAAGAAGTAATTCAAGAGTATTTGATTGGTTTAAATTTAGGTTGATGTTTTATTGATAGTGGGTTCTTTTTCCAGTGATATATTTTCACCGCAGCTTTTTTATAATGGTTATGCTTATCTAAACACTTGTATCGCAAAGACTTGACTCCGACCGTTCGTGGTCCTGATACACTGTTAGTGAAAATCAATTCTAAAAAAGCGTGTCATCACTTCGACAAAATGTTAGATGTAAAACTAATTTACGATAAAATGAGTACATTTCTTTACAGATACCATGTCGAAACAATTCATGGTTGACTTGTCTGACCTTGAGAGGTTTCATTTTGCACAAAAATATACAAAAACAAGCGTAAAATCAGAACCTCATCACTGTAATACACCTTGAAACACGAATTCCGAGCGTCACACGAAATCAACTGGTTAGAGTTTATTGCAGCAAATTGGTTAGTGATGGTTCAGTTTCTAACATACGCAAGTATTTTAGGAATATCTACGAGAAAAATGTGTTTTCTTTGTTTAGTACTATCTAAAATGCAAACGAAATAATCTTTTTTATCTGGACTATGTTAGTGCTGACCTACAGAGCCGAAACATGGACTCTGACAGGGAAGCGAATCCACCGATTCAAAGTCACTCAGCGAGCTATGGAACGAGCTATGCTCGGAATTTCTTTGAGGGATAAAATTAGGAATGATGTTATCCGAAAAAGAACCAAGGTTACCGACATAGCCAGCAAAATCAGCAAACTGAAGTGGCAATGGGCTGGCCATGTTTGCAGAAGGACCGATAATCGATGGAGTAAGCGGATCCTAGAGTGGAGACCGCGTGTCGGTACACGTAGTGTGGGAGGCCAATTGGCCAGATGGAGCGACGACCTGAGGAAGGTGGCTGGGAAGCACTGGATGCGTAAAGCAGGAGACCGTGCAGTGTGGCGATCATTGGGAGAGGCCTATGTCCAACAGTGGACGAATATAAGATAGGCTGATGATGATGATGATGTTAGTCTACTGTCAACTGAAATGGTCTGATTAGTTATTCAGGTAGTATTCGTGTAATTTCTTCACGCTATTTTCTATCACAATAATCAACTGTTCTGACACATCCAGTAGATCAAAAGCAGTCCCCGAAAACTTGGAACATAGCTAACAGGAACAACAGAATCGAAATCTCTTGTGTGGTATATGAAAATTTAATACCCAGAGATCAGAAGTAAAGAACCAAATATTTTATGTATTTAATGTGTATTGGAATACGAGTAAATATGGATGTTATTTGGGTAGACAGGTATATGTATTACTTACACTAATCTAAATACTTATTATAATACTTACTATGATATGAATACAGGTGCGGGTATCAGTCAGGGCATGCCATGCTTCACTAGTGGGTTAGTGCATCTAGGGTTCCTAGGTAAACCACGCTAGTGTCAGCTAACATTCACTAAGTTCCAACAATGTCTGTTGGAATTTGGTCCAGTTTGAGTTTCCAAAATATTAAGATAGTACTGTTCTGGACTGGCTGTCTGTTTCTATGTATGATATGTATGTATATCTGTTATCTAGTATCAATGACACTAGTTTGCTTAGTATGGGGATAGATGGCGCTGTGTAAAATGTTCCAGAATATTGATTTAACGATGTAAGTCTGAGGATGAAATTTAATGCTAACTGGAATCTCAACCCCGCTTTTCAGAGATGCCCGAATATACGGAATTTGACAGAATACATGTTAGGTGGATTTTAGTCAAGTATGAGCGTTTCCAGCTGAAAAAACATTTTGTGTTTTTTTACCACTTATGACTGTTTACATATACATATGTTATAGTTATACAAGTATAATCTCCTATTTACTTTATTATGTAGGCGCTAAAATTGGCAGCCAAATACCTACGAAACTGAGTAACTTTGCGTTTTAGTAATCAACCTCAGGTATTTCTTACTCATATTCACCGAGCCTCGATTAAACCACATACCAAAACAGCACTCGACTAATCACATTACAGTGAGGAATTTAGAAATATGTAGTTAAGGTATAGGTAATTAATTCTCGCGATATTGTGGGTTTCAATTATACTGAAGGTCTACTCACTTCCTTGAAAATCTGAATCAAAAAGCGTTGTGTGTTTCGTTGTACTCGTAATTGACTTAAAATTGCGAGGGGATTTCTAATATAGTAATGTTGATTTTTTCACATCAGCCGTTTTACAAATTAATGAATAAATCAAAGAGACGATTACCTAGAAGTTTTAAAAAAAATATTTGATTTGAACTACTTAATAGCTTAATGTTTCCACACGCCTAGTTGCTAAAAAAACCTAATCAAATGCTCTTTATTGTTAAAAACTAATCTTTTGGAAACCCAAACATGCACAAGTTTACTATCATGTCCCAACACAACAACACATTTGTCTTTCAACGTGTTGGATCAATCACTCATCATCATCATCATCAGCACTCACTTGTTGTTGAGATGTGCGAAGCTGAAGGAGCCCTGTCGCTCCAGCATGTGCGGGGCTGCGTGCGGGCGCTCCACTGCGATCGGGGCTGCGGGCTCGGCCGCCCTGCTGCCGTCACCACGGGGTATAGTAGGTATAGCGGGTAGAGAGGGATCGGGGAATATAGTCATCCTATTGTGTACTCTTTGCCATTAACTGTATATTAAAATACTAACTAAACGATTTTCACTCACGTGTACGTGTGTGTGTTTTAACCGTTTAGTTAATATATTGATCAAATGTCTCACGAAAGTTTTAATATTAAAACTGTATATTAGATATGTAATTTTTTTATGTATTTTTATTAGTATTTTTTTAAATTTCTGCATAAATCTCTTGTTTAAAGTAGCATGTAATATATGTGTGTATTCTGTAAGTAATTATCTAAAAATTGTTAGTTAGGTCTGCATCAAGAGGGCTTTAAGTTGTCGTAATTTTCTTCTTATTTACTATATTATTATATTATGTCTGTTTTAGCTTAGTGCTTGTACTTGACTATTAATAAGTAAATAAATAATCCTTTACCTTTAGTGGGAATTAGGGTATAAATTTATCTAAGAACTGAAAACTTCTGCCCTGTACCGGTACCAGTTTGTACGCAACACCGCCTAGTCCAACATTCACAGTAAGATAAAATGGAGGGAATCACGGAACGAAAAGTAGATGAACCGTCACCAATGTAAAAAAATATTTAGCGAAATAATTAGCAACATACTAATTTAGACGACACTTAGCTGTGTGTGATTAATAAAGGAACAAAGATGGTTTTTTGTTTAGGTAAAAGGATAGGAGGAAGAATACATACATTTATTTAGAGGAAATAGACAGACAACATTGAATTTGCATATAAATAAATGAATTGCAGTATTGTTATATAAAAACAGCCCACACCATACAATATGCTGGATTACATAGGCAATAGGTATTCTTTTACCTTATATTCTTTCGTGTTGATATTAAAAGATCACAATCCAATTACATCCAATCTATCCTTATTTCTCTTCTGAATGCACATCTAAGCCCACCGTACATTGCGCCTACATATCTACAACCCGGTCACATTATCTCGAGACCTCGCTGGAATGGAAACCTCCTGCCCCGTTCTCCTTTCACCTCTCCACGGCGCGTCGGTACGGTGAGCACTTTCGTTGCTAGATCCTACTAGAGGATGCTAGCGGACCATATCAGAGCGCCAACGCGACGTGACGTCATCGACGCCAAGTCTCGAGATAATGTGACCGGGTTAGGTCTTAATATTTTGTTCAATATGACATACTCACTTGTTATTAAGATGCGAGAATCCCCTAAAGGAGCCCTGGCGCTCCAGCAGGTGCGGCGCTGCGTGCGGGCGCTCCACCGCAAATGGGTTGACGGGCGCGGGGCGGGGCGCCGTCACAGGGGGCGCCACTGAGGCGGGCGCGCCCACCGGCGGCGGCGGGGGACTATGCTCGGCGTCCGCTTCGGACGCGCGGCGAGTTATCACGCCTGGAAGGAGAGGAAACATATTGGGTTATGATTAGCGGATATTTTAAACATTGTTTTTTAATTGAAAATCTGGAGAAATATGTAGTATTGTTCCGCTGTGACTACTCCTCACCGGCTTCAAACAACAAACTTGTTTCTTATTCGGTGTAATTTTTTGCAGGTCCTTACGTATATTATTATATCGTGTTTAGCGACAAGACTGCCCTTTGTGGCACTAGTTTAAGTTCATAATGACCTACATATATGTTTTATTTTATTAACAACAAGAAATATGATACATATTGTTAGAAAATCTACCACAAAAAGAAACTCAAGATCGACAATTTGCATAAAAATTTTGAAAATCCAATCGAGAATTCTAGGAAAAATAATTCATGAAACAAACATGTTCTTACACGCCTACTGTTTGGTGTATCATTTTTTAATGACTCACTAACGTCATCAAAAATACACCTAACCCGTTACATAAACACAACCAACAAAGTTAAAAAATATATACATATGTACATAACCTGTTACATAAAAAAACCCCCACAAAATAATATCTAAATCCATGCCCTAAAACAAGAACGTATGTATGAATATAGAAACAGTTACGTGCATTCACGAACTAAAAATACCTCTCCGATTTCCTGCAAAGGTCAAGAGATTGCCGTACCCAAGTTCAAACGAACGGTGCGTCATCGCATGCGTCACTCTCCGACCGATAGGTGCACAATAATGTACCTGAATTGCATAAACGTGCACTCGCCCGTGCGTTTCCATACAAACTGTTGTTTAGTCAGACTCAAAAACACGGGTATTTATAGTATAAGTTTGGCTCAACGGATAAAGCATCTGCTTTTCATGCTTATGCTCTCAAGTTCGAATCCGGCCCTACACTAATGACTTGTGTTTTCAAGTTAAGTGTGGATGTGCATTCGTTTAACGGTGAAGAAAAACATCGAGAGGAAACCGACATTTTTGAGGACTACAAAATCCGAGGACATATGTCTTCCGTGGAAGAACCTGGGCGCCCACCAGGATGTATCTGCTCAAGAATTCTCCTAACGAATAAATTCTGAGGGAGAGTCACGACCCTCAGTTATGAGGTTATAAGACTGAAATACAAAAGTTTGTATGCAACTAACGCACAGGCGACTTGCACCTTAATTAATGTGTTTCGAGAATTAGATAAGTCACGCGACTTCTGATTCATGTAAACACCACGTGCGGTAAATATGGAAGTGGTCTAGGATATAATGCATTCATGAATTTATGGGACCGATGTTTCCGGAAACGCTTTGTTTCCGCGAATAGGCTATACATATTTATTTCCGATCTTAGTATAAAAGTAAACTAAAATTTTAATTTTGTAAAGATAGATGGATACTATATTAATAGCATGTTAGTAATTGTAGGTCATGAAATGCATATGGAGTTTTATACGTTAGGTGCTCCGAAGGTAATTCAATGTGTAGACTATAATTCTATTCAAGGGTTTTGTAGACTATATAAACGGCAAATGAGCCATCTACAACAATAACAATGTGTAATTTATAAGTCTTTTGGTGTAAATTAAAGTAATATTCTAATCTATTATAACAAGCACTAAACATTAACTTGTTTGCTTTATTCATTTTCATTATACCGATTAATGCGAACACGGAAGTTCTTTGCACATTTGTTTACTAATCTAGAAGTTAGATTTACCTATACAAATAAAATAAGATGACTGTTCTTTACATGATTTGCAAAAAGCACACATTGTAATTAATTCACGAAACAACAGAATTTGTTATTATTTAGTTCAAACTATTACACCTAACTATAATTATATTTTATTCGGAACACACTAACTAGCACTAGATGGTAGTGTCTATAAACGTATGTAAGTATGTATGTACATACGTTTATCGACACTACCATTGTAATCTATCCGAAATAACTGCCTAACCTAACAGATTCCGTTCACATGCAAAAGCACCCTACAGGTTTGGCCTATTGTGTGTGAAATCAACAAAAGAGTGTGAGATGAAGTGAGCCCCCTAAAGTCGCAAGCCATTATACATGGCGAATGTTCTTTGTTCGGCAACACGTGTTTCTACCTGCTTTGAGGAACAGTACTGTGAGTACTGGAGGAATTTGCACCTGGATAAAAGATAAAATATATTTATTTGCATTTTGGATTGGGCTGGATACCAATCATTAATTGCTTGTTTTAATGCTGTGTTACATTACATTAATTTTGTTGGTTTGTGTATTTAATTGGAATATCTTATCTAACAGAAGGTTTAAAAACTTTATTTGACACAAAGTTTAAACGAATCACCCATGTGTAAACAAAATTAAAATGAAACATTTAACATATAACAACTACGTGTGATATTTCCGTGTTCCGATTTACATTTATGACTCAGTTTATTAAAATCATTCTATCATTTTCGCGCAAATTGAGGAGCTATATTATGTTATTGTGTGAAAAGGATAAAATGATTTCAGCCGCCATTTGTAAGCCCATCAATGAACCGGGTTCTAGATATCGTCAATTCCACCTACCTGACTTGCGGAAAGATCCCTGCCTTGTAAACGCATGGCTGGCGGCATCTATGCTCATAGACACGGCACATTCTTTGTCTCTGCGTTGTTTGCGTTCGAGACACGCCGCGAACGCACAGCCCACAGCGTGCGACAGTCTCTCGCCGCTGTCTCGGGACGCGAGGAACCCGTGGCACATCCATCGGCGTGTTGTGCCGTCTCGGCAAATGTAGCTGTAAGAGAGAAATGGTAATGTTACTGATTTTGTATATAACTTTTAAAAAAATATAGAGCGTTTTTGTGGTCTATAATATACTCATCAAGCGAATATTCGACAAATGCAAATTCTGTTTAATGTTGACAATTGTCTCAATTCATTATTTCGTGTGAATAAAGGTTTAGTTTTGTTTGCTGTATACATTTACGACAGTACGTTCTATGAATCTTTGAAAAAATGTCCCTGAATATTTATTTAGATAGGTAGGTGTTATAATTTTGTTTAGGACCATCTATTGTACGCAGTACGACAATCTGTATTAACAAAATTAGTTAAAAACTACCAAAAAGTAGGTTAAACGCCACTTAAAAGTTACGATAGCTTCCAATACAGAGAGCAAATAAAATGTCCATCAATTACGATTAATCACTATCACTACAACCGATACTTATCAAACAAGAGTAGTAAACATAAACGTAACACTCCTAACTAGAGTAACCTACTTCCTGCAGCCCACCCAGTTACATCGACATAGTAAAATAAAGGACTAGCCTTACATGATTTATTAATTTTTAAGGATATGAACTAACACTTTCTTCTAAAATAAAATAAAGTCTTGAACAGATAGATTAGCACTGTCCGAAGATATTTAATGACTAGATCCCTGAAGTGATACCCATATATCTGCGTTATGACTTATGTTTTTTATAGTTCAGCATAAATGACTGTTCCACCTCGAGAATCGCACCTGCGACCTCCAGCATGCGAAGCGAGCGCAACAATGAGAGTCACACAATTTCATCAGAATCTTTGAAACCAAGGATTCTCCGTGCTTGGATGTGCCTTAGAAAATGGTTCTTAATAAAAAAAATACATTTAATCAGTCATCGTTGTATTGGGCCAGTCTATTTCTGTTGTATGTTGATGAGTTACATCGAGTGTAAACCTACAATGGCATTTCGACAGCGTCATAAAGCAGCAGGATATAAAGTGGGATCACCCGGCGGTCGCAGCGTATGGTCCGTGATATAACATCTACAAATGGAGTTAACACATGTGCTTGCATCTGTGTCCTGCTTTATTCCTGGAAATAAGTGGCTTAGGAGCCTCTCACAAGCTCGTATGTACTAACATTAGTTTTATTTTATCACAAAGCGTATAAGTAATTGTTAATTGAATCTACACCCTCTGAATATTTCAATAAGGTTGTTCATTATTGTGATTACATTTACGTGCCTCTATCACACGTTACATTCGTGCATTTCCGCAACCAAAAACTTCTATGTATGACAAATAAATGGGTCTGGCAAGTTTAAATTAAGTAGTCTATTCGATTTCTGCTGAAAAATAATAATATAGAACAGGGAGTTTAAGAGGGTAAGTTATAAGGGGCATCGTAGAGCCTGGATTTTCATGGTTCTTGACATAATCGATAAAATAGAAGCAGGGAGTTTAAGAGGGTAAGTTATAAGGGGCATCGTAGAGCCTGGATTTTCATGGTTCTTGACATAATCGATAAAATAGAAAACTTGTAAGTCTTTTTACACAAACTCTGAACTACCACGAAGCACTTTGCTTCAAATTTCATAGTAAGACAGTGAAACTTTAGAACTCTGCTCTACACCTGGGTTGTAGTTCTCAGAATACAGTGTTTGTATTCTGAGTACATTCAGTAGTAGGTTTTCATAGGTATCTTTTATGCAAGCGTGCTATATCTTTGACTACAGCGAACAACATCAGTCAGGCTGTTATCAAACGTAAGCCTATTAGACGTAAAAAAATATATTTTACCATTGCCTTTGAGTCCAAAGTTCCTGAGTTACGGTACTGAGCATCGTGGGCGTTTATTTAACTACCAAGTGGGCAAAAGGTCATCCAATTAACATGGTTCATATGACCAGCTCTGCCCTTCGGGATATTTGCGAGTTACATTTGTTTCCGTTGATGGTGGGCTGTTGAGTACACACTCGTGTAAATAATTGACGTGGAACTCTTGAGTTGAGCGGTCGAGGCGAGGGGTTGTTTGCGCCCGGTTTCTAGTTCAAGGTTAGTAGTAGTAAGTTTGTGTGTGAAGGAAGGTTTAATTTCTTTCTATTTACTTATTTGTTGCGATCACCGATATCTACAATTTAAAGCATCGCTCTTTTGTGTGTTCAACGGGTCAAGTCAAAAGAAAAAAAAATACACAGAAAAGCCTGTATTCGAATAAGGTAGTACCTATAAATATATTTCTGTAGGTAGGTTGATAACCTGCTACAAGTTCAATTATAAATTTTTCGTTACTTCTTATCAATAGGATTTTCCCACACAAAAATATAATATGACCTTGATATATCATTATTTTTGTTACACCTAAGTATTAAAAACTAAGCAATAAAAATATGGGTATATAAATCCTCTCTCGTGGTTTCTATCAGGCGCGTAGAAGAATACTTTCTCGATGATCTGGTCGACTAATGAGCCCCTTGATTTCTCCTTCCACCAGGATTATCCCACAACAATGTGAGTAATTTGCTATGATATATATTAATACCTATTAAAAACCTGAATACTTAGTTAATAACAGTAAAACTCTGGCCAAGAACAGCGCAAGACAGGGATTATTGGCGTTAGAGGAAAGAGGTTTATGCCCTGCAGTGGTTATCAGCTGATGAGGCTGATTACTAAAAAGTTTACCTAAATCCCCTCTCGTGGTTCCTATCGGGCGCGCAGAAGGATACTTTCTCGATGGTCTGGTCGACTATGAGCCCTTTGGTTTCCTCCTCGACCACTCGCAGGCCGTCCCCGCTCACGTGGAGGACGGCGCGCACGGGACGCCGCCGGGAATTCTGGAAAAGGAGAGAATAAACTGTTGTTTAATAGAGAATGAGAATAAAATATATTTACTGTAACATCCCCAGCCCCCCTAGACAAGAGGCGTATTTTAGTGAGCGTACTGACGCTCGCTTATACAATAGATGTCAATCCCATACATTGCGATTTCTATTCTATAAGCGAGCGACAGAACGCTTAAAATACACCTCTTGTCTAAGGGGGCAGTTCTCCTCGAACTATTATCTAGCGATCTTCAAAACGTGAGTGAACCGGTTCTTCTGGGTAAGCACTGTTTATCTCAGGCCACAGCCTTTGCTTACCATCAGGTAAACTACGGTATTTGCAAACCCGTTTTAGTTTAAAAAAAAACATGATATAAACAGAAATAGAAAACGTAAATAAATAGATATAATAAGTCTCTGATATACTCGTAAGTGCATTTTTTTGAAGATTTAATGATCAGTTCTTTGTACCCACTGCTTTCATAATGCACCGGATCAACAGATGATAGTCTCGCGAGCTACATAGAGACTTCTTGTATCCCAAAGCAACGGAGAAGCCTCTGGTATCAAGTCGGACATGTTTTAATGGTACTAGAGAATACAAAGTAATTTATTAGCAGTAAGATAATACAACAGTGCTAGCTCACATTTTAGTAAAATTTAGTAAGTCGTGTTTCATACTATCGTTGTTCACTAAGAACAACGTTCAACACATCGAAAACTGAGGCTTATTTTATACTAAGATAGTTGGTTTACTTTGTTGAATGTTAAGAATTTGCTTTGATAGCGATGCTCCAATAAACTCCAATTACTTTATGTTCTTTCATAAAATAAAACATAAGTCTTCATTGATAAGGCAAACAAAGACACAGTGCAGTTCAGTCATCTTAAACTACATAGTACCTACACACTAATACCTACATATAATACCTATATAAAAAACTAGGAGATTACTCATCTTAGACTACATACTAAGTATTAACCTACATATATTAAGAAAACTACACACTAAACTAGCACTATAAAACAGATAAAACACAAACGACTATGAAACATAAACATAACACGATGAAACATAATTCGTATCATACCTGGCTTATATCCAAGCCGATGGGAACCAAGCGACCCCTAAACGAACTGCACCGGTATAGCATTAATAACAAAGAATAGTGGCATTGAAGTATTGTAGTAACCCTGAGACGTTATGTATGAAGTATTGTCTTGTATGTGCAATACGTTGCTAGGCCGTAGGAATATTTTTATCATGATCTGTATGGTAACTGTACCGTAGTAATGTTTACAGTTTACACATATCTTACTTACACATGTAATAATTGTCGTTATTGTCAAGGAAAAAGTAGTTCACGAACGTAAAAGTAACATTTATAATTTCACAAAAGTAATATTTACAGTTGACAGTGCTCACATGATACATACTTAGTACATTCATATCAAATAACAGTAACTTCTCAAAAGTTGACTTATAAAGTAGGTAGTCCGTAAGTGTGCATAACGACTTCAAAGTTACAAGTCACCCAATGGTGAAATGTTTATCATTTCAATTATCCAGACTAGTTTTCACTTCCCAGTTGGGAAATCTTTGAAAATTTAGAAACATCGCGATGCACATACTAAATAGTTTTACTAATTCAAAAGGGCGATACAGGTATATATATCTTTTAACTTAGATCTAAAAACGTAGAAAGTTGGTGGTATGTACCTTTGTAATGTTGTATTGTAATAGGAACTCTCTATTTTGGAAGTAAAACTTACTACAGAACGGTATGTACCTTTGTAATGTTGTATTGTAATAGGAACTCTCTATTTTGGAAGTAAAACTTACTACAGAACGGTATGTACCTTTGTAATGTTGTATTGTAATAGGAACTCTGTATTTTGGAAGTAAAACTTACTACAAAACGGTATGTACCTTTGTAATGTTGTATTGTAATAGGAACTCTCTATTTTGGAAGTAAAACTTACTACAGAACGGTATGTACCTTTGTAATGTTGTATTGTAATAGGAACTCTCTATTTTGGAAGTAAAACTTACTACAAAACGGTATGTACCTTTGTAATGTTGTATTGTAATAGGATTTTGAAAGTAAAATTTACTACAAAACAGTCTTTGGATACAGTCCATTCTTAAGATACTATCATGCCAAATATCTTCTGCGTAAAAGATTAGACGTTACGAAATAATAGTAGTAGTAACAAATGAGTATTTGCAGAGAGCTATAAATGTAAAAATGTTGTTAAGATATTTTTAGAAAATTTACGAGCAGTTTTGACTTTGTAATATTCGTCTATATGCTGTGTTTTGCCTATCAGACTATAAATCGCTTTGAAGATCTGAATCTGAATGGATGAATATATACAGAATTTATACATCCGTTGTAATAAGGCCGATTTTTTGTTGGTTTTTACTTTACTTTGCAAGGAAAGAAGTTTGTGATTTTACTAATGGCATGTATATGAAATTATGCTTATAACTACGAATGTTCACTCAAAACAACGAATACAAGAGCTCTTTGTATGTACAAAGTTATTCTAGCGAACAAAATAGTTTGTCCTAGTTTAAAGGCTACCGACCAGTGAACAAATCAAACCTGCCGGGTATTTTGTAATGAGTTTACGTTTGTTGAAACTCCAATGGCTTTATTTATCACAGTCCTTTTGAAGGCAAGTTAATTTATATGTTTTCCTAGTTGCAAGAGATTTATTGTATAAAGCCGTTCGATGAGAGAAACAAGCCTGTCTGTCATATCAGGTATCATCCCAGCAATAATATCAGGGGTTAAAGATGTATGAAATATCTCGAATTGTCAACTATGGTGGCTTTCACACCGCTTCGATGTTTATTAATTTCACTAGAAACATTGCCATCGCTACAAAGTACCTGAAAAAATGAATATCTTCTAGATAGAACTGTGAGTACAATTAAATTCCAAGGCAAATCGTCCTGCTCGATCTTCAATCGATCAACTGACCGCCTACCTATATCTTTAATTGGTTAACAGGAAGATTGACAATCAAGGAACGAAGCCTTGACGAATGCGGCCAAATTGGTTACATTGGCAAACATGTTAGCAACAAATTGGTTTACTCTCAGACCGTTTAGAATCAGTTTAAAGGCTGCAGTTGCGTGCGTTTGCTAATAACAGCTAAGAGGCTGCATAACGCTAATAAGTCCTAGGCCATTTAGCAAATTCTGTCTTATTGACTGTCCTTATGGATTGTACATACGAGTATTTATTTTATATGTATTGCACTTGACATAGGCATAATACTATGGTCGAAGGTGGAGCATACTTGTACTAGAATGAACTAACCCTCAACCGAAGTTGTCAGATCACACAGTTAGGCTAGTTTTAGATTTGAGGGTTGCTGTACATATCTGTAGATATGCTGCATATACATAAAGAAGTGGAAGCATAAAACGCAATTCCCTCGCGTCTGGAAGACCTTGGCGCGTGACTTTCATAATATTTGTGCTCTCGCGAATGCGAAGGTCCGCGCAAGGACGTCAGCTGTGACGTCAAACCAAGCTTACAATCTTCTGATATGAGTACTCACGTCCTGTGTATGTTTGGAGAAATATTTCACTTGTCAACATGAGTTAGAACTGCATACTGAGTTGGAGTAATGAATATTGGATGTTCAGCACCATTTATAGGGCAACATGGCAACAACCCATAAAATGTTGGGAGCCTCCCAAATGTACATGAATGGCGAAAAATGGTGATGGTTTATTCGAGGCAATTTATACAGCAATATATTTCTGCTGACGTAAATATGCTTACGCAGTTTGCGGTGCAGTTTATGCCTTATTCATATTTAAAATGATGCAGGGTACGTTGGACGCATGCTACTAACATCTAAAAGTCTATTAGGCAAACTAACTAAATGAACTGCTCTCATGATCTAACGCACCGAATGTAACGAGTACTGGTCTAATTTATCTGGCCTGTGAATGTATCAATAAACAATATAAAACAGACATACGTTCGATGAAGGTCTTCCACTGCATGCCACTGGAACTAGTCTGAAGCTATTCGAAGCGACTATAATTCAAGTTATACATATTACCACTAAGGTAATTCGATAAAACGAGCAATTTTCGCACTGGCAAATTACTGTACGAGCAGCGAGTCGGTTTCTTACATGGATTTGACGAGGACAGATTTTAGTCATTGTGAAAATCACTCGTCCGTTAACGTCGCGTATGGACTGGTTTATACGAGTTTCAAC